>JARFXV010000120.1:185000-348732 GCA_031761425.1 Cosmopolites sordidus | reverse complement strand
TAACGATTCTAAAATGCAGAAACAAAGTAAACAAACCCCCATTGACTGGGATTTATTCAAATCTAGATTAGAAAATATTAAACCTTTTAATGGTGACAGTAACGTTTTAAATAAATTTGTTACCAAATGCGATAAACTCGTAAATATATATAGGCAATTACAAAGTGAGGAATTAGATGCCCACATTTTCGATTGTATTCAGGAAAAATTAATCGAGAAAGCAGAAGTAATGGTTGGGAATAGAACAGAGCTGACAAATTGGGACGCTCTGAAAGCCGCGTTACAACAATGTTTTTCTGATAGACGCAATACGGACAATTTAGTCCAAGAATTAACACGAGCCAGACCATTCAAAGGTGAACACTTAATAAGTTTCGGAACCAGACTTCAACTTCTTCGAAGTAATGTTGCTCAGAGAATTAGTAACGATTTAAATTTGAGTGAACAACAGAAAATTTGCCACATTACTTACTATGAGAAAACGGCGTTAAATACATTCATAGCAGGTTGTACGGGAACCCTGAAAAATAACATGCATTTGAAAAAACTCGACACATTGGAAGATGCAATGGCTTATGTCGTTGAATTTGAAAATTTCGAAAAATTATATGGGAACCTAAACGCAACTGAAAAATACAGTAATAATCAATTTGCACCGAAACCAACAAATTTTTCAAATTATCCAAAATTCTCAAACAATCAAATTATTCTAATCAAAACCCTTTCAATCAAAATCAATTTAATCAGAATGCTTTTAACCGAAACCCAAATTTTAATCAACAACAATATTCGACAATGGCAAAACCATTTCAATGGCCATCACAACCAATAAATGTGCAGCCCAGACAATTCGCACCTCAAAAATTCTTTACAAACCGGGAAGTTTTTGGACCTCCAAAAATGTGTTTAAGCCCAAGAATATTCCACCTAGTCAAATGAGTAAACCAACACCCATGTCGATTAGTGTACGAAACAGTAACGGATTTAGCAGACAGCCAATCCGTAATCAATTCAACCATTTCCAAAACACATACCCCAATCAAAAACCGAATTTTACTTTCGAAGAACTTCACAACAACGAGTGTGAAGGATATCCGGTTGAAGATTATCAAGATTACTCGTACTACGAACCGAATGAAGAAACTCACCTTGATTATCATGTGAATAACTATGGTGAAGATGAACAACAAAAAAACGAAGAATTTTCAGAGAATGAAAACCTTAAAGAAATTGGAAATTTTACGGAACAAGCCCAGAACGAAGGCCAACCTTGACGGAAATAAACATTTCCTCTAATAACGCTTTACCATATATCGAAATTGGCTATCCTAAAATTAAACTCTTAATAGATACCGGGAGCTCAAGATCAATTTTAAGACCAACTGTCGCAGAAAAATGTTATCCAAACTGTATCTATCGAGCGAATAACATCATCAAAACAGCAATAGGTAGTGAAAACACACAATTTCAGGCAAAAATTCCAGCATTTTCAGAATTTAAACTAGATTATGAGATAGATTTTATTCTTTTTGATTTTCACGACTATTTTGATGGAGTAATCGGTCTAACAGATTTAATTAATATGGGATTGAATATAGATCTTTTAAATAAAAAACTAATTGGACAACAAATCGAAATTCCTTTTAAATACCGAAGACCTTCCGAAACAAATTTTTCTATTACCATAAATCCCAAAGAAAAAACTTTAAAGAAAATTCCAGTTAATATACGAGAAGGAGAAATCATCACCAACAGCGAAAAAATAGATGAATTGAACTTTCCATCCATTCTCTCTTATGCTCACGATGGTTATGCTATAATCGAAATTCATAACCCAACAAATAACTATATAACATTGACTCTCACTGAACCATTTCCTTGTCAATTATTTAAACCGCAAGAATTCGAATGTATGACTTTCGAACAAGTAAATCATAAATGTTCTCAACAAATACCAAGCAAAAAGGCACAGTTAAATCATCTAATACGCACCGAACATATGAACCAAGAAGAAGGAAAAGCAATTACGGCATTGTGCAGAGAATTTGAAGATATATTTTACCAACCAGGAGACAAATTAACATTTACATCGAAAATTAAACACGAAATAAAAACCACAGATAATATACCAGTGTACACAAAGACATACAGATACCCATACATTCACAAGAATGAAGTGTGCAAACAAATCAGCGAAATGTTAGAAAAGGGAATAATACGACCATCATCCAGTCCATGGTCATCACCGATATGGATCGTCCCTAAGAAGATGGACGCTTCGGAAAGACAAAAATGGAGAGTAGTAGTTGATTATAGAAAAATCAATGAAAAGACAATTTCGGACCGCTACCCTATTCCAAATATAACCGATATATTGGACAAATTAGGACGAGCCCAGTACTTTTCAACATTGGACCTAGCGTCTGGTTTTCACCAGATTGAGGTAGAAAAAGACTCCATAGAAAAAACGGCGTTCACAGTTGAAAATGGACATTATGAATTTTTAAGGATGCCATTCGGTCTGAAAAATGCTCCATCTACGTTCCAAAGAATAATGGACGAAGTCTTAAAAGAGCTACAGAACAAGATTTGTATGGTATTTATGGACGACATAATAGTAGTGAGCACAGGCTTAACGGAACATATTCAGAACCTTAAACTCATCTTTAAGAAATTGCGAGAAGCTAATTTAAAAATACAAATTGACAAGTGCGAATTTCTACGAAAGGAAGTTGAATTTCTAGGTCATATTGTGACACCTGAAGGAGTCCGACCTAATAAAAAGAAAATAGTTGCTATACAAAAATATCCCATTCCAAGAACGCAAAAGGAAATCAAAGCATTTTTAGGCTTGTTAGGCTATTACCGTAGGTTTATTAAGAATTTTGCCAAAATCACTAAACCGATGACTCTATGTTTAAAGAAAGGAAATAAAGTCGAACACACACAAGAATTCGTAGAATGTTTTAACACCTGTAAGAATCTATTAATTTCAGAACCAGTCTTAGCATATCCGGATTTCTCTAAAACCTTCGAACTGACTACGGATGCATCGAATTATGCAATTTCGGGAATTTTATCTCAAGATGGTCACCCAATTTGCTATGCATCCAGAACTCTAAACCCCGCCGAAATCAATTATTCAACAACAGAAAAAGAATTATTGGCTATTGTGTGGAGTTGTAAATATTACAGACCCTATTTATATGGCGCAAAATTTGTGATATACACCGATCACAAACCTTTACAATGGTTAATGTCGCTAAAAGAACCAAATTCTCGTTTAGTACGATGGCGACTAAAATTAGCAGAATTTGAATACGAAATTAGATATAAAAAAGGGAAAAACAACCAAGCAGCTGATGCTCTATCCAGGAATGTAGCAGAAGTCAATGCAGCAGAAACCGAATCAGTTTGTAATAATGCAGGCGACGCTGATGATATAATAAAAGAATTTCTATTAACACCTAGCGAATTACCAAACGTAGATCAAGTTACAATTGATGAAGTTATTCCACCGAAAATAAATATTATTTCGGACATTCAAATTAAACCACCAACTATTCATGAGAATAATAAAGAAGGAGTTGAAACAGTACACTCTTCAGCTGAAGATCCCATTTGCGGAATGCCAATAACTGAAAGAGCCATAAACATGTATAAAAATCAAATAATTGTCACAAGTGGAGATATAACCAAATTTCAACTAAGACAAGAACGAGTGTTCGAAAACAGCAGATTTTACTTAACTATTTCAAGTAGAGATCCAACATTCAGTATAGTCACATTCCTTAAAGAATATGTAAAACCGAAACAATTATACGCTATATACTTTAATAACCAAGAATGCGCACGTCAGTTTGCAATCACTTTGCAAAACCTTTTTAAAAACTCATCTTACAAGATATTACAATGCTCAACGTTCTTAGAAGATATACGAACAAGAGATGAGCAACAGGAAAAACTTACTCTACACCACACCACCAAAACATGCCACAGAGGTATGAATGAAATGAAAGCAGCATTCAGTACAAGATTTTATTGGCCAAAGATGTCAGATGATATTGAAAATTTCATTAATAATTGCGAGATATGCCAAAGAAACAAATATGATCGAAATCCACCCGTAATTAAATTTAATTTAACACCTACAGCATCAAGACCTTTCGAGCACATACACGTGGATACTTTTAGAATAAATTACGACGCCTTTGTAACAATTTTAGATTCATTCTCAAGATATGGACAAGCCTACCCACTCCGTAGTATTACAGGTACCGAAGTAGTAGAAAATTTGTATACATTCGTAACACATCACGGTCTTCCATTAAAAATAACCGCAGATCAAGGAACAGAATTCAAAAATAAAGACCTCGAAGATTTCTGTAAATTGTATAGAATTGAACTACACTATACAACCGCGAAAAACAGTAATTCGAACTCACCCGTTGAACGTTTTCATTCGACCATAATTGAAAGTTTTCGTTGTTTACGAGAAGAAAACAAAGACATGACAATACAGCAGTTGATGAGAAGAGCTGTAATGGGTTATAATAATTCAATACAAAGCGTGACCAAACTTACGCCCTTCGAAATAACAACAGGACACGTAAATACTATAAACCCTTTTGATCTAAACGACAACGCTATCATATCTAGCTATGTACAATCACATAAAGAAACATCGAACAAGCTATATGAGAAAGTAAAGAGAATAAATGAAGAAACCAAACAAAATGTAATATTGAAAATAAACGAAACTAGACAAGAACCTCCTGACTTTCAAGATCAAAAGATCGCCTACGTGAAAACGAAATATAGAAGCAAAGACAAACCAAAATTTAAAAAGGTACCAATAATTGATGAAACTGATACCAAAATAATAACAGACAAAACTTCATATCATAAAAGTACCCTCAGAAAACCTAAACCTAATGGAGGAAAATCTTTTCAGGATGAAGCAGGAAACAGCGACGATCCTGTTATACCTGGTCCTGCAGATCCACCTGACAAACGGGTCTGACATTCAAATCACCACGCTGGAGAACCCCATATTACCTATCCAACTGGGAAATTCCAGACTTATTTATAATAGACATACATTTATTCATTACGTAGATTTAAGACATTTAATCGATAAACTAAGTAATATTAAGGCTTATTTTCTTAAACTCAAGGAAAGTTTATTACCAGTAAATGCATCGAATAATATCTCTTATCATGCACTAGCGCAAAACCTACTCCTCAGAACCGAATACTTAATAGAAATTGCAACAAATAAAATCGAAAATTTACACCCTCACATTAGAAATAAACGAGGTTTTATTGATGGAATTGGAAAGATTAATAAATGGTTATTCGGAACCCTAGATTCAGATGACGGTAAACGATATGATGAAGCAATAGCAATTTTAGAGTCCAATCAGAAAACCATAGTTGACGAATTAAAATTACAGATTTCATTATCAAAAAATCTAATCGATAATTACAACGAAACTGTGGCAACTCTAAGTAAAAATCAAGAGTCACTGCAATCAAGTTTATATACATTACTCTCACCAGTTCAACAAACTATCAATAACATACAAGATTATCTAAGTTTCCAAGGAATTACAACGCAATTAAATTTAGATTGTCAAAATCTAATAATGTTTCTTGATAATTTGGAAGACGCTATTATGTTTGCCAAAGTAAACGCTCTACATAGCAGCATACTGTCAAGTTTAGAATTAAAAAATATGTTAAACTATTTAAAGAATATCTATAACAATTCGGAAATTCCAACATTCAAAAATTTATTGTCATACTATCAATTTTTTGGAATTCAAGTAGAATTTTTAGAAAGCAAAGTAATATTTGCCATACATGTACCGATACTGAGGCCTGAAACCCTTACCTTCTATCACATCTACCCAATTATCCAAAATCGAACCATCTTTATACCAAAATACCCTTATTTGGCACAAACCCCTATGAGAAGACAATTTATTGCTAATTCATGTCCAATTATCGAGAAAATACATTTCTGCATGGAAGAATTCCTACCCGATGACCAATGTGTGAACAGTCTAATAGCAGGACATCAAACTGGAAATTGTCCGACAATCGAAATTAATATTGAGGAACCAGTGACAGAGCAGATTACCAGAGAACTAGTTTTAATCTTACCCACCAAACCAGAAACAATGATTGCCAAATGCAACACCGATCAATATTTCGAAATATCGAAATCTTCACTAATTAAAATCCCAGAAGATTGCGAAGTTCAAATTAAGGAAAAGAAATTTCTAAATGACTTAAAGATTCAGAGAGGAAAACCAATTATCCTACCCGAAATAAAATGGTCAAAGTTAGATGGAACGAAAACTTCGATTACCTCGAACATTACCAAAATCAATATTGACGAAATATACCATCTGAAGAATATGGCAAATCAATTGAAGCCGATAAACCTCGATAACACTAATCATCGACAAACCACAAATTATATTGTTTTAGGTATTTGCATTGTCCTAACCATACTTGTAGTGATGATGCAAAGGGAAAAGTTGTATTCCTATTGGCAAGCTGTCAGAAGAAGGTCCAAGAAAAGCCACCCCCAGAGTAAAGTGGATTCGGAAAAACGTACCGTTGTTTTCGAATCTTAAGGAGGGAGGAGTTACGTACTCCGCTCACGTGAGAACCTCGATGTCAGCATCACCTCAAGAGTAGAGTTACATATTTCGTTCGCATGAGAACCACGATGTCAGCATCACCTTGGGAGTCATCACGCCACCAGATGGTCCCGTGAGAAACGCAACCTAAACGTATTTTTAAGTATAAATATTACCTCCAAATTTAATATTGTTAATTCTTAGTTAAGCTGTTGAGTTTAAAAAACCTATTTTGTAAACCATTTTCGAAATAAAGTTTTTAAAAACAAAGTCTGCCGAAAAAGTTCTTTAAGTACATGGATTTTTTTTTGACCGATGATAAATTATGCAAAACAATTTTTTGTTGTATTTTTTGGTAGAAGTAATGAATTGTGTTTCTCAGTAGCATGATAATTATTGTTTTTAATATAGAAAAAAACTACTGGAAATAGGTTAAACTAAACTGTCAACAGTTCCGAAACAGGATTATACTGATGTCTCAACTTAAACATTGCTTTTCTCCTCAAGATTTAAACATTGCAATTAATTCCATCAAGACAACTTTACAACTAATTTCATTATATTCAAGAAAGCAAAACCTAACCATAAATCTATCTAAAATATCGCCCGTAATGTTTTGTGGCAAAACTAAAAGGAGATATACTATACAGGGTGTCCAAAGAGTTGTTAATGCCTCGTTGCGCTGTAGAAAATTTGGTAGAAGGAGTAGAAAGATGGGGTCGGTCTTAAACGATAGTTCGGCTCAAGGAAATTTCGTCAGTTTCCACAATAAAGGAAAATTAAAATTCAGAGGTTAAAAAGTTAAAAAGCAGCTCAATACCGTATTTGGCTTCTTGGTAGAGATGTTGTTGGATAGAGGTGTTAACAAAAAAAAAAATATATTATTACTCAGTTTTGACCTGTATGATCAACCGATTTATGCCTCGGACTGAATGCCTGAACGAATGAACGGATATGATAGACCAAAGAGCTATGAAGATATGTGAAGTTTCAAGTCGATCTGTCAATTAATTCGTATACAATAGGGTTATAAATGTAATAGAAAATTAAACAAACATTTTTTCAGTTCTAAACTTAAAGAGATTTACCACTAAACACTTTTTTGAACTGCTCGACGCACGTTTCGCTAACCATGTTAGCATCATCAGGAGATGATTTAATCTAATTCTAAAACTAAATTATGTTCTATTTATATGAAAACCATATCTAACGAAGCGTGTAAAAATCATGAACCGTGAAGTGTACTAAGCCTTACATAAATAATTGAAAAAGTTGACTGAAAGGAATCGGTCCTTTATCTCGGTTCATGATTTTCTTACATTTTTCTATTTGAATGCTTTCATATGCATCCAAAGCCCTATTATTATTAACACTTTTAATTAGTCTTAAATTACTAATATCTATATTGTGGTCATGTTCGATTGCATGTTGGGCAACACAAGATTTTTCATTTCTCCCACATCTAATGTGGGCAATATGTTCTTTATATCTTGTCAATATGGATCTTTTTGTTTGCCCAATATACCTTCGATCACAGTCTTGACAACTAATTTCGTAAATACCCGACTTTTCATGCTGCTCTACTTTATCCTTTGGATTACCCAGAACTTCTCTTAATTTATTATATAGTTTGTACACAACCTTAATGTCCACTTTTTTCAAAATTTTGTCTAGTCCTCTTCTCAACTGGGCATCAAACGGTATTACCATGAATTTCTTTGTGTTCTGATCCTTTTGAAAAGTCGAAGATTCTTTCAATAATTTTCTGAACTTATGTTTTCTAATTAGTTTATCTATAATGTTCTTATTATAACCGTTCACTTCAGATACCTCCCTAATTAATTTTAATTCTTTGTTATAATTATCTTTAGTTAAAGGAAAATTAATTAATCTATTTACCATAAAATTTAAACTAGCCATCTTATTTTGAAAGCTATGATTTGAATCGTTAGGAATGTATCTCGAAGTGGTGGTGGTTTTTCAGAAAATATCAAAATCTAACCTATTTTTTTTATTTCTACTGACATCCAGAAATGGTAAACTATCGTTGTTTTCGAGTTCATGCGTGAATATTATATTTTCGGATTTACTATTTAAGTTCTTAATAAAATCATCTAAATTTTCATTTTTCGAATCGAAAATGGCAAAAATGTCATCCACATATCTTAACCATACCTTCGGAAAGTAACTGAATTCATCTTTTGCCTCGGTTTCAAATTTACTCATAAATAAGTTGGCTAAGAACGGTGAGAGAGGATTCATGATTCACGGTTCATGATTTTTACACACTTCGTTTGGTATGGTTTTCATATAAATAGAACATAGTTTAGTTTTAGAAGTAGATTAAATAATCTCCTGATGATGCTAACATGGTTAGCGAAACGTGCGTCGAGCAGTTCAAAAAAAGTGTTTAGTGGTAAATATGTTTAAGTTTAGTGCATCACACCAAAGGTTCCAATAGAAGAATTGATTTTTTCAGTTGGCCAATGTCCCTGATAATCTTAACATAATGTGGTAAGTGATTATACAGTTATAGCATGCTTCCTGCTGTGTGAGTATTAACTTATGTAATGGGTAACTATAATTTAGGTTTCTCGTTGTACTTGTTATCTGAGATTTATTGCTCGTAAATAACTCTGGATTCTTGAAGAGTAACAATTTACATTCTTGAATAGAAATTGCCGAAAGAGTCAACAATCCATTGTTTTAAATTTTCTCCTGGCACGATTCGCGTGGCTTCATATTCCACATACTGCATACAGGTGCTACTTACGTTCGTGATTCTTGTTGGCTCAGAAATTGTATATTGCAGGTTGTATGACAGCAATATAGTTGCTGGATCAAAGTTTGGTTAAAGACATCGAAACCTACCATCTATATTTCAAGGAATAACCTCCAGATAAAGAGTGAATAAATAATAAAAAGTAAGTACCTGAAAAAGGTAAACATTTCTCTAGTAAACGCCCATTAAAGACGAATTTTCCATTCTCTACGGATTAATTAAATTAATTTAATAGTGCCGGCAGTAAAAGAAAGTTATCGGTAATCTCCGCAACGATTCCGCTGGCATAACATTAACGCTCCGCCGGAAAACACTAAAGTTTCTATGTATGCAAAACTTTGTCAAATTCAATTACATAAATCCTAAGCCGGTTTATAAATTAAAAGTTTGATTGTTGTTCGTAGATATTTTGCGTGCAAACTTTTCCGGTTATATGTTAAAGAGGCTATAGCGTATTACCGTCGGTAAAATTAACTAACATAATGGTATGGGTCAGGAATTTTAATGTGGATATTTTATGAACTTTTTGGAAAAAAACTACTACGTTGGAAAACAAGCTCGACCTGGTATTTTATAGTACAACGATAGATACCTCGCATTTGGTATTGTCTTTCAAATTCGTTTTTTTTTTAATTCTTGAATATAACACAGAATTTGCGCGGATTTCAAATAACTTTTAATTGATAAAACTCTTTAAACCAATACACCTAAATCTTATGTATTCTTATGTATTCGTCCCTGGTACCGTTTCACCATCTCCTTTATGTCCTGATTGAACCGTCCCCCCTGCTCTTCACTTACATCGCCCAAGTTTTAAGGAAAAAAGTTAAGATGGTTGTGCAAGAAGCGGATTTTAAGGCTCATCAAACAATCCATATTTTTGAACTATCATATTAGCAACGATAAGTTAATAGTAAAAACTTAGTTACCACTTCTTCGCTTCAAAGTTGGAATCGAACATCATTTTACAAATATCAGGCCCAACAAAAACCTTTTATTTCAGATATATATATATATATATATATATATATATATATATATATATATATATATATATATATATATATATATATATATATATATATATATATATATATATATATATATATAGCCTTCCATTTTCTTTTCCCATCCGGTATCCACTCGTTTATGTCTTTTACGTTACATTTCCTTCAAAGTGTTTTCAGTAATTCTTCTTAATATTCCTATCTCCGACTTTATCAAAAACATTTGTGTCTTAGATGTGTTAGATCTCCGTTCTGGTGGTTTTATAGATCATTGCCTTCATTTCCTTTCTAATGAATCTTCAAATAGATAGATTGAATAGATAGATTAAATATTAAAATCGAGAAAATTTACCATTAAATACCAATTAACTTTTTTTAGATTCAACGTGCGTTTCACTAACTGAGTTAACATCATCAGGAGATCATTCAATGTAATTTTAAAACCGAACCAACGTAACGCGTGAGCTGTATCAGAATGGTGCTTTACATCCTTCTGCTGATGGTCAATCCTTCAGGTGCTTGCGAACATTCGATCAGAGCCCGACTAAATCTAACCTAACCTAATCTAACTTAAAGATTCAAATCATAGCTTCCAAAATATGATGGCTAGTTTAAATTTTATGGTTAATAGATTAATTAATTTTCCTTTAAATAAAGATAATTATAACAAAGAATTAAAATTAATTAGGGAGGTATATGAAGTGAATGGTTATAATAAGAACATTGTAGATAAATTAATTAGAAAACATAAGTTCAGAAAATTATTGAAAGAATCTTCGATTTTTTAAAAGGACCAGAACACAAATAAATTCATGGTAATACCATTTGATGCCCAATTAACAAGAGGGCTAGACAAAATTTTGAAAAAAGTGGACAGTAAGGTGGACAGTAAACCATATAATAAATTATGGGAAGTTCTGGGTAATCCAAAGGATAAACCAGAGCAACATGAAAAGTCGGGGATTTACGAAATTAGTTGTGACTGTGATCGAAGGTATATTGGACAAACAAAAAGATCCATATTGCCAATATATAAAGAACATATTGCCCACTTTAGATATGCCAACACGCGATCGAACACGACCACAGTATAGATATTAGTAATTTAAGACTAATTAAAAGTGTTAATAATAATAGTGCTTTGGATGCATATGAAAGCATTCAAATAGAACAATGTGATCAATCATGAACCGAGATAAAGGACCTATTCCGTTCAGTCAACTTTTTCAATTATTAATGTAAGGCTTAGTAAACTTCACGGTTCATGATTTTTACACGCCTCATTAGGTAGGGTTTTCATATAAATAGAACATAGTTTAGATTAAATCATCTCCAGATGATGCTAACATGGTTACCGAAACGTGCGTCGAGAAGTGCACCGAGAAGTTCAAGTTTAGTGTTTCACGTCAAAGGTCCCAATAAAAGAATTGATCCACGATGGCTACACGGTCAGCGGAACTAAATCTTTATCGTAAGTACACTACTAAAAATTAGGCTTATTGGTGCAGATGTTTGGTTTCTTAAGTCATGCCAGACTAATAAAATATTTCCCAATTTTATTAAAGTTAATATATCAAAATCTTCCAAAATATGTGACAAAATAACTAATTTTGCTTCATTAATTTTTATTTTTGCAAGTTTAGTGTTTCACACCAAAGGTTCCAATAGCAGAATTGATATATTTTATGAACAAGAAGGAACGGTAATACATTGTCAAGGTTTTTAGCCAACTTATTTATTAACCGAAGTCAGAAATGAGTTCAGTTGGTGGCTAGTTTAAACTATATGGTAAATATATGAATTAATTTTCCTTTAAACAAAGATAATTATAACAAATAATTATAATTTAAAAAAAAAACGGGAAATCAATCAATCTAGAAAAAGAAACTTACGAAACAAAAATTAAAAAGTTTCTAGATAATGAAGACCTCGTCAAAATAAAAAATGACCCTACCACAACAATTCAAAACAAATTAAAATCAACGAAGATAAGTTTTGTCAAACGAAGATAAATATAAAATAGTCAATATGAATCCTACTTCTCCAAAACTGTACGGTTTAATTAAAATTCATAAAGAAAACTTTCCAATAAGACCGGTAGTCTCATACACAAATAGCCCTTTAAGAAACCTAGCTTTTTACTAAAATAAAATCTTCAAAAACGTAACGAATTTCTCGCCAAAACAGTCGATAAAAAACTCGGTGGACCTTATAAAAAAGCTTAGCAAACTATCTATACCAAAAAACGTGTTTCTAGCGTGAGGTTCCGAACAAATATTGCCTATTATTAATAAATAATTTACTCAAAAAAATAACTTCAATCTAATTATTAAACAAGATATTTTAGAACTCTTTAACTTATGCATTAATGAAAATTATTTTCAATTTAATAACGTTTTTTACAAACAAAAAGATGGTCTAGCAATGGGTTCCCCGCTAAGTACCTTTATTAACAGAACTGTTTAAGTTAAACTTGGAACATATTTTTTTTAAAAACGTATAAAGCAAAAAATATATTATTTTTGTTTAGATATGTAGACGACATTTTGGTTTATTATACTGGAAATGACAGACAAATAGAAGGAACATTAAAGCATTTAAATAGTATCCATCCAAAAATAAAATTTACACATAAAAAAGAACAAAATCAAACCATAAATTTTCTGGACCTTTCAATATTCAAACAAAATAATAAACTAGAATTTAATATCTATAGAAAACTCACATACTCAGATATAACAATCACAAAACAATCAATTCACCCCATTACTCATAAAAATGCTGCATATAAGTCTATGATTCACCGAGCTTTCACAATTCCACTATCTAAAATTAACAGTAAAATAGAACTGCAAAAAATAAAACTAATAGCACAAAATACAAGTATATCCAAAAATTCAAGTATATCCAAAAGTAAAACAAACAAATGATAAAAAGTACTGTAAAATTTCACATTTCGGTTCAATTTCAGAACAAATAGCTCGCTCTTTGAAGAAACATAATTTGCAAATAGCGTTTAAAACCACCCAGTCAACCGATAAATTAAGGTTTAATGCCAAAGTTAAAACATCAGCAAATACAAAATTTGGAGTTTTTATGTTAAGTTGCAACGAGTGCAGTAGCCGATATGTGGGACACACCGGCACAAATTTTCAGACCAGATTCAAAGAACATAAATCTGCATACATATTAAAGAAACAACACTCTAATATTTTGCGAACCATTTCATAGATACCGGACATATATTTCCCGAGATTACAAATTTTAGAAGTTATTGAAATTTGTAAATATAATAAAGACCCATCTAGACAGCTATTAAACGATCAGACGGATCTTCGAAATTCCCCACTATTTAAAATATTGTAAAAAATTAACCCCAATAAAAGTATAAAATTAGGTACCTAGGATAGATAAACAGCTGTAAAACCTTAGTTTTAAGGTAGTGTTTGAGAATGTAAAATCGTTTTACGAAACTATAATCACACAAATTTAAAAATAAAAGTGGTAGATAACAAGGTATAAAATTGTTTTTTTCCTTTATAAAAAATGAACTATCACAAAGTAACGGGCAAATTAATCTATAATTATAGTTATTCAAAGAATCCTCAAATTTTCAAAAGGAACAGAACAAAAACGCATTGATAGAAATATTGTTTGATGCTCAATTAATTGTTAAAAAAGTGGTCTTTAAGGTAGTCTACAAACTATATAAGAAGTTAAGAGAAGTCCTGAGTGATCCAAAGGATTGGTAAACCAACATGAAAAATCGGAGATTTATAAAATTACTTGAGAAAACTGTGATATGGGAGGAAAGAGAAATCTTGTGTTGTCCAACATGCACCCGAGTATGATCATAAGATAAATACTAGGAACTAAAAAATATATAAACGTGTAAATAATTATATGGTTTTTGGATGCATTAAAAATATTGAAATAAAAAATGTAGGAAAACCATGAACCTAAATATAGGACCAATTCCATTCAACTGACAATTGGCGATCTGCAACAGTTTGACTTTCACTGATGAAAGCTTTTATGGATATTTTATGAAAGGTTTTATGAATAAAGTATAATTAAACTGAAAAAAGATCTCTCTTAATATATCTCTCTAAAGAAACCTCTCTTAATAAAGAACAAAATTCTAAAAAGTTTTTAAAAAAGATTGAATTAATTTTCCTTTTCATTGAGCACGTAACATTTTAATGTCACACTCGCCAAACCCAACGAAATATCAACGCAAACTTCTCGGTGTCGGACGAAAATCTCGCATGGTCCGAATTACAAGAATTTGCGCTCCAATTCAATTTCGGTTTTGGCGTTTAAATATTTGTTTTCGGGGCGTGCCGACCGGCCGAAACATGCCTTTGCTGCGGATTATGATATTCCACATGTAATTGTTCTGATTTAGCTTCAGCTCGAACGTTTTAGGCTCTTTGCCAAATTCGCGTTCACGCTCAAAGCGTGTTTAGGAATTTCGTGTGAACGTGTATGCGATAAAAGTGGTCAGAACTTAATTATATCAGGTGAAACTATTTAGTCTGAAGTGAATTTCGAGCTGTAGCTTTTAACTAGCCGAGTAGAAAGTATTAATCACATTAGAAATTTGAACATAATGCATGTTTTCAGGGATTATTATTAAAGCAACTTACGAAGGCTAAGTATAGTAGATTTTGTATTTTCTATTAGGACTATTGTCAAATTAAAGTACGGTTGCTACGGTTCTACTTTACTCTATAGCTTGTAAGGGGAAATACTTTCGTACATTTAACCAATGATTCTTCGCATCAATTTAAAAAAAACCTAAACCTGTTAATAATGTCGATTTTGCTAAGAGATAGCGCTACTAGTACATTTGTTGATGTAGACAAAAACATCTATTGCGTTTTCAGGGCTAAACATACGTCACCAAAAGCCAGTTCGCTATTAATTGTCATTGTGTAAAAAAGCATAGTTTTTCATAACCTTAAATATGTCAACTTATGTACCAGAAAAACACGTTTTTCATAGAAGTTAAATAACGTTCTTTCACGAAGGTTATGGTGAACATGCTCTAACCCAAAAAACTCGTGAACGATGGTTTAAACACAGTAAAAATGATGAGTTTGAGATAAAGGACAAGGAGCGTCCAGGACAGCCAAAAAGTTCAACAGCAAATTACAGAGAGGTTAAATGTTGATCGCAGAATGATTTGTGATCATCTACATGCTATGGTAAAGATCGAGAAGGCAGAAAAATGGGTATGGAAAAGAGCGAAAAATGGTGTGCGAAGTTTTGCTTTCTCGGTATGAAAGAAAGATTGTTTTGCATCGGATCGTGACTGGAGACGAAAAATTGATATATTTCGAAAACTCAAACAGCAGAAAAGTACGAGTTGACCCAGGACATCCATCAACATCGACTACAAGATCAAATCGCTTTGGAAAGGAGACAATGTTGTGCATTTAGTGGAATCAGAAAAGATGTCGGGTTCCAGTGGGCTTTTGAAACCAGCTGAAACCATGTGTTGGCCGAAAAGTGACCAAAATGGGCTACAAGATATGAAAAAGTGATTTTACAGCACAACAAAGTCCCATTACACACAGCGAAAGCGATCAGAACCGTCGGAAAGATTTGGCCCCTTCCGACGACCACGCCCTGGACCTGTATGAGTGGACTACGTCAAAAGATGTACGGTTTTTCTGGGATGGCATCCACAACTGTCAGAAAGATGGAAAAAATGTGCAACTCCCGATGTCACATTCTTTAGATAAACCATTTTTTACCTTTCTCCCAAATTAAATGTATTTTTTTTTAAGGAAATATTAAGAATTATTAACTAAGTGAATTTTCATATCAATAGCTCGACCCTTTTCAAATTTCGAATAATTGCATGGAACCACATGCCATAGAATACGAGCACATGCTACGTAAACATTTTTAACATCATCACAAGAATAGTTTTCAGCTAAATAACATACCATAGGTTGCTATGATCAACCCAATTCTAATTTATCCTCCAAGCTGGTATCACCTGTTAAATAATTTCTGACGTTGCGTTTTTCGTTCATCCGCCTTCCATCTTTCTCGAAGTAATAGAGCATCAATATCACAAACATGAATATCTAGTAGTCATAATGTACCGGTGGATGACGTCATTAAAACGTTGTCTACGAAAATCAAATGGCATTGGTTTCCTGATGGCATTGAGATCGTAACGTCCAATAACGATGCCGCCGTTTACAAGATGGCCATCAAAGCGGTGACAAACAATAATGGTTTTTCCCTAGATAATAGTGATCATTTTAAAATAAAAAATGATTGCAAACGTTATTTGGACCAGCGAAGGTGACAAGCTTCTTATATCGAAAAGAACAAAGACTATAGAAAAACCCATTAAAAATTTAAAAAAATGCATCCTCCCTAGAACGATTTCTAAATATGTCTCTCTCTCCCCCAAACAATAGTTTTTGGCTTCCGATAACTCCTTATATTCTAAATATAATAATATAATAATAAAATAGAAGTGTCTAAATAGTCCATTCTCTACCGGAATATTGTCCTTTGACCATCTTTTTTTAAGTTGACATATTGGGTCACATTTCCTACCGCCGTTTTGTTACATTCGCGATATCACGACTTATCAGGGCAGCTAGATAACAGCACCCCTTTGAGTTTATCGCGTTAAGTTCTAGTCAGTGATCATAGATTTAAAATGTCGTTGACTTAAAGAGAAAAAATCGAAGTAATCTGGTTGTTTGGTGTTGTTGCAATTGCTGCAGAGTTTAACATGGGACATACCCAACGTACTCCCATTACTCATAGAAAAGCAGTCGCTATAATTGCTCTTCTCAATGAAACTGACAGTGTTATTAAAAATCCATAAAAAATGTCGACCTTGCCAAATGCATCCGCATCCTGAGGATAACGATTGAGCATATTGGTGGTAAATCGAGCAAATCTATACATGATCCTTCGAAATTTATCATCTCAACCGAATATTACCAAGGATATAATGAGAAAATGTTTCGTTCGTTACAAAATCAAGCCCTATAACAGTTTTGATTGATTGCGAGGTTGGCTCTTGGTGAAACATAGTAACAATGATAATAATTAAAACACTTGGTATTTGTTTCACAATATATTCAAGATATTCTCTAACATGTTTCGGCCTCGCGACCATTCTCAAAGAGAGTTATGTATAAACTAAACTAAAGTTTCAAAGTGCTGTCTAATGGAAGTCGGTTTTTTCATCTCGTTAAATTTATTACACTATCAATAATTGGAGTATTTCCGAAGTCTAGCTGGGTGTTTGTTAGGTTTTTGCCGTCGTATATGGCTTTTTTAATTTCGAAAATTTCCAGGTAATTTAACAGCCTGCTTTTATTGCAGCTATGTATTAATTTGGTATTATTAATGTTAAAAAAATGGTTCTGGTCTATACAATGTTCGGCAAAGCCCGTCTTTCTCTGATTGTGTAAAATTGAATATTTATGTTCTTTTAGCCTATCATTGAGCGATCGGCCCGTTTGGCCTATATAAATAGCGTCACACATATTACATTTAATTTCGTATACTCCAGATTTGTCACAAAATTTTGCTCTTTCTTTGTTATTGTTTAACATCGATGTAAGATTATTCTTATTAACAGAGATAATATTAATATTTTCGTTCTTTAACTGATTTGTGATTCTTGAACTTAATTTGTGAATATAGTTTATAGCATGCCAATTTTTAGAATCTTTTTCGGGTGTTGCGGCATAAAAATGTTTGGTGTTGTTTTTCTTAATCTTGTTTTTTATCATTTTATCTATGATGCTTGGCTGATATCCATTATTCCTTGCGATATGAATATATATTGTTAAACAAATACCAAGTGTTTTAATTATTATCAAGCCCTATAAATCGAAGTTCTTACATATATTGAAAGAAGGTGGTACACAATAAAAGATTAGACTATTGTTATTGGGCCCAAGGTATTTTTTTAAATGACAGACTTTCCTGAAGAAAATTATGTTTACTGATGAGGTTACATTCACCACTAATGGGGTTGCATCGTCTCAAAACTGTAGATACTAGGCCAGAGGTAATCCTCACTGGGCTATAAACTGTAAAGGCCAATATTCCGAGAAAGTCTAGTCTGGAAAGTCTGGCCTGTCTGGTGTGGGATTTTAGGAAACTGAATAATTGGTCCTTTTTTTCTTTAGTGGATCTTTGAATGCTGGTCGTTTAGTTAAATTCTTCAATGGGAAATTTTGGGATGTAATTGAAAATCTCCCTCTTAATGTGCGACAGCGTAGGTATTTGTAGCTAGATGGTGCATCCATCCACAAGTCAAGCATTGTTCGTCAATGATTAAACCAAAAATTTCCTATGCGCTGGATAGGAAGAAAAAGTCCTTTTGAACTGTGGCCTCCGAGTTCTCCCGATATTATACCCCTCGATTTTTATTTTTGGGGATTGGTCATAAATTAAGTTTGTAATACAAGGCCCTGGAATCGAGATGGACTTTGTGACAGAATAAGGTAAACCTGTCAAGAAGTCAGCATCCCGGAACAGTCGAGTAGCTAAACAGAATAGTAAAAGAATCGAAAAATGTATTCGAATAGACGGAGGATTAGTTGAAATAGATCACATTTGATAGTTAATTATTTGTAGAATAAAAAAAGGAAAAAAATAAAAGAATAAAATAATTATTCCTTTGTAAGTACTATTAATTTTATTCTTTCGCTATGAGCTTTTTTCCTTTCATCATACCAAGTTGTTCCGGTCTTCCTACATTTTTCTCTCTGGCCAACATTCCAAACGTTAACCTTGTGTCTGAAACAGCCTCTATCCTGAATTTTACTTTGTGCATATGATCTTAGGCCCTCTTTAATTGCAGCAATCCATTTAATTATTTCTACTTTAGCTCTACTCCTATTTTCATAAAATTCGACTATTTGTCTAGTTAGCCTACTCGGATTCATTCGTTTTATGTGTCCGTAAAACTTAAGTCTTCTTTTTCTCATATCGCTATGTATATCTGTGTAATGTTTGATTTCTTGATTTTCTCGAAGTCGGTATGTGCTATTTATTTGATTGGGGCCTAAGATTTATCTTATGATTTTTATATTACTGAAATTATATTTATTAATTATTTTACCATTTATTTTAATGAAATATTTTAATACATCGCGAATCTCGCGATATCTCAAACGCGAAGCAAAATATCGATAATTGACCTGGTTTGTGAATTCCTCGTAAGCTGAGTTTAAAGTTCAGATTTCAGCAGAGCATCTTAAAAATGTGAACTATCAATCTGTATGACTACAAAAATTCAAAACTGTATTCCTTCAAATAGAGAAAATAAGGAGGTGTCTTATATAATTAAAAATCAAAACGGTGTTGAATGTGCCATCAAGGACTGGCATTCATCAGAATGAAACTAGAGATTATGTGACAGATTTAACACCTACATTTTCTACTATTAATAAATGTTCGTAAGTTCATCATGTATGTACGTATTACAATGAAAATTCTTGCCACCACACTCATATGAAACATATTGGGTACATTACACTTTACCCAACCAGTAACGATAAGGATAACAGAACACGCAATAATTATTTTAATGAAGAAAATTGAAAAATAAAAGCCTGCATGAATAATTTGAAATATAAACGAAACATTATAGATCGCCAATTCCGAAACCAACATTTTTTATAGGGATATAATTTAGCCCTAACAGGAAATAAGAGAAAAAATTAACAAAAAATTGAAAAAATTCTACATGCCCTTACTCTAGAAATTTTCGAAAAATTAAATATATCAAGTAAGTCAATAATTTCATTTGAATTATTGTTTTATATTTTTGGCATGATTCAAAATTTCCATAATATGATGCCAGAACTACTCAACAGTTTTTGCTAGGGACAAAAAGAATCATTGTCCCTAGCATGGTATTAAACGAATTAAACGTACCTAATTTAACTAACTTGTAACCATATTAGTTATCAAACCACGCAATGTTTATATTAATGTGCAAATAAGGAAAATGAAATACCTGCATAAGTAATTTTAATTATAAAATTCAAATAGTGGATTGTATTTTCGGAAACCGACCTTAATGTACGAGGTGTGAATATTAAATAAAGATACTGGTATTGTAAAATATTTTATTTTGATTTAATACATATTTACTTATTATAACCGCCAATATACACCCCTCCTCAAACCCTATAACGTTCGATGCGAATATTCCATTGTTCGAAACAGTGCTGGAAGTATTCTTTTGTCAGTTTCTTCAGAACGCGTGCCGCTTTCTCTTTCACGGCTTCAATGCATTTAAATCTTGTTCTACTTAATGCAGATTTCACTATATTATATAAGAGATTTATTAAGAGATTTTAGGATGTACGTGGATATAACCCGGCTATTGACATACTCACACGATGTGAACACCATGATAAACGAGACAATTTTTTTTTCAGGTTATATTCATAATATGATCGTATATTACACTTCGATTTGAAGCTGATAGATGGCGCTGTAAAATAACAATGTCGCAAAGAAAAATTCTGATTCAAAAAGATTCTCAATTTCTAAAAGGTCATCAGTCAGTCAAGCATAGGGGTTGAGAATTAAATTAAGGACTTTTTAGAACCATTAGCTTGAAATTTTTGGATTATCTTCCTAATTACAGCTTCACTAGAGTAAAGTAGAATAAATTGTACGTCTTTTCCCACATTGAACGATTTTTATAAATAATTATAATTATAATTATTATTAATAATAATTCTAAATAATAATCTGTAAATAAGATAATACATGTATCTTATATTTACCGATTTAAGTTTTTTTTCTTATTAAAGCTGAAGTTGCATTTCTTTCATTTACAAATTTTTTATTTATATTTTCGTTATTTAAATTAATTAAGTCACTTTTATTTATATATATTTCTCCTCTTATTTCTATTAAAGCTAGGCAATCTAAGACACGTTAAAATATATAATAATTATTATTATTATATAGTTAAAACGAATAAAACTAAACATCAAATTCATATCGCCATACACCATAGAGTGTAATAACACACTGGAAATTATAAGTGCAATAAATTTCACCGTTATTTTGCCCTTGCTCTATCTTGCCACCTTTTATAGTAATTCCATTTAATTCTCGTAATATCGTTAACCATATAATTAATCTTGAAAACCATTTGGGCTAAAAGAAAATCATGGTTAAAGGCCTGCAGCAATTTCGAAGCTTTAACGAAATATACCAGAAATTAACGATACAAATTTTATCAGTTTTGATCTAAGCTCCGAATAATTTAATCAAATAATTATTCCTCTATTCTGTTTTGGAAAATTAAGAAACTTTCAACGTTTTTTTACAAATACATTGAATTACTTTGTTAACCAGGATTAATACATGATTTTAGCATGTTTGGATGATTGTAGAGGATCCACTTTAGGTCACAGGTCACAGCCTTATGCAGAAAGTTATTTTGTCTTGAATCTGGAGAGCAATGACACAATATCAAGGTATTCGAAATTCCGATAGAGGTCGCTGTCAAATCATCATGGCAAATGTGATTATGCCAATCATCATGCTAATCATTAATGTTTAACATCAGAGCAACGCCTGTAAATTATCGAAATTTATTATAAAAATCAAAGAAAAGTATTTCGAGGAACGGATCTGTTAATTGGTCATTGACGTCATGCGATTAAAGGTCTTTAGATTATTTTCTTTGGGGTTATGTTAAATCTTTGATCTATGCCGATAAACCAGCAACTATTTACGCCTTGGTAGCCAACAGAACTCGGACAATTTCGGACATAAAACCCCAGTTGCTTAAAAAAGTGGTTGGAAATTGAATTCACCGAATACGCTTAGTATAGTTGTTGCTTTATTTGAACTTAAAATTCGAACACACTAACAAATCACACCGTATATATGGTAGGGAAAAAATTCTGATCAATACGCTCTGCAGTCAATGAAGCACAGAGTCCCAAAATTAAGTTGATGATCTAATATAGCGACGAGGTGTTGCTTCCAAATTACGAGACTGACGCTGCTACAGAAGTGCGCATGCGCCAAACGCCAGTGACCAACAGTTGTTTAGTGTCTTTCTCCTCTCCTTAATCTAAGAAATTGAAAAAAAAACCTCAATCACTTCTTTGTCGCATCAAAAGAACAAAGTCTTTTTAATCTGATTCGACAGTAACAACTTTTTTCGCATATATATATATATATATATATATATATATATATATATATATATATATATATATATATATATATATATATATATATATATAAATAAAAGATAAGAGAAGATAAGAGAAAAGAAAAGAGAAGAACTTTTTTCGCATATCTATATATATATATATATATATATATATATATATATATATATATATATATATATATATATATATATATATATATATATAAGACACGATACATGACCTGCAACAGACTAAAAACACCATTTCTAAAAACAAAATATGGTAACATCAGACGAGTCTCTCAATTCAAATATTTGGGTGAAATAATCATGGAAAATGGGTTGGAAAAAGCGGCCAATAAGGGTAGATGTCAAAAAATGGAAACGGCATTGAGACTTACACAAAATATTTACAACAAAAAATGCCTATCTAAAAACACAAAACTGAGACATTACAACATGGTTATTAAGCCAGAATGTCTATATGCTACAGAAACGCTCATTTTGAATAGAAAGAGGGACATCGAGGACATTGAAAAGAAGGAAAGAAAAATCATAAGAAAAATCCTAGGCCCCAAACAAATAAATAGCACAACATACCGACTTCGAGAAAACCAAGAAATCAAACAATACACAGATATACATAGCGATATGAGAAAAAGAAGACTTAAGTTTTACGGACACATCAAACGGATGAATCCGAGTAGGCTAACTAGACAAATAGTCTAATTTTATGAAAATAGGAGTAGAGCTAAAGTAGATATAATTAAATGGATTGCGGCAATTAAAGAGGACCTAAGATCAGCAAATATTACGCAAAGTGAAATTCAGGATAGAGACTGTTTTAGACATAAGGTTAACGTTTGGAAGGTTGGCCAGAGAGAAAAATGTAGGAAGACTGGAACAACTTGGTCTGACGAAAGGAAAAAAGCTCATAGCGAAAGAATGAAATTAGTATGGGCGCAAAGGAAGGCTAACAACAACAAACGCCTCTAATTGTACTTCGCGTGGTCCACCAGGGCCCATACGTGAATAATAATAATAATAATAATATATATATATATATATATATATATATATATATATATATATATATATATATATATATATATATATATATATATATATATATATATATATATATATATATATATATATGGATGAAGACCCAACACAAACTCAAAAACAATTGGCAAAAAAGTTGAATGTGAGCCGAGTCGCAATTTGTGAACGATTACAAGTGATTGGAAAGATCCAAAAGATGGGAAGATGGGTGCCACATGAATTGAATGACAGTCAATTAGAAAATCGAAAAATCGTCAGTGAAAAACTGCTTCAAAGGTATGAATGAAAGTAATTTCCGCATCGAATAGTAACGCGTGATGAAAAATGGATTTATTTTGAAAATCCCAAGCGAAACAAATCATGGTTATCACCTGGCGAAGCTGACCCATCGACTGCTAGGCAAATCACTTTGGTCGCAAAACCATGCTCTGTGTCTGGTGGGACCAGGTTGGTGTCGTAAATTATTATGAACTCTTGAAACCTGGATAAAAAGTTAATACTGATCGCTACCGACAACAAATGATTAATTTGAACTGTGCATTGGTCGAGAAACGTCCACAATACGCTCAAAGACATAAGGTTATTTTGTAGCATGACAACGCGAAAAGAAGTGTTGAAATCACTTGGATGGGAAGTTTTATCGCACCCGCCGTACTGTCCAGACCTAGCTTCATCCGTCTCCCACCTTTTCGCATCGATGGGGCACGCACTTGCAGAGCAGTACTTTTCAGCCGATTTCGGAAAAGTTAAAAAATGGCTCGATGAATGGTCTAGCTCAAAGGAGAAACTGTTCTTTTGGAATGACATCCATAAATTGCCTGAGAGATGGGCAAAATGTATAGAATCAAATCCAATACTTTGGATAAATACATTTTAACTGTCCATTGTCAATAACGAGTTTTCTTTAGCGAAAAAACCGGAAAGAAATTACCGACATACCTGATATATGTATTCTGGAAATCGCAGCGCGCTTGAGGTCTTGTTTTTTAATGGTTTCAACAGGAGGCAGCAATACAAGAAAAATTAAGGTTTCTACTATATGTTCCTTTGTGTTATGTATTATGTCCCTAACCAATCCCTATTTAACATCGTACAGTGGTGACATCTGCATGGCTCTATATTTATAAGATTTTAGTCTATTACGTATTGAGTTATTGAGTTTTAAAACTTATCTTATTTCTGAAACTGGAACTGAGTCAAGCCAACAATACAGTATAAAATAAATTTTCTGTCTCGCCGCCAAATAAAATAATAAAAAACTTTCTGAAGAAGACGGAGAAATTTCAGGCCGTGTTTCGATTATTTATTTGCCTAATGTTCTGTCATTGGAACGTTCCAAATGGACGAGGGTAAGAAGCAAAACAAACAGAATTAAGTTATAAGGTCAAAAAGGTGTTTGTTCGTGGCAGGTATCCGATTATTAAAAGCAAACAACCTCCTTTTGTAGAACGAAAACGGAAAATAGAAAAGAATACACTTCAAAGAAAAATATCAAGTTTATTTAAAACTCTCTCTGAAAAATATGTATTTCGTTCGGGGAATTAAGCAACCAGACTGCTTTTTTTCTTATTTTACTTTTTAGTTTCAGCTTTAAATATAATTGGAAACGAAATTAAGACATAATATTTTGAACGAAAATGAAATGTTTTTATTCATATTTTTCTTTGTTATTTATCCAAATACAATATTTCATTTAAATCTAACAAATAAGAAATTTCATTTAAAAAACTAATAGATCTTTTTTCGGATATTTTTATTATTATTATTCACGTATGGACCCTGGTGGGCCACGCGAAGTACAGTTAGAGGGGTTTGTTGTTGTTAGCCTTCCTTTGCGCCCATACTAATTTCATTCTCTTGCTATCAGTTTTTTCCTTTCCTCAGACCAAGTTGCTCCAGTCTTCCTACATTTTTCTCTCTGCCAACCTTCCAAACATTAACGTTATGTCTGAAACAGCCTCTATCCTGAATTTCACTTTGTGTAATATTTACTGATCTTAGGTCCTCTTTAATTATTTCTACTTTAGCTCTACTCCTATTTTCATAAAATTCGACTATTTGTCTAGTCAGTCTACTCGGATTCATCCGTTTTATGTGTCCGTAAAAGTTAATTCTTCTTTTTCTCATATCGCTATGTATATCTGTGTATTGTTTGATTTCTTGGTTTTCTCGAAAGCGGTATGTTGCGCTATTTATTTGTTTGGAGCCTAGGATTTTTTTTATGATTTTTCTTTCCTTCTTTTCAATGTCCTCAATGTCTCTCTTTCTATTCAAAATGAGCGTTTCTGCCCCATATAGACATTCTGGCTTAATAACTGTGTTGTAATGTCTCAGTTGTGTGTTTTTAGATATGCATTTTTTGTTGTAAATATTTTGTGTAAGTCTCAATGCCGTTTCCATTTTTTGACATCTACCCTTATTAGCCGCTTTTTCCAATCCATTTTCCATGATTATTTCACACAAATATTTCAGTTGAGAGACTAGTTTGATGTTACCATATTTTGTTTTTAGAAATGGTGTTCTTAGTCTGTTGCAGGTCAAGTATTATGTCTTTTCAAAGAAAATTTGGAGTCCTACCTTTTCTGCTGTTTCTTTTAGGATTTCAATCTGTTTTTGTGCCGTTGATATACCTTGAGTCAAAATTTCTAGATTATCAGCAAACACCAGACAATCAATTTTGATGTTGGTTCTCCCCAGTTTAATGGGCTGGTCAGTATTCAGGGCCGACTTTTTTCACGGCACTGCTGTATTACTTTTTCTAGAACACAGTTAAATAAGAGTGGCGAGAGTCCATCCCCTTGTCTCAATTCAGTTTTTATTTCGAAGGGCTCTGAAGTGTCACCCATGAATTTAACTTTTGACCTTGTGTGAGTTAATGTTGCTTTAATAATTGCCAGCGTTTTCAGATCTAGTCCTTGTTATCAGATCTAGTCAGATCAAGATTTGGAATAAAGATTCGCGGTCAATAGAATCATATGCTTTTTTGAAATCCACAAATGTACACACGAGATGTTTATTGTACAGTTTATGATGTCTTATGATCAACTTTAGATTCAGGATCTCTTCAGGGCAGGATCTGCCCGGTCGAGAAACCTGCTTGATATTCACCAATTTTATGTTCTAACTATCCCTGTGCTCTGTCTAGTAGACACTGAGATAGAATCATGTAACCAACTGGGAGAAGAGATATCCCTCTGTAGTTGTTTACATCCGTTCTATCTCCTTTCTTGTGTAGTGGATGGATTAGGGCATCTTTCCAATCTTCCGGAATCCGTTCGGTTCGGTAAACTTCTATAATTTTGGTTATTTCCTTAATTGTACCTGGACCAACGGATTTCAAAAGTTCAGCAGTGATTCCATCTTCACCAGAAGCTTTGTAATTTCAGTTCAGTCATTTACAATTTCAGCTTTAAATATAATTGGAAACAAAATTAAGAGATAATATTTTGAACGAAAATATAATGTTTTTATTCATATTTTTCTTTGTTATTTATCCAAGTACGATATTGCATTTAAATCTAACAAATAAGAAATTTCATTTAAAAAAATAATAGTTCTTTGTTCGGATATTTTTATTACCTTTTATTTTATGAAACTTTGACGTTTATAAACAGTTTTCTAATAAGAGTGTCAAAACTTTGAAACGTAATAGCGGCAACACTGTATGAAATGTAAATGTCTCTGAAAGACTGCTGTATTCAATATCTTGTGTAAATTTGCCATGGAAAGATGCAAGATTCAACAGAGCGTAGAAATTATTCGTTTCTACCATCAAAATGCGTGTGGAATTCGCCAGACTTTTTGAGCGTTGTGTGAAATTTATAATCAACATAATCAACAAACCAAATGATCTATTTATCGTCTTGTTGGAAAATTTGAACGAACTTGCTCAGTTGCAGATGAGTGAGTACATCGCTACAGTAAGAGTGTAAAAGAAGATCCGAATTTATCAATACCACGTCATTCTCAGGAACTTAATTTTGCAAAAAATTATTCACTGAAAGAGTTGGAGAAATTAGCTTCCAATGACTTATTCACATTCTTAGAAAAAATTCGATTAGATTGTGAATCTGAAGATGAGTGTGATGTAGATACCTTAATGGATGTCATTAAGTTATAACTTATCTACCGGTTGTATATAACAGAACAGCAATTGTTTGTGGAAATGTTATGACTGATGATGGAGTCTGGGAGGAGGAAAACAATATTCCTCTGGCTGTGGTTAGGAACAGATAACCTTCTAAAAAAACAATCTCGACGCAATAAATTGATTATTGTCTTAACAATACTAAGGAATTTAGAAAAGAAACTGGTCCCCAGATCCCGGATAATCTTGAGACACAGAGGATTTTTGTTTACATCTCTTCCCTAAAACTTTGATTGATAAAATCGTATTCCAAACAAACTTATATGCGTTTCAGAGGCGTGGAGGTGACTCTTCATTTATACCAACAAATGCTAAGAAAATTGCAACTTTCATTGGCATAAACATTTTGATGGGGACGAAAAATTAATCAGTTATTGTAACTACTGGGCGGCAAAACCAGAATTGAGAGATTATTACATTAGTTCAGTAATGACTAGAGATCGATTCGTTTGGCTTTTGGGAAGCATACACCTAGCTGACAACTCATTAATGTCTTCTCGCAACTCTTCAGAGTAGGACAAGCTGTATAAAGTTCTATTATTAATGGATACATTATTTGAAACTATCATATATCATATAAACCATCAAAATATCAATCAATTGGTGAATGTGTGATCCGATTTAAAGGTAGAAGCTTTTTAAAACAGTATATGCCCCTCGAACCTATCAAGCGAGGGCATAAAGTTTTGATTCGTTGACATGGATACGTTTGCCAATTCCAAATATATGTTGGCAAAATCAATAATCAACCCGAGAAAGATTTGAGATATAGGGTAGTTTTAGATTTGACAAGTACCACTATTTGACACTACCACGTATAGTTTGATAATTTTTTAACTTCTGTACAGTTACAAAAAATCGCTTCAGAAGGAACTTATTTACACATGTGGTATTGTAAGAGCCAATAGAAATGACCTTCCAAATAATATAAAAACAGGCAAAGAATTACGGACAAAGAGCTAATCTGACGGGAGAGTCAGTAAACAAAAAGATGGGAGTTTACACACTGTGAGATTAAACTTGAAGAGATTTACCACTAAACACCAAATCACTTTTTTGAACTGTTCGACGCACGTTTCGGTAACCATGTTGGCATCATCATGAGAGGATTTAATATAATTCTAAAATTAAACTATGTTCTATTTATATGAAAAACCCTACCTAACGAAGCGTGTAAAAAACCATGAACCAAGAAGTTTACTAAGCCTTATATTAATAATTGAAAAAGTTGACTGAACGGGATAGGTTCTCTATCTCGGTTCATGATTTTCTTACATTTTTCTATTTGAATGCTTTCATATGCATCCAAAGCCCTATTATGATTAACACTTTTAATTAGTCTTAAATTACTAATATCTATACTGTGGTCGTGTTCGATTGCAAGTTGCGCAACACAAGATTTTTCATTTCTCCAATATCTAATGTGGGCAACATGTTCTTTATATCTTGTCAATATGGATCTTTTTGTTTGCCCAATATACCTTCGATCACAGTCTTGACAACTAATTTCGTAAATCCCCAACTTTTCATGCTGCTCTACTTTATCCTTTGGATTACCCAGAACTTCACTTAATTTATTATGGTTTGTACACAACCTTAATGTCCATTTTTTCAAGATTTTGTCTAGCCCTCTTGTCAATTGGGCATCAAATGGTATTACCATGAATTTCTTTGTGTTCTGATATAAGATATGTGGATGACATTTCTTCCTATTTTCGTTCCGAAAAAATAAAATTTAGATGATTTTATTAAGAACTTAAATAGTAAATCCAAAAATATAATATTCACGCATGAACGCGAAAATAACGATAATTTACCATGTCTGGATGTTTTCGTCAGTAGAAATAATAAAAATAGGTTAGATTTTGATATTTTTAGAAAAACCACCACCACTTGAAGATACATTCCTAACGATTCAAATCATAGCTTCCAAAATAAAATGGCTAGTTTAAATTTTATGGCAAATAGATTAATTAATTTTCCTTTAAATAAAAATAATTATAACAAAGAATTAAAATTAATTAGCGAGGTATCTGGAGTGAATGGTTATCATAAGAACATTGTAGATAAATTAATTAGAAAACTTAAGTTCAGAGAATTATTGAAAGAATCTTCGACTTTTCAAAAACATCAGAACACAAAGAAATTCATGGTAATACCATTTGATGCCCAATTGACAAGAGGGCTAGACAAAATCTTAAAAAAAAATGGACATTAGGGTTGTGTACAAACCATATAATAAATGAAGAGAAGTTCTGGGTAATCCAAAGGATAAAGTAGAGCAGCATGAAGAGTCGGGGATTTACAAAATTAGTTGTCAAGACTGTGATCGAAGGTATATATTTGGCAAACAAAAAGATCCATATTGACAAGATATAAAGAACATATTGCCCACATTAGATATGGGAGAAATGAAAAATCTTGTGTTTCCCAACATGCAATGGAGCACGACCACAGTATAGATATTAGTAATTTAATACTAATTAAAAGTGTTAATAATAGGGCTTTGGATACATATGAAAGCATTCAAATAGAAAAATGTAATAAAATCATGAACCGAGATAAAGGACCTATCCCGTTCAGCCAACATTTTCAATTATTAATGTAAGGCTTAGTAAACTTCATGGTTCATGGTTTTTTACACGCTTCGTTAGGTAGGGGTTTTCATATAAATAGAACATAGTTTAGTTTTAGAATTAGATTAAATCATCTCCTGATGATGGTTAGCGAAAAGTGCGTTGAGCAGTTCAAAAAAGTGATTTGGTATTTAGTCGTAAATCTCTTCAAGTTCCAATCATGATCAAGGACTATAATCAGCATATGGAATATGTTAACAAAATCGACAAGCTGAAATCCATCTATGAAATAGATCGCATATCAAAAAAATGGTGGCATAGAATAACGTGGTATTTTATAGCTCTGACCGTTTTAAACTCTCGTTATTTTTAAGCAGAAAGCACAATCAGCAGTTTCAAATCTAAAATTCTTTAAGATGTCAGTGGTTTCAGGGTAGATAGGTGAAGTCCGAAATAAAATTACATCGAAGTTCTTCTCCCACAGTAATAAATCATTTCAAATCTGTAGTACCGTATGAATTAAGGTTTAATCAGTGCTTATATATGCATAACATAGCACGTCAAGAATGTGCGCCCTTTGTAGCACAAATAAAGAGCCGCACCGAACAAAGCGGATGTGCACCACAGGTCAAGTGGGTTTGTGCCTTTCTGGAAAAAAAATCGTTTTATGTTATATCATAAAAAATAATGGTTGTACACATGTATTTCCAATAATAAAAAATTTGCATCGCTTCTATGATATCTATAATTTGCACCTACTCTACTCTATATTCCCAGCGGTTACATACAGAGATCATGGTCTAAAAAATTTATCATAAATATATTTTTGTTGTTTATTCTAAAAACATTAAGGAACAGCATTCTTCATGTTTACCTAAACTTTCCGGAAAAAAAATTATTTGGACTAAAGAGTTAAAGAGAAATTTTGAGATTGTCTGACTTTAATTTGAACAATTTTCTAATAAATTTGTGAAATGGAATAGCGATTAAGCTATCAAAATCGACAAATTTATCTCCGCCGAACTAAATTACGAGGAACAAAACCGTTGAGGAGGACCGATTTAATTGATAAAGTACTTGACTAGCCCAATTTTCTAATTACTCTTTTTTAGTTTTCGGTTGCTAATTATACAAAATTTTAACTAATTTCAGTCAGATACTTTGGATTTGTTTTTTTTTTCTTGTGTACTCTCAATACATATTTCTTTAATTTGCTTTAACCCTCCGTTAATCGTGGTTACAAAACGATTCATATGTTGGTCGCGGTGAATATGCTAGGCTATTAGTCCGGGAGTACATCCGATCGTTTGTGTACCGTTTGTTGGGAACGTACAGACGTTTTGCCAAGGTTACACTTGGCATTCTCAATGCTTGTCTGAAGACTTCTTCAGTCGTCTTCAGTCTATATATATATATATATATATATATATATATATATATATATATATATATATATATATATATATATATATATATATATATATATATATTGGAGCAGTCTGTGGCAATATTTGCAAGGTTTTTATTCGTTAAATTTAAATTCAAAAACACAGTGGGGCCTCAATAAGTAAGTGGGAAACTTTTTATAATGCTGCCCTTTGCGCTACAATTCTACGGTTATCCGCATACCGCAGGTGTACGATGCTGACCTCTTTTGACGAAACTTAGACCGTAGAGCCCGACCCATGGACTAACCTGATTGACGAAATGTTGATTGCCTTTAGGGGAAGATGCGTTTTTGTATAAAATAATCCAAAAAAAAAAACTACGAAGTATGGAATGAAAATATTTTCTCTTACTGATGTCAGGGTGCCCTATACATACAATATGGACATTTAGGCGGAAAACTTGACTTCAGTCTTCAGAAAAGCATTGAGAATGCCAAGTGTGACCTTGGCGAGACTAATAGTCTAGCGTATTTCTCCATCCGCGAAACACTACGAACTAACATATATATATATATATATATATATATTATTATTCACGTATGGGCCATGGTGGACCACGCGAAGTGCAATTAGAGGCGCTTGTTGTTGTTAGCCTTCCTTTGCGCCCATACTAATTTCATTTTTCGCTATGAGCTTTTTTCCTTTCGTCAGACCAAGTTGTTCCAGTCGTCCTACATTTTTCTCTCTGGCCAACCTTCAAACTTTAACCTTGTGTCTGAAACAACCTCTATCCTGAATTTCACTTTGTGTAATATTTGCTGATCTTAGGTCTTCTTTAATTGCCGCAATCCATTTAATTATTTCTACTTTAGCTCTACTCCTATTTTCATAAAATTCGACTATTTGTCTAGTTAGCCTACTCGGATTCATCCGTTTGATGTGTCCGTAAAACTTAAGTCTTCTTTTTCTCATATCGCTATGTATATCTGTGTATTGTTTGATTTCTTGGTTTTCTCGAAGTCGGTATGTTGTGCTATTTATTTGTTTGGGGCCTAAGATTTTTCTTATGATTTTTCTTTCCTTCTTTTCAATGTCCTCAATGTCTCTCTTTCTATTCAAAATGAACGTTTCTGCAGCATATAGACATTCTGGCTTAATAACCGTGTTGTCAGTTTTGTGTTTTTGGATAGGCATTTTTTGTTGTAAATATTTTGTGTAAGTCTCAATGCCGTTTCCATTTTTTGACATCTACCCTTATTGGCCGTTTTTTCCAACCCATTTTCCATGATTATTTCACCCAAATATTTGAAAAAAGAATAGATTTCATTTAACTGAGTTAGAAAGTTGTTTAGAAGTTCGTTTCCGTGAGGCCATATTATAAAGATAACATCTACGTAGCGTTTCCAAAGTTTAGGTTTTAAAAGAGCGTTGGCCAATGCCTTTGCAATTTTGACCTTGTCGGTCATGAATAGGTTATAATGAGTGATAAAGATGATCCCATTGGGGCACCGTCGGTCTGTCTGTAGATCTGCTGGTTGAAGGAAAAATATGTATTCTTCAAGCAGTGTTCGGAAAGTTCCCCCACAATTGGTGGAAAGTCTTCGTTCATTGAAATTAGGTCCAGGGCCTCGTCTATGGGGATATTTGAATACAGTGAGACAATGTCCAGGCTAGCCAGTATGTCTGTATATATATATATATATATATATATATATATATATATATATATATATATATATATATATATATATATATATATATATATATATATATATTGGTATTACAAAGCAGGGCAGAAAGGCCTGCACATGGATTAGAGAACAGACGAAAATATGTGGCATCATTGAAAAGGTGAAGGAATTGAAATGGAGGTGGGCAGACAATATAGCGAGGCGATGAGACGACAGATGGACCAAAGCAATCCTGGGATGGATACCGCTTAATCATAAGCGTCTACGAAGAAGATCTAAAACACGATGCATCGATGACATCATCAAGTATATTGGACTCGAATGGCAAAGGAATGCTCAGGACTGTGCGAGTTGGAAGCATGCTGGGAAGGCCTTCATTCTGCAGTGGATCGACAATGACTGAATTATGATGATGATGATGATGATATATATATATATATATATATATATATATATATATATATATATATATATATATATATATATATATATATATATATATATATATGTATTGAGATTAAAGATATTTTATCAGGCTGTCTCTGGAAAATCTTTAGAATAAAATGGCAACATTATCAGACCAATGTGGAGGTACTTGAAAAAGCTAACAATTCCTAGATCATAAACCCCAGCTGAGATGAGGACAACAACAAACGAAATCTGGGAGGTTCGAAAAGGAAATGCAAGGACGTCATAAAATCATCTCTAAAGAAGTCTACGTCAAGCGTGTCAGCATTTCCATTTTTGTTTTCAAATAAGAACGGTCCAATTACTTTTCCAGATCATAAACCGCCACAATTTTTATGGATGTAAAGGTATTTTAGGAACGGATTGAGTTTTCTTCGCTGCAAATGCGGCAATTTTGCTTATTTACGAAGCCATTTAACCAAAAATGAATTTCATTGCTAAAGATGATTTTTTTATGAAATTATGGATCTGTTTCAAATTGCTCTAAAGCCAATCTGCAAAATTTCTACGCAACACATGGTCATTTGGTTTGAGTTCTGGGATTGATTGAATTTTATACCCCTTGAAATCTTTATGGAGAATATTTCATGTAGTGCCATAAGAAAGCCCAAGTTGTTGAGAACAACGTGCAATTGAATCTTTTTGACTTTCATTGACATTTTGGTATTTTCAGCAATACAGCATCGGTATTTTCAGCAATCCGTTTCAGTTTTTGACGAGTTGGATTCTCAGTGTCACAAACAGTACCATTTAGATCGAATTTTTAATTTTCGAAACCTAGTCCGTATAATTTCATTATGTTTGTAATAAAATTGAACAATTTATATACGCTGTGCAACTCTACATATGATTCATGATGATTTTCCAAACAATATTAAAGACAAATATTATTTTGGCGGGAATAAAAAAAAACGGCTGCAATTACATTTTACAAAAATATATTGTACAAGTTTGATAATCCTGTATTTGTAATTATATAAAACAATTCGGAACTGATAAAGCCCGATGTATTTGTCTTCCTACTTTCGATTCCCTCTACTAAAAACTTCTGGTAAAATAAGCTTTAAAAAGATATTTCTTATCAAAACGTTTTGGGATAACTTATTTTTTACCCTCTGAATCCAAACTTCCGTAAGTATTGTATAAAAAGTCTCCGCATAAGATACCTCAGGCAAAATAGATTGACGAGAGAAAGAAGCAGAGAGGACCTAAAGGGCAAAGTAAAACACATATATGCCGAAAATATGGTTTTACGATTCTTTTAAGATCGCAACGTCGGCTAGTGTCACATGGCGACATCTTGCAATAGATGGCGCAAGCGAGACTGTTTCTATATATTTTTTTCAAAAATAAAATCAATTTGCAAATAATAAATTCGCAATTCGCTATGGGCTTAAGGGGATTCAGATTTTTACTTTGTCGTTTACGTTTTGATAACCATAAAACGAGGCAAGATAGAAGAATATACGACCCACTTCACCTATAAGAGAATGATTCGAATATTACATTGAATATTGTAAAAAATATTATTAGTCTGGGAGAAAATGTTAGGATTGACGAAATGTTGGTTGCCTTTAGGGGTAGATGCATTTTCCGGCCGTTTAATCCAAAAAAACCTGCAAAGTATGAAATCAAAATATTTTCTCTTACTATGCCAGGGTTCCATATAAATACAATATGGAAATTTACGCGGGAAACCAGTATTATTTATTTATTGGGAAACCAATAGAAAATTCTGGTAGGTATATAACTATTGACAATTGGTTCAATGACCATAATCTCATTAGTGAATTGAAATCTAAAAAGTTGTCATTGGTTGGAACATTGAAACCCAATAAAGGATTTCAGAAGGACGCAGCCTAGGTTTTATACAGCCCTAAACCAAAGAGCAACGCATATCTTTTATCAACTCTAAATTTTGAAAGCAAAATTGATGAGACGACAGGCGACCAAAAAAAATTCTTGAAATAGTAACATGTCACAACCAAGCAAAATACGGAGTAGATATTGTAGATCAAATGTGTGCAGCATATAATATTTTTAGAGCTACAAAACATTGACCTATGGTATGGTTTTTTCTCGATGTGGAACGTGGTACGAATTAATATCCATATCCATCCATTCCCAAATAATAAAATCGCATATTGTCTTATAGTCTGGTCAAATTAGACAGAAAAATAAGAGTGAAGGTATATAAATTCACATCAAGTTGGAAGTGAGTAAAATTGTTCAAAACATAATTAAAAATAACATTTCAAAATTCCCCATCGTTGCGGTACATGAAAAAAAAATTGACTCTAGGTCAAAGGTCAAAAAATGGGGTTTTCGCAACGGCAATTTTCATCAAAACGGTTAGTTTTATCGTAAAATCTCTTCAAACAAAAATTGTAGATCATAAAATTATCTATTAAAAAGGTATCAATAATTTTTTTCCTAAGAGCCACCGTTCCTGAGATATACCGATTTAAAAAGTTGGAAGGGTCATAATATGCATAAGTGCGTCACGTATATACATCTCTGTAGCTCTCTCGGTTCATTTCAATGTTGAAAGAAAAGTTTACTGCTGAAAATATATTGGTTAGACAAACCAATAACGATGCCGATGTACTGATTATTGAAACAGCGATAGAGCAACTTTGTTTAACAAATACAACTATTGTTGTTGGTGAAGAAGTAGACTTACTCTTATTACTCACTGCTCGAACTCCAACTGAAAAAAACTATTTTCTTTTTAAAACCAGGAAAAGCTTAAAATCAATCGAAAATATATTCGTCAAAAAGTTTATCAACTTTTGCAAAGTGTCAAAATCATGTACTATTTTTACACGCAATAACTGGCTGTGATACGATATCTGCATTTTACAGGAGGGGTAAAACAACAGTCTAAAATTTTTGAAAAACAAGATTTAGTTCAATGTGCTGAACTTTTTAAAAAAAGTAATTCAACTCCACAAGAAATTATCACCAACGGAATTCGCTTTCTTCTTTCTATGTATGGAGCTCCTAAGAAAACTACCTGCTTAGATAAGTATCGATATGCATGTTTTTTTTAAAAACACTGGAAATAAAAAACAAGTGGAATTAGCTTGTCTTCCTCCAACCTCAGTTGCTGCTCATCAACATCTTTTTCGGGTATATTACCAAGTTCAAGTGTGGCTTGGTCGACAATACATTAGAACCAATTCAGACTTTACTCCCAGCAGCGCCGGAAAAACTGCTAAACACAATTTTTTGCAATTGTAAAAAGGGATGTAGGTCTAAATGTGATTGCAAAACAGTTGGACTGTTTTGTTCTCTGGCATGTACGAATTATCAAGGCCAGTCGTGTACTAATGTTAAATCACCAGCAGTAGAGAATTTGTTTGCTACCAACGAAGAGACTTGCGATACATCGCTACTGACGCAATTCACTTACACCCAGGATGAAGAAGAAGAAGAAGATCAAGAAGAAGAATAACAAGAAGAAGTAATTGAAGATTATGAATCGGACGAATACATTTTTCTACTGTTTTTTAATTTCCATCGCTTTTATCAATTCCAACCCTTGCTAATATCTATTATTACGCAATAGTTTCCAATTAAGCATAATTACAACAGACCTGTGGAATAGGCCTACTGGGGAAACCACGTTAAAAAAACGTGCTAAGTACACTTCAGAGGTGCGTAGAAACGTGTATATATTATGACGCTTACAACTTTTTGAATCGTTATATCTCTGGAACGGTGGCTCTTATTGTATCTTATTGATACTTTTTTTATAAATTTTTTGACCTTTGACTTCGAGTCAATTTTTTCCACGTACCGCAACGATGGGGAATTTTGAAATGTTATTTTTAATTATGTTTTGAACAATATTACTCACTTCCACCTTGATGTGAATTTATGTACCTTTGAATGTCTAGATTGACCGGACTATTAGCAATAGAAGTAAACAAAAATGAGTTTATTTTATGTGACTGTGACTTTTATGTGAACAAAACCATGTCACCGTATTTAGTGTGATCATAAGCATATTTTTACAAATTTTGTAATTCGACACCATAGGCTCTATCTTTATGTACTGTAATCACAAATTTCGCAATTTTTCAGTGATATTTTTTATAACGTGATCCTAAATAACCATGCTATTACTCACAGTCATAAATCAAACGGTGAATGTTATTAATTTAGTAAAAAAGTTTCACTGAGTCGGCGCCAACTACTTGGATTTTCTCCAAAACGATTGGCAGACTTTGTTAGCAGATGTACCACCCAATATCTACAGTGAAATGCGGTTTCAATAATATGGTAGCCCAGCGCATTGTGCTCATGCTGTACAGGATTATTTAAACAGAGAGTATCCCGAAAGGTGGATTGATCGCCGTGATTCATTGAGCCTGATGTTAACGAAATTGAAATTGATATTTTCAAATTATTAACCCTCAATAGAAGCACTGGATAAGGGATAACCAGGGGTGAATTAAAAATGTTTTTCCTGTAATAAAAGGTGACGTTGAGGAGATGACTTTGAGTGGGGGTATAAATTTACTATCCCCACTACAGATCCCCCACCATAGCCATCTTAAGATGTGAATACTAACAAACATATAAGCGACCGTAGTCAGTCTATGGGTATACACCACCCAGTACTGTTGCTGTGTCAGTGTTTTGTCAATAAATAAAAACGGTTAAATAACCTTGTTGCACAAATAGTGTGTTTTTTTCAATCCTGACACAGTTTATGGCAAGTAAATCATAAATATTATATTTTCTATAGTATTTTTATTGCAAACTTTCATTTTTTTTTTCATTTATTTATCGGTTTCTTTCATTTTTCTATTTAGCTTAAAATAAACATACGTTTTCGTACTCGCTGTGCGTCTGAAGAAGAAGCGTTATATGAGGCTGCTGATATTTTCGACGACAAAGAGACTGAAAGCGAGACCGAATCGGTTTTTGAAGAGCATCATACCAGTGAACACTACCTAACTAAATATATATATATATATATATATATATATATATATATATATATATATATATATATATATATATATATATATATATATATTTTAAATAAAGTTAAATTATATATAAATAGTAAACTAATAAAAAACATACAATATGTAGAACACAAAAACTCACTACCTACTACGTAAAAAAGTCAAAGTACTTAAAGAACTTTTTCGGCAGACTTTGTTTTTAAAAACTTTATTTCGAAAATGGTTTACAAAATAGGTTTTTTAAACTCAACAGCTTAACTAAGAATTAACAATATTAAATTTGGAGGTAATATTTATACTTAAAAATACGTTTAGGTTGCGTTTCTCACGGGACCATCTGGTGGCGTGATGACTCCCAAGGTGATGCTGACATCGTGGTTCTCATGCGAACGAAATATGTAACTCTACTCTTGAGGTGATGCTGACATCGAGGTTCTCACGTGAGCGGAGTACGTAACTCCTCCCTCCTTAAGATTCGAAAACAACGGTACGTTTTTCCGAATCCACTTTACTCTGGGGGTGGCTTTTCTTGGACCTTCTTCTGACAGCTTGCCAATAGGAATACAACTTTTCCCTTTGCATCATCACTACAAGTATGGTTAGGACAATGCAAATACCTAAAACAATATAATTTGTGGTTTGTCGATGATTAGTGTTATCGAGGTTTATCGGCTTCAATTGATTTGCCATATTCTTCAGATGGTATATTTCGTCAATATTGATTTTGGTAATGTTCGAGGTAATCGAAGTTTTCGTTCCATCTAACTTTGACCATTTTATTTCGGGTAGGATAATTGGTTTTCCTCTCTGAATCTTTAAGTCATTTAGAAATTTCTTTTCCTTAATTTGAACTTCGCAATCTTCTGGGATTTTAATTAGTGAAGATTTCGATATTTCGAAATATTGATCGGTGTTGCATTTGGCAATCATTGTTTCTGGTTTGGTGGGTAAGATTAAAACTAGTTCTCTGGTAATCTGCTCTGTCACTGGTTCCTCAATATTAATTTCGATTGTCGGACAATTTCCAGTTTGATGTCCTGCTATTAGACTGTTCACACATTGGTCATCGGGTAGGAATTCTTCCATGCAGAAATGTATTTTCTCGATAATTGGACATGAATTAGCAATAAATTGTCTTCTCATAGGGGTTTGTGCCAAATAAGGGTATTTTGGTATAAAGATGGTTCGATTTTGGATAATTGGGTAGATGTGATAGAAGGTAAGGGTTTCAGGCCTCAGTATCGGTACATGTATGGCAAATATTACTTTGCTTTCTAAAAATTCTACTTGAATTCCAAAAAATTGATAGTATGACAATAAATTTTTGAATGTTGGAATTTCCGAATTGTTATAGATATTCTTTAAATAGTTTAACATATTTTTTAATTCTAAACTTGACAGTATGCTGCTATGTAGAGCGTTTACTTTGGCAAACATAATAGCGTCTTCCAAATTATCAAGAAACATTATTAGATTTTGACAATCTAAATTTAATTGCGTTGTAATTCCTTGGAAACTTAGATAATCTTGTATGTTATTGATAGTTTGTTGAACTGGTGAGAGTAATGTATATAAACTTGATTGCAGTGACTCTTGATTTTTACTTAGAGTTGCCACAGTTTCGTTGTAATTATCGATTAGATTTTTTGATAATGAAATCTGTAATTTTAATTCGTCAACTATGGTTTTCTGATTGGACTCTAAAATTGCTATTGCTTCATCATATCGTTTACCGTCATCTGAATCTAGGGTTCCGAATAACCATTTATTAATCTTTCCAATTCCATCAATAAAACCTCGTTTATTTCTAATGTGAGGGTGTAAATTTTCGATTTTATTTGTTGCAATTTCTATTAAGTATTCGGTTCTGTGGAGTAGGTTTTGCGCTAGTGCATGATAAGAGATATTATTCGATGCATTTACTGGTAATAAACTTTCCTTGAGTTTAAGAAAATAAGCCTTAATATTACTTAGTTTATCGATTAAATGTCTTAAATCTACGTAATGAATAAATGTATGTCTATTATAAATAAGTCTGGAATTTCCCAGTTGGATAGGTAATATGGGGTTCTCCAGCGTGGTGATTTGAATGTCAGACCCGTTTGTCAGGTGGATCTGCAGGACCAGGTATAACAGGATCGTCGCTGTTTCCTGCTTCATCCTGAAAAGATTTTCCTCCATTAGGTTTAGGTTTTCTGAGGGTACTTTTATGATATGAAGTTTTGTCTGTTATTATTTTGGTATCAGTTTCATCAATTATTGGTACCTTTTTAAATTTTGGTTTGTCTTTGCTTCTATATTTCGTTTTCACGTAGGCGATCTTTTGATCTTGAAAGTCAGGAGGTTCTTGTCTAGTTTCGTTTATTTTCAATATTACATTTTGTTTGGTTTCTTCATTTATTCTCTTTACTTTCTCATATAGCTTGTTCGATGTTTCTTTATGTGATTGTACATAGCTAGATATGATAGCGTTGTCGTTTAGATCAAAAGGGTTTATAGTATTTACGTGTCCTGTTGTTATTTCGAAGGGCGTAAGTTTGGTCACGCTTTGTATTGAATTATTATAACCCATTACAGCTCTTCTCATCAACTGCTGTATTGTCATGTCTTTGTTTTCTTCTCGTAAACAACGAAAACTTTCAATTATGGTCGAATGAAAACGTTCAACGGGTGAGTTCGAATTACTGTTTTTCGCGGTTGTATAGTGTAGTTCAATTCTATACAATTTACAGAAATCTTCGAGGTCTTTATTTTTGAATTCTGTTCCTTGATCTGCGGTTATTTTTAATGGAAGACCGTGATGTGTTACGAATGTATACAAATTTTCTACTACTTCGGTACCTGTAATACTACGGAGTGGGTAGGCTTGTCCATATCTTGAGAATGAATCTAAAATTGTTACAAAGGCGTCGTAATTTATTCTAAAAGTATCCACGTGTATGTGCTCGAAAGGTCTTGATGCTGTAGGTGTTAAATTAAATTTAATTACGGGTGGATTTCGATCATATTTGTTTCTTTGGCATATCTCGCAATTATTAATGAAATTTTCAATATCATCTGACATCTTTGGCCAATAAAATCTTGTACTGAATGCTGCTTTCATTTCATTCATACCTCTGTGGCATGTTTTGGTGGTGTGGTGTAGAGTAAGTTTTTCCTGTTGCTCATCTCTTGTTCGTATATCTTCTAAGAACGTTGAGCATTGTAATATCTTGTAAGATGAGTTTTTAAAAAGGTTTTGCAAAGTGATTGCAAACTGACGTGCGCATTCTTGGTTATTAAAGTATATAGCGTATAATTGTTTCGGTTTTACATATTCTTTAAGGAATGTGACTATACTGAATGTTGGATCTCTACTTGAAATAGTTAAGTAAAATCTGCTGTTTTCGAACACTCGTTCTTGTCTTAGTTGAAATTTGGTTATATCTCCACTTGTGACAATTATTTGATTTTTATACATGTTTATGGCTCTTTCAGTTATTGGCATTCCGCAAATGGGATCTTCAGCTGAAGAGTGTACTGTTTCAACTCCTTCTTTATTATTCTCATGAATAGTTGGTGGTTTAATTTGAATGTCCGAAATAATATTTATTTTCGGTGGAATAACTTCATCAATTATAACTTGATCTACGTTTGGTAATTCGCTAGGTGTTAATAGAAATTCTTTTATTATATCATCAGCGTCGCCTGCATTATTACAAACTGATTCGGTTTCTGCTGCATTGACTTCTGCTACATTCCTGGATAGAGCATCAGCTGCTTGGTTGTTTTTCCCTTTTTTATATCTAATTTCGTATTCAAATTCTGCTAATTTTAGTCGCCATCGTACTAAACGAGAATTTGGTTCTTTTAGCGACATTAACCATTGTAAAGGTTTGTGATCGGTGTATATCACAAATTTTGCGCCATATAAATAGGGTCTGTAATATTTACAACTCCACACAATAGCCAATAATTCTTTTTCTGTTGTTGAATAATTGATTTCGGCGGGGTTTAGAGTTCTGGATGCATAGCAAATTGGGTGACCATCTTGAGATAAAATTCCCGAAATTGCATAATTCGATGCATCCGTAGTCAGTTCGAAGGTTTTAGAGAAATCCGGATATGCTAAGACTGGTTCTGAAATTAATAGATTCTTACAGGTGTTAAAACATTCTACGAATTCTTGTGTGTGTTCGACTTTATTTCCTTTCTTTAAACATAGAGTCATCGGTTTAGTGATTTTGGCAAAATTCTTAATAAACCTACGGTAATAGCCTAACAAGCCTAAAAATGCTTTGATTTCCTTTTGCGTTCTTGGAATGGGATATTTTTGTATAGCAACTATTTTCTTTTTATTAGGTCGGACTCCTTCAGGTGTCACAATATGACCTAGAAATTCAACTTCCTTTCGTAGAAATTCGCACTTGTCAATTTGTATTTTTAAATTAGCTTCTCGCAATTTCTTAAAGATGAGTTTAAGGTTCTGAATATGTTCCGTTAAGCCTGTGCTCACTACTATTATGTCGTCCATAAATACCATACAAATCTTGTTCTGTAGCTCTTTTAAGACTTCGTCCATTATTCTTTGGAACGTAGATGGAGCATTTTTCAGACCGAATGGCATCCTTAAAAATTCATAATGTCCATTTTCAACTGTGAACGCCGTTTTTTCTATGGAGTCTTTTTCTACCTCAATCTGGTGAAAACCAGACGCTAGGTCCAATGTTGAAAAGTACTGGGCTCGTCCTAATTTGTCCAATATATCGGTTATATTTGGAATAGGGTAGCGGTCCGAAATTGTCTTTTCATTGATTTTTCTATAATCAACTACTACTCTCCATTTTTGTCTTTCCGAAGCGTCCATCTTCTTAGGGACGATCCATATCGGTGATGACCATGGACTGGATGATGGTCGTATTATTCCCTTTTCTAACATTTCGCTGATTTGTTTGCACACTTCATTCTTGTGAATGTATGGGTATCTGTATGTCTTTGTGTACACTGGTATATTATCTGTGGTTTTTATTTCGTGTTTAATTTTCGATGTAAATGTTAATTTGTCTCCTGGTTGGTAAAATATATCTTCAAATTCTCCGCACAATGCCGTAATTGCTTTTCCTTCTTCTTGGTTCATATGTTCGGTGCGTATTAGATGATTTAACTGTGCCTTTTTGCTTGGTATTTGTTGAGAACATTTATGATTTACTTGTTCGAAAGTCATACATTCGAATTCTTGCGGTTTAAATAATTGACAAGGAAATGGTTCAGTGAGAGTCAATGTTATATAGTTATTTGTTGGGTTATGAATTTCGATTATAGCATAACCATCGTGAGCATAAGAGAGAATGGATGGAAAGTTCAATTCATCTATTTTTTCGCTGTTGGTGATGATTTCTCCTTCTCGTATATTAACTGGAATTTTCTTTAAAGTTTTTTCTTTGGGATTTATGGTAATAGAAAAATTTGTTTCGGAAGGTCTTCGGTATTTAAAAGGAATTTCGATTTGTTGTCCAATTAGTTTTTTATTTAAAAGATCTATATTCAATCCCATATTAATTAAATCTGTTAGACCGATTACTCCATCAAAATAGTCGTGAAAATCAAAAAGAATAAAATCTATCTCATAATCTAGTTTAAATTCTGAAAATGCTGGAATTTTTGCCTGAAATTGTGTGTTTTCACTACCTATTGCTGTTTTGATGATGTTATTCGCTCGATAGATACAGTTTGGATAACATTTTTCTGCGACAGTTGGTCTTAAAATTGATCTTGAGCTCCCGGTATCTATTAAGAGTTTAATTTTAGGATAGCCAATTTCGATATATGGTAAAGCGTTATTAGAGGAAATGTTTATTTCCGTCAAGGTTGGCCTTCGTTCTGGGCTTGTTCCGTAAAATTTCCAATTTCTTTAAGGTTTTCATTCTCTGAAAATTCTTCGTTTTTTTGTTGTTCATCTTCACCATAGTTATTCACATGATAATCAAGGTGAGTTTCTTCATTCGGTTCGTAGTACGAGTAATCTTGATAATCTTCAACCGGATATCCTTCACACTCGTTGTTGTGAAGTTCTTCGAAAGTAAAATTCGGTTTTTGATTGGGGTATGTGTTTTGGAAATGGTTGAATTGATTACGGATTGGCTGTCTGCTAAATCCGTTACTGTTTCGTACACTAATCGACATGGGTGTTGGTTTACTCATTTGACTAGGTGGAATATTCTTGGGTTTAAACACATTTTTTGGAGGTCCAAAAACTTCCCGGTTTGTAAAGAATTTTTGAGGTGCGAATTGTCTGGGCTGCACATTTATTGGTTGTGATGGCCATTGAAATGGTTTTGCCATTGTCGAATATTGTTGTTGATTAAAATTTGGGTTTCGGTTAAAAGCATTCTGATTAAATTGATTTTGATTGAAAGGGTTTTGATTAGAATAATTTTGATTGTTTGAGAATTTTGGATAATTTGAAAAATTTGTTGGTTTCGGTGCAAATTGATTATTACTGTATTTTTCAGTTGCGTTTAGGTTCCCATATAATTTTTCGAAATTTTCAAATTCAACGACATAAGCCATTGCATCTTCCAATGTGTCGAGTTTTTTCAAATGCATGTTATTTTTCAGGGTTCCCGTACAACCTGCTATGAATGTATTTAACGCCGTTTTCTCATAGTAAGTAATGTGGCAAATTTTCTGTTGTTCACTCAAATTTAAATCGTTACTAATTCTCTGAGCAACATTACTTCGAAGAAGTTGAAGTCTGGTTCCGAAACTTATTAAGTGTTCACCTTTGAATGGTCTGGCTCGTGTTAATTCTTGGACTAAATTGTCCGTATTGCGTCTATCAGAAAAACATTGTTGTAACGCGGCTTTCAGAGCGTCCCAATTTGTCAGCTCTGTTCTATTCCCAACCATTACTTCTGCTTTCTCGATTAATTTTTCCTGAATACAATCGAAAATGTGGGCATCTAATTCCTCACTTTGTAATTGCCTATATATATTTACGAGTTTATCGCATTTGGTAACAAATTTATTTAAAACGTTACTGTCACCATTAAAAGGTTTAATATTTTCTAATCTAGATTTGAATAAATCCCAGTCAATGGGGGTTTGTTTACTTTGTTTCTGCATTTTAGAATCGTTATCGTTAAATGCTAATGCTAATGATGCTACTAAATCGTCAATTTCTGTCATATATTTTTGTTCCTCTTTCTTAACCTAATTTCTAACCCTAATGTGTTCAATACACTGGTTTTTTGTGTGAAATACACTTCCCTAACTATTCCAACTGAGTACCTTAATCAGAGGGTCAGGAGGGTAAAAGGAATTGGCACTAACCTTTGTTGATCTGCTTCTTCCTTCCCGAATTCTCGGCTGTGCTGCTGTCTGCTTCTGGTTCTGTTGATTGCACTGCTGGATTGGCTCCAACTGTTGTGTCTCTTGGTGTCGTCCTCAATTGGCTCGTTCGTGAAACACTTGTGCAATCCTACCGACTGCGCCACTTAAAGAACTTTTTCGGCAGACTTTGTTTTTAAAAACTTTATTTCGAAAATGGTTTACAAAATAGGTTTTTTAAACTCAACAGCTTAACTAAGAATTAACAATATTAAATTTGGAGGTAATATTTATACTTAAAAATACGTTTAGGTTGCGTTTCTCACGGGACCATCTGGTGGCGTGATGACTCCCAAGGTGATGCTGACATCGTGGTTCTCATGCGAACGAAATATGTAACTCTACTCTTGAGGTGATGCTGACATCGAGGTTCTCACGTGAGCGGAGTACGTAACTAAGTCAAAGTTTGGAACCCGGTAGTTTTGTAAATATCGTAAATAGGAATAAACAAGTTTTAAATAGTTATACAGAGACACGCGCTGTGTTGATGAAGATATCGCATATTGCAAAATGTAGATTTGCCAGTTTGCCAGTTACAGAAAATATAGGTGACAGAAACTGTGTTTACAGAATTATTCTCAGCGTATTAAATGAGACTATAAATACCCAAAAATTGCTGTCAGAAATATTAAATATAGCAGTCTATTTCCGAAATCTTCCAGTCTAACCTTGTATTTCATCTGATATTTCATGGATCTTTAAAATAATTGAAGAAATTATAACAGTTTCATGTTAATTTTCTTTAAATGGTGGGCGTTTTGCTAAAAAAATTGCTCCTACAAAAATCGTTCTTAGAAAACACTGCTTTTATAAATCTTCGGTGCGGCAGTATTCCTCATTCAGACTCCTTTCTAAAGCTTTCTTTACATTCTAAATTTTCTAAAAGGATTTTTAATATTACATTTTCTTTTAATATAGCCTGGGGTGACGACTAGAAAAATTGTCCGCTCTAAAAATGAATATTTTATAGAGTGTCTTTTTGGAGGCTGCATTTTAATTTTATCAAAATGAAACTGTCTTAGTTTAAATTTGAAGTTGATTCAAATATACTAGTTAATTAAACTAGATAGTGTAGGTAATACTGAATTGTGAGTTTAGATAATTAGTACGTTATCATGCAAGGGGACCATATTTCAACCATTATTTTTAAAAATAAGTATATTGTATCATAAAATGTCCCATTCAATTTTCCTCTTTCAAATCGATCTGTCAGTTCTGCTTACGGCCTTGTTTCAAAGTTTGCATTTATATATATAAGGGTAAATATTGTTTGAAACCTTGAAACTTTCCAACTGACCTAAAGGAAAAACCAATACTTGGGAAAGTTCGGATACACTCAGCAAGATCTGACGTATCAATAACTTTCTTGCGAAGGGTTTCATAACAAGTATTTCAAGTTTATTTTCAAAAAGTTTTCCGAAGAGCAAAACGGAAATTGGGGGACAGCTTTTAATATATTGTTAATGCTATACCCATATATATATATATATATATATATATATATATATATATATATATATATATATATATATATATATATATATATATATACCAGGTGTCCCATTAAGTATGGATCGCGGCCGTATCTTGAAAACTATTTATCCCACATCTTTGGGGAAAAAAAATTGTACTAAAAATGATCATGAGAAATTCACCAAAAATATTTTTAAGCTTCTAAAACCACCACAAGAGGGCGTGACGAGCTAAACATTTTTGAAAATAATTTTTTTTGTGTATTTTCAAGTGTTAACCGAGTAAGAAAAATTCTCAGTTATAATTAGCAAAACTGTCTCCTACAACTTTGTTTTATGACATTTTGTCGTAATTTCACGAATAGAGGGGTGGGGGGGAGTTTTACCTATTGAGATAAAAAGTCGTCTAATGTCCGTTTACCTTAACCGATTTTCCTCAATTTGGATTCATTTAAAAGGCAATTACTGGGACAATCAGATAATCTGGGAAATAAATTATTTAGTTTATAAATGAAACCGCGAGGTGGCGTTACATTCAACAATAGTTTTTTTGAAGTTGTTCAGTTTTGTTCAGTTTTTTCAAATGGAATGGTACAGCTTTTACTACATGGCAAGAAAGGTAATTTAAAGAGGAATCGTCCAGTGAAAACCCGAAATCGATATCTCTGACATGTCAAGAGATATTTCGATTTTTCTGAAAAAAATCAGTTTTAATTTTTACCCTAATATTATGTTAAAAATTGGTCTTAATATTTAGGTTGCAATCGCAACCGCAACAATTTTATTTAAAAAATAAAATTATCTATTCAGTATCAATCATCATAAATGTTCTAATCCTGACCTTGATAATATTTTCTAATTTAATTACATAAGCAGAAAAAATGCCTTTCCCCAATTGTTGCATTTTCTCTTTTGTGATGCTTAAATACTACTTGACAGAATATTGAAATCAGACATTAATAAATATTCCTACTCTTTCTTTTAAACTAAATGAATGGATTAATGGAATTATGCGTTTTCGAGTTTCCAAATAAACGCATGCAATTCTTAGGTACATTACACAAAGAGTGTAAGAAGGGAACTATGGAAACAAACAAAAACAGTCAAATTAACTTGTCAGTTTTGAAATGCATTATATTTTCAACATTGCATTTATTGATTATTAATAATTATTATAATAATATATAACAGTGCCTTTTACGAATAACGAAGCCTATGACATGTTGGCATTTCCAATGTTTTGAAAATGCATGTATTGCAGAGCGGCAATATGCAAGTCAATATCCCGAAAGAAGGCATTATTCGAAGAAGGTGTTTACACGTCTAGCAAGACGCTTACGAGAAACAGGAATTGTGCATCCAGATCCAGTCCGCACCAGGTTAGGTTCGATTCGTAATGGAGATAATATCGTAAATGTTCTGGCTTATGTTGAAACCAACCCCTATTTAAGTATCAGACAAATATCTGAAGAATTAGGTGTTAGCAAGACATCCGTTCATCGAATCTTAAGAGATAACAAGCTTCACCCCTATCATGTTGTCTTACACTAAGCCCTTCTGGATAACGATTTCGAGAGACGGTTAGACTATTGTCACTGGTTAAAAAATATGTGTAGTGGAAATTAAACAATTCTTAAAACGCATACTATGGACTGATGAAGCTACTTTTAGCAGTGATGGAGGCGTTAACTTACACAATATGCACTACTGGGCAGTTACTAATCCACACTGGATGTTAGAAATCAACCACCAAAATAGATGGAGTGCGAACGTATGGTGTGGTGTTTTGGGAGACAAAATTATTGGTCCCTTTATTTTTAATGGACATTTGAATAGTGAAACATATTTAAATTTTTTACAAAATGGACTGCCAGAACTAATGGAAGATGTTTCGTTGGAAACAAGAAGACAAATGTGGTACCAGCATGATGGATGCCCTGCCCACTTCTCGCAGGTGGTTCGAAACTTCTTGGATGCTTCGATTCCAAATCGTTGGATAGGACGGGGTAGTTTATTTTCGTGGCCGGCGCGCTCACCGGATTTGACAGTCCTCGATTTTTACTTGTGGGGAAGACTAAAAGACCTTGTTTTTCAAACTCGTCCAACCACACGAGAAAACATGATTGAAAGAATTTAAAATTCAATAACCAGCATTTCAAGAGCGGAAATTGAAGCTGACGTTTTTAGTTCTCATCGAAAAATAAATCTTTGCATTTCTAAGGATGGAAGGCATTTTGAACATTTAGAAAGGCGTTAGAGTTCAGATTCTGTTAATTATTAGACTGTTGTGCTGTTAATTTTATTTGACTGTTGTTATTATTATTATCTTCGTTGTTGGCCCGTTGGCCTTTAAACACGCTCCAAATTAATATGGCACGAAGAATTTGGACCAGTCCTAAGCCTGGGTAAAGGCAGACAAACATTAGGTTAATATTTTTTTAACTTAATGCAGGTAGTAGTGAAATAATAACTGATTTTTTCAGAAAAATCGAAATATCTCTTGACATGTCAGAGATATCGATTTCGGGTTTTCACTGGACGATTCCTCTTTAAATTACCTTTCTAGCCATGTAATAAAAGCTGTACCATTCCATTTGAAAAAACTGAACAAAGCTTCAAAAAACTATTGTTGAATGTAACGCCACCCCGCGGTTTCATTTATAAACTAAATAATTTATCTCTCAGATTATCTGATTGTCCCAGCAATTGCCTTTTAAATGAATCCAAATTGAGGAAAATCGGTTTAGGCAAACGGACATTAGACGACTTTTTATCTAAATAGGTAAAACTCCCCCCCACTTCTTTAATCGCGAAGTTACGACAAAATGTCGTAAAACAAAGTTGTAGGAGACAGTTTGCTAATTTGCTTGCTGCTTTGCAGTTAAAAATGTTTAGCTCGTCACGCCCTCTTGCGGTCGTTTTAGAAGCTTAAAAATATTTTTGGTGAATTTCTCATGATCATTTTTAGTACAATTTTTTTCCCCAAAGCTGTGGGATAAATAGTTTTCAAGATACGGCCGCAATCCATCCTTAATATATATATATATATATATATATATATATATATATATATATATATATATATATATATATATATATATATATATATACTGCGTCCAATGAGACAACAGTAGTCAGGAGTTATAACACATATTTCGTCTATTGGTCGTTAGACTTATCAGGGTACCTTGGCGAGAAAGCATATGTAAATTCCATGTATAAGCCATCCGACAAGAAGTCGGCGAACATATGGGTTGTTTGATTGTGGATAGGAACTCCCTGTTCTTGGCGAGAGAGAATATGTCGGTACCCTGATGAGTCTAACCACATACGAAGCATGTGCCCTCCAATGTAAGGGATGAGTGGGGTTCCCTCCCGATCAAGCAACAAACCAGTGCTCATTATGACGGAGAAGAATATTTGTGGAGATACCGGGGTTCGATAATTACAGTTAAATATTACGGGGGAGGCTATTTTACTTGTCTTAGTACTCACGGTCTTAGGTTTTTCTTTCCTTCAATTATTTCAAGATGGAGAGTACATACCAGGTAGCAAGGTTCACAAAGTCACCACTCAACGTGGTATAAATGAAAAACGAAGGATTTTATGTCGACTGTTGGAGAAAGAACGATCCAATCCGGGGTGCCTGCCTCATCGATATGTCATCATACAACGTGCCTTTCGAGCAGGAATGTGATGCGATATCCAGCTCTTTGAAATCTATTGAGTCTCTTGGCTCCGAGTTCGAGAGTAACCAAGCGGATTCGTTTTTGGAATTTTCGTAACATTTTGTTTTGGAAGATTTTCTCGTATTGCTAAGATACTTCTCACTAGATGAAAATTTTCTTTTCAAAGAATCATTAAAATTTGCAAACATTACCCTTGAGTCTCGATGACAGAAACACCAAAATCTTAGAGACAGTTTGCCAATTAGCATTAGTTGCAGAATTGCGTATATCTAATTCTGAAATTCACGGATTTTCAAATTCATGGATATATGTTTCATAAGTATTCGCGTGAGAACTGTTAAAATTCGACGCCTCTTCAAATAAACGACCTAAATTCCATTTCGTTGGAAACAATTCAAGAAAGTCTTACCGAAAATGGTCCAATCCCGAATTTTCGGATTCCAACCATCGAACCATCTCCTTGCATCATTTATCAAAAATCGACCAAGTCTTGTAATAATTTGTACATCTGACCATGCAAGTTCATTTTTTAAAGTTTCAACTTTACTTACCCACTTGGTAGATTCATTTACATCTGGGCGGAAATACGGCAAATCAACCCGGTCACTAGAACGTTGAGATTGAAACGCTTTCACTAATTCACTAATTAGATTTTGGGCCGAACCTCCAACACTTTCAGTCGACTGCATAATTACTTAGTTTTTGCATAATGGTTAATAGTAATCGTAGTGCCAAAATATGACGCATTAATAAGTACCTACAAAAAACAGAAACAAATTATCGATATTCTCCATCTGATTCGACACTCAGGTCCACAAAGAAACAATTCCGGAATTCAATCCCACTTCTGACGTTAGAAATACTGGATATAGAAATTATAAAGTAATTAGGCTCGTTTACAAAATAACACTTTAATATCGAAAACTGAACATAAGTGGCACATTATCCGAGCACCCAGAACAGAATCTGTCGACACGTCTACACTCGCCAAAAATAATAAATTAATAATCTCTACAAAAAATAGATCGGTACGACGTAGTCGTTCCTAAGATTCCTTTCCGGTGACTGGCGGCGACTCAATGACAACAAAAATCAATATAGGTAATTCTCTCAAAAAGAGAAAAATTAACATGGGTTATTCTACAACATTTGGTGTATTTATAGTGGGTTTCTAATAATATATATATATATATATATATATATATATATATATATATATATATATATATATATATATATATATATATATATATATCTGTTACATCTAATATTTTCACCGAATGGAAGAATATGTTTTGAAATCATTCCGGATGTCGATCCGTTCATTCTGTGAAGAGTCACGACGTTTCGCCCAAATCTCATTTGGCATTTTTCAAACCAAGAATCCAACTGCCAGTTGGACTCTTCAATCGAAGCGAACAATGCCGTCAAAAGCTGAGTGTTGCTGCCAAAAACGGTAGCAGCACCCTGGAAGTCTAACAGGATTGAAAACTGCCGTTTTTGCATCTCCTCATCACAAGGAAACTTTCTGGAACCCTCGAATACACAGTTTATAGAAAACCAACCCACATCGATTGATATCTCAACGCCAAATCCCATCATCATCTTTCTCAAATCCAAGCAGTAGCAAACGCCTTGATTTCCAGATCCTTCCGACTGACACTACTAGATACACGAAGCGAAGAACTACCAAAAATTTCCACAGCCCTTATACAAAAAGTATATTCAGAAAATAGTATCAGAAAGCCCATTCACTATCAGGAAACCCAAACACGAAAAAGAATAGAGGATTATGAATAAATACACTAAAGGTCCTGCTACCATACGTAAAAGGAATCACAGATAGGATTGGCAGACTACTAAGGAAACATAAGATCAGAACAGCCTACAAGCCGTACAAAACTGTCGCAAACATCTTAAAAAACCCCAAGGACAAAATTACTGGAAACTCATGGAGTGTATAATACATCTTGTTCCGACTGCATCAGAACATACATAGGACAAACAAACAGACGAATATCGGCCAGAATACAAGAACATAAAAACAACCTGAAAAACAAACAAAACGCTTCCACTCTATTCCAGCACCATCTACAAACAGGACATAAAATCAATTTTGGGGGAGCTAAAAAATAGCGAATATTGAAAACTACCGATCCGAACAATCATAGAAGCCCTTGAAATAGAAGAAAGGGGTGAGCTATATACGGGGAACGACGCTCGCAACATTCCACAAGTATGGAAATCCTTTCTGAAAAAAGAAGAAACGCGGCAACGTGGCGGCTTGGCAGAAAAATCAATAAACGGACGCCCGACAGCGTTGCCGAGTGCCGCAAATAGTCCCGAACTACCCCGATATAATCTGCGCAGTCGCCGGCCGGCTATAAAAGCGAGCACAACGACCCGTGCACGTCAGTTGGATTCTTCAGTCGAAGCGGACAACACTTGAAAATGCCAAATAAGATTTTGGCGAAACGTCGTGACTCTTCACATAATCAACATATTGACACCCGGAATGATTTAGAAACATGCAACCTGCATCTCCGCCATAATGATCGTTGGTTAGTTGCTTGACCGGGACGAATCCCCACTCATATTTTACATTGGAGGGGACATGTTTCGTCTGTTGGTGTTTAGACTCATCAGGGTACCGACATATGCTCTCTCGCCAAGAATAGGGAGTCTCTCTCCACATTCAAACCACCCATATTTTCGCCGACTTCTCGTCGGATGGCTTATACATGGAGGTTCTAACTTCTTTTGGACTGCGTCTAATAAGACCACAGTATTTAGGAGTTATACACCCCCGACCGTTGGGTTCCACAATCTCATGTGGAACGCACAACAACCTGGGTCTCCTCCGTAATGAGCATTGGTTAGTTGCTTGACCTGGAGGAAGCCCCACCCATCCCTTACATTGGAGGGCACATGTTTCGTCTGTTGGTGGTTCGAATCATCAGGGTACCGACATATGCTCTCTCGCCCAAGAATAAGGAGTCTCTCTCCACAATCAACAAACCACATTTTCGCCAACTTATCGTCGGATGGTTAATACACGGAGTTTTTTACTTCTTTGATACAACAGTAGTCAGAAGTTATACACCCTAACAGTCGGAGGTCCGTTGTCCTCAATGTTTCTCAAAGACTTTAGGATACAGGTTGTGCGGTTTCAAAAATTAACAAATGTAGCAGGTGCAAATAACAATTGGAACGTGGCAGGTGCAATTTGTTAACTTAACTTCTTTATTTCTTCCGAATTTACGAGCTTATGAAATTAAAAAGGGTAAATAAGCAGATTTAAATTGGTAAACTGAATAAATATCATATTTCACGAATGTTATGCTATAGCTCATTCAGGGAAACAATGGTTGCACGCCATCAATCTGGAGAAATCTATGCCAATTTAAATCCCTAAGAAAGAAAAAATCATTTAAAATTCAAAGCACTCTCTTTCCTTCTTCCTCTAATGCTATTAGAATAACAAGATAACATTTAGGTTTGCGGTTCTGGACAGTGCTGCCATCCTAACACAACTTTCTTCATCGAAAATGTCATTTTCATGTTCTGATCGTTTTTGAGTTGTGCCTTCAAATGTTTCTGATTTTTTTCCGTATTATTTGCTGTTTTAGCTATTTTCTGGTTTTGTTTCTGTTTTTGTGAGTTCTGTAGTAAAAAATCGATCCCGATTATAAATGCAAAAAAATGCCAAAATCGTTAAGCGGTCAGTGTAAGCAGCTTGTCTCGTCACTTTTCAGTTATTTTGAACCGGAACGAGATAATGGGGCTTCTCTTTTGCCATTAAACGCTGTGAGATAGGTACGTATTAATAACTCAGTAGGTTTCATGGTTAGTTGGAGTTTTTTTAGCGAGTTTCAGCTGCACTAAATATTAGTATTGGTACAGTTCGTGCAATTTCGAAAAAGTTGAAGAATAACGGAATGTTAAAATCACCGAAGAAAAAGCGTCAACATCCAAAACGAGTAACTAATTTAGATCATCTTGATGTGGGCCCAATTCGCATTCAAATCGATGAAATGTATGAAAAAAGTGAGTTGATTTACAAGGTAATGTATTTTTATCAAATTTTATTGAACTATTTCAGAACAAACGGTTAATCTCGAAAGTATTCCTGAAAAACTAAAGAACATGCAGCTCTTTGATGGACATAAAACTTCGCTTCATACACTTCTAAAAGAAATTCTTTTCAAATGGAGTAAAGATAATCTATGTAGGGGCCGTATGGAACTTCCAGATATTGCCTTTAAACGAATTCAATTTTTGAAGATCATCAAACTATCAAAGACGAATCTATGTTTGATTTTGTTTATTTGGATGAAACATGGACATTTCAAAATGGTACCTTGAGTCACTCACGGTAAGATGATAACAAGAGGAGTGTAAAGACTACAAAAGTTGATGGAAAAAGATGAGTGCTATGCTATACGTAATACTTAAATTGCAGAATGGATGACGGAACATAATTTTCCTTTTGAAAACATTATATTGAAAAGTGAACTCGTTATTGAAAGCAAATCGTTATTCGATAAGCAGTAATTAAAGGGACAGGTTTGTGTTTCATAATGTTCTTTTCAGGAACAAGCCTAAAAAAGAATATGTAGCAGATCATATGGCTAAAGAGTATGACCACAAAGTAGTACGTCTTCCCCCTTATCATTGCATATTTAATCCTATAGAATTGATATAAGGGGTGGCCAAAAATTATTACAATCGTCATATAGGTTGAAATGGAAGAACGATTGATAACTGTTTTGATATGTGGAAAGAAGCTTTGTCAACAGTTACACCACAGATCTGGATGAACAGCATCAAACATACAGAAGCAGAGATTCAAAGATGGTCGAATCGCGAAAGAGTATTTGATAGTCTAGAAGTTAATCTTTTAATAATTTACTTGAACAGCGATTCTGATACCTAAAGTTGTTTTAGTGACACTGAATAATTAAACTTGCCCCTATTTTGACAAGCAGAAGTTTCGAAACAGGTTTTTGATTAAAACTTATAGAGAAAAACTTTTCGTGTTACTTTTTCATTTGTATTTGTATTGTGTTTCAAGTCTGGGTATTTTGGTTTTGATGTGGCAACATTGTAACGTGAATGCGTCATAGATTTTGATGACGTGCAACCATTATTTCCCTGAATGAGCTGTATGCTACATTAATTTCACCTGAAATAATGTGACGGAAATCAAATTATTTGAGAATAAGTGTTTTGATTGAGTGGTTAACACCGGCATAGTGATTTACCGATACAAAAATATTATAACACAATGTCATTGTGCGTTTTAATTTTCATTATATAAAACCAAAGTTTACACAAACAAAAATATTTTAACTAACCTTCCTGCACTTGCTTTTACGTAAGAATTCTAAACTTGCACTCTATTTGTGGAAAATAGTTCAAAAGAGCTTGTTTTATTTCGAATTACTTTAAGCCAGCGGGGTTTCGGGATGGTGTAAATGTGCCAGAAATTTCCCTTCGGCTGGGTGGTGCATGCTATGCAAAAGGCTTTGTAAAGTTTCTAATCAAAAGGAAAACGCAGCTTTGAATTTGTGATTGTTGTCGACTAAAAAGAGGTAATTTTATACATGAAATGTTTAAGCGTTGCTTTATTAGCTGGTTAGAAAATTAAAACAAATTGTGTTATAACGACATACAGAATGTCACGAATTGTACGGACCAAAGTTTACCAGCATGTTTACGATTAACAATAAAGATACCTTTTCATGTAAATCTTAGATGAATAATGCGTCCAAGGTGCTACTGCCCCCAACACCCCCCCAATCGGGCAGCATAATGACGGATTTTCTCAATGTTTCCAAAACCCCTTACAATAAAATTATGAAAATTAGTGAGTGTTGTAATCTTGAGCCGCTGAAACAAACTGTGTATTTCAAATTTTAAAATTTCATTCAGGGGCGTGACATGATGAGAGGGTTCAAGGTAAAAGCAATTCCATTTTTTTTGTATGATTTTCCCCAGACTATTACGTAGTCTCCTAGACTCTGCCGTTTAAATATTTGACGATCCTACTTAGACGTTCAGTGCTAGGAGCTTCGGATGCTCAGTACCTGTTTGTCAGTTGTCGCAGTAGGTGTACACGAAAGGGTAGAGTTTTAAGATAATTGTAAAAAACATTGTGTTGGTATAGGAGTCTGTGCGACTCCTCGCCAGTAACAGTGCAACATTTAATATATTACGACTGTTTTCAACTTACCTGTAAAATATAAGTTCTCGGCCCGGATCACTAAAGCAATCAGTACATTATTTGGATGAAGACTTTCAGGGACTTGTCCTTGTCAATGATATGAGGCAGAAGATAGTGACGTATCGAATCACAGGGTGGACATTTACGTGGAAAGCGAGCATGACAAATCACCTGAAATTCCATTATCCAGATATTCATTATCAGATATTGAAACAACTCAAAATAATCTCTATGAATCTAACCGATTTAAATAGGATAACACAACTCCATCCAAATTTGTAAGGACTCTGTATCATAATATAGAATTGCAGTTGCCAGATTTAAGTTGAAAGGTTCAAATTAGTGAATCTGCAAATGCGGATGAAATCTGGTCCTCTTCATTTGATCAGCAAATATTAGAAGAACTGGTTAGGGGACAAATTATAAAATGCTAGTGATGGGTGATAAATACAAACACGCACGACAGACCGAAATGAAAGATATAGATGAAATAGAAATGAAAGCATTTTTAGGTTTGTTGATCTACAGTGCGGTGTTCAGATCTAATCACGAAGACGTCCATTTATTATCTGCAACTGAGTGAACCGGCATTGCCAGGCCGTAATGAGTCTAGAGCATTTTAGTGTAATATTAGCAAGTCTTAGATTTTATAACCCAGACGACTGTGACGATAGAAAACAAATCCCGCTGCCGCAATTTCGTACATATTTGAAATATTTTTTCAACTCACAATCGTTGTTTTTTTTAGAAGTTAATGCGTGTATTAACGAGATGTTGCGTGGATTCAGGAGTAGATGTGGCTTTAAAATGTATATGCCCCAAAAACCAACTAAATATAGTATAAAATTAATTTTCCTAACGGATACAAGAACTGTCTATGCATACAACGCGCAAATTTGTCGGGGAAAAAACTTAGTCAACCTACTGAATCAGTATTTTAGCGAAGCCTGTTTATGAGACGAATTGCAAAATCACTGCAGATAAATACACCATGGAGAATCAATCGATATGTTCGGCAAGCCAAAAATTATTGAGTATTATAATAATACCAAAGGAGGAGTTGATTTCTTAGACGAAAGATGTGCAATATACAGTTGTGGTCGTCGGACGCAGAGATTGACTATACTCGTACGTGTTATATAATTCTTACAAGAAACACAAGCCGTTATCAAGATCAGAAATTATGAAAAATTCGTCTAAATCGCTTGTAAAGTCACATATGGAACCAAGGGCTAACAATACTAGAATTTCGGTGGAGGTACGGATACTGATTGGAAGAATATTGAAAAATTGGGGGAGAACCCGAAAAACAAGAACCTGATTTGTTAAAGAACTGAAAGTATTGCTACCTTTGTCCCTCTAAACTGCACAGAAAAACCAAATATCCTCTAAGTTACTATTTCTCGTATGAAAAACACTTTTTCAGTTTAATTATGTTTTTGTTTTAAGATTAAAATATTTTATATCTATCCATGGATCTAGATCACAAACAATTTTGATCGTCTAGTTGTTATATTTGTGACTGGTTATGCTCATATTGTTTTTTTAGAGTTCCTAAGACTCCACCTCAGTAAGCATGTTAAGATGTTTCACCTCAGTAGCTAATGTTTAATAGGTATTCCACTTAATTCGCCTCGATGGGATGCACCTTTTTCGAGTAAATCGCTTTAAAAACTGTTCATGGGTAAGCCGACCGCAGTGGTCTGGTGGGTTAGCCTAAGGTTATAGTGGATGCGTATTCTGACGAACTATTGTTCTGACGAACACGTCAGAATTGTTGTTCAGGTGTCAGTGGTTGTAGTGCATGCTAATAATTTCAGTTATGTCAAGATATTCAAGATGGATGACAATGAAAATTTAGCATATGAGTGCCAATTTTTGGAGAGCTGATTATTAAAAATTCTTCTTATGGGCAGAACGGAACAAGTCAATAAAATATTTTCTTCAAAACCAATTAATGGGGAATACCATACATTATTTAAAGACCTGTTAGAGCAACCAAACAAATTTTTTGGGTACTTCAGGATGTTACCAGAAACATATAATTATATTTTTGAAGGAATCGAAGAAAGTATCACCAAGCAATCAATTTTTGTGAGTGTATATCTTCTAAAGAAAGACTGTCGTTAACATTAAGGTAAGACTGCAATTTTTTTATATTAATTTATTGTTATTTTAACATAGTTATAAAGCTCTTTCAAAACACTTAACAGATACTTATTTACTCATTAAGTGGGTTGGTACGTTAAAAATATGAAGCTAAGTCTTCATCAAACTGCTGTTGATCAGAAGTTTCTCCACTACTTGGGCCAGAAGGGATCCTTAATTGTGAAGAACTAGAATTAGTTTGTTCAGAATGTCTCCAAGTTTCTTCGCTACTGGCCCTAGAAGGACTTTGGAAGTCTGGAGCCCTAGCATAAGTTTCCATTGGATGTTGATGCATTCTAAACTCTAGTGAAGATGCCTGCTGTGGACATGAATTCTCATTATCACAATATGATGGTTGGTATTTCTTCTCGCCAACAAACACCTGTTGTAGCCTATCTCTCACATCTAGTTTTCTTTCTTCGGGAACTTTTCTTAAATAAGGTAATAAGCTCATCAGAAAATAATAGTCACTATCCTCTTGAATCTTTCTTGATGGTATACTTCACCTTTTCGCTTAAATTCTTTTAACTTTTCCTGCTCGATTATTAAAAGTTGTTGAATTGCATTTGATTTGGAATTAGCTTTGACAGTTTTAACACGTTTGCTTTGAGATGGGACAAACTCGGGAGGCCTCGCCGGTGAATCCGGTGATTCGATATTTCTTTCCATTCCTGCCTTTTGTGCTGCGTTTTGGTCGACAATGACGTTGTCAGGAGCTTCAACAAAATCACCTTTTCGTAATTCATCAGGCTCTTAATCGTCATTTTGCGATTGAGTATCCACCTCCGGCTCCAAAGTGCTGCTCTGTAATTTCCTACCTACGAATTGATCTTTTAAAAACAGCATGTTTTTAAAATATGGCCATTTGGACTCCTTGGTTGGTCCTCCTTGTCCAGAACGTGGTTTCGGTAGCTTCGGAAGCTCTTTACGAAAGGTGTCTCGCAAACCACGCCACTTATTTTTTACGGCTTCGGCTGAAACAAAAACAATGCTTAAAAATACACATGAGACACATTGTATTTTTTTTTTAATAACCATTAATTTAAATTTATTTTATTTCAGGTATCTTTCTACTGGGATGTCATTTAGATCGTTAAGCTTTTCATACAGAGTTTCACATACTGCCATACGACAGATAGTTTATGAAACATGTCTTTCAATATAGAATACTTATCAAGGGAAACATATGCCAGTACCTACAACCGATGTGTTACAAAAGAATGCAAAAGACTACTTCAATCAATGGAATTTTCCTAATTGTGTCGGCACCATTGACGGAAAACATGTTAGAATAAAATGTCCACAGAACTCAGGATCGTTATACTATAACTATAAACAATATTTTTCAATTGTGTAGCAAGGCATAGCTGATGCAAATTTCAAGTTCGTTACTATTGATGTTGGAGGTTATGGGAAGCAAAGCGATGGAGGAATATTTTCCCTCTCTAATGTCTACAAATGCTTACAGACGAACAAATTCAATATGCCAACTTCTGAATATTTACCCTCAACAGAAGTCAAAGCTCCTTTTGTAATATTGGGTGATGAAGCGTACCCACTGAAGCCATATTTACTTAAGCCATATTCTAGACAAAATCTTACAAATGAAGAGCGCATGTTTAACTACCGCCTGTCTAAGGCTCGACGCTGCATTGAATGCGCATTTGGTATACTAGTTGCTAAGTGGAGATTTTTAAAAACCGAATTGCAAGTCGATCCCGAGAAAGCAGATATTTTAGTTCAAACTGCATGTCTGCTGCACAATATAGTAACTGACATTGAAGGAGTTCCAACACAGCCCGAACAAAATATATACAACGATGAAATAACTGCTTCAAAGCGCTACAACCATTATGGAGCAAGAGCCAGTGAAATACGAGACGTTTTCAAGAATTACTTTTGCAGCCCCTATGGCGAAGTACAATTCCAATATAATATGTATATGTAATATATGATAAATGTGTGAAATGACATTTTAGGGTACAGTCGTAGAAAAAATAAATTCAAATATAGGAATGTATTTACTTACCATTACTTTCCATCTCTTTAGCGATTTTTTCCCATTTCTGGCGAGGAATATCTCTATTATGATAGTTTTTTTGCTTCATATCCCATAAAGAATTATTTTCAAAAACTAAACTGATTAGTTTTTCCATATCTATTGTAAAAGGGACCAATTTATAAACAAATAATAAACACAAATCGCAACGGTTCGGATCAAAAAATCAAAATTGTTTGAACGTTCACCTTATTCTGACGAATTCGTGCGTAATCTGACGAACTGACCGCATGCAGTTTAATCACAATAATTGCCTTTATATGTTTTGATATTTTCGTGCGAGTTCTGACGTGTTCGTCAGAACAATAGTTCTTCAGAATACGCATCCACTATAACCTTAGCCTTAGTCGCCTGCCTGGCATTCTAAATGTAGTTAGTTCGATTCTTCTGTCCGTCTTACTTCTTACCCTAGACACACACTTATATACACTTACATACACACACACACGCCCACACATATCCACACCTAAATGTCTGTGATTGTTTCTAGGCAAGAGTGTAAAATCCGACAACGAATTACGCCAGTCAAACCAGATAAAGGCTGGGTAAGGCCGGATGCCTTCTGAGAAGTGTTCTACGTTGGTCACTCTCCAGTTGGTGGGCTTTCTGATAGACTTATGGGTAAGCACGTAACCAAGGGTTGATAGCTTGAGGGGGGTGCTGGCCTGGGTCTGTCGGTAGCTGATGACCGTAGTTCGGAACCCACGTTAATCTGTAGGTTCAGTCGCTAAATAGCCTTAGATGCTGATGCGCCTCTAACCGTAAATTATTTCCTTTCCTTGTTCATGGGTAACACCATAAAGCTCAATATTTATAGCATAACAATAATAAGTGTGCCATGATTACAATATTTCAACCAATAAAACTGTAGTATGTCATGTCAAACTGACATTTGTTTCTTCTACAATTTTGTTCATAATTTACAAAGTGAAAATTAAAAAAAATATATTAATACGATATTATCATGTTTTTGTTTAGTAATGTGGAATAAGCGGATAATCATTTTATCTATGGATGTAATTAGGAATAAATTGTCCAAGAAGTGGAGAAGGTGATAAGCGGTAGGTACAAGATCTGGAAAGTACGGCGAATGCGGAAGAACCTCCCGTTCGATCATTGAGGGCTTCTTTGACGATATTTTTTGTGTGAGATCAAGCATTATCGTGGCGCGAGATGACTTTGTCTTGTCGATCGGGTCGCTTCAGATGAATAACCTCATTTATATAGTGTAATTGGGCGAGGAAGCGTACTTCCCAGTAGTCTAGACCCTCCCAGTCTCACCAAACGCAGATAATGGTCTTCTGGAGATGGAGATCTTGTTAATTCTCGGCTTTAGCGTGTTTTCTGTGGCCACCCGCCTATTTGTTTTCTTCATATTGACGTAGAGACACCATTACTGATCTCCCGTCGTGATTCCGTTCAAGAAAACTTGCTTGTAGCCGCGTATTGTTTTGTTGTAGCTTTCTTGCGACGGTTTTCCTTATCGTCAGTTAGTTTGTGTGGCACTCAAGTTTCCAGATTGAAGATGTGGGGAGGTTTGGTTTGGTTTAAGCTAGGGCTTAGGAAATATAATGAAAATGGATGAAAAACAAACTATTTATAAAAAAACGGCGGGAACTTAGAGAAGAAACCATTATTTCGGATATGTCGGGTTTAGACTGTAATTGTAACAGTATTACTCCGTGAAATCATTCATCACTGACCTAGGTCCCATTTAGATACCAGGTATGCCTAAAAATTTGCATAATAGGCTTGCGGAGTACCCTTGGTCATTCTTTTAGTCGCTTAGAACGTTCAGCCCAACATGACTGATGACTGAAGGACAGAAACCGGTCTCGGGAAACATCTGCTGGAGTGCTGACGTTCTGCTGACGAAAAAGCTAAAGTTGTATACATTTTTAGGAGTAGTTTCAACTTCAGAGCATAAATAGTGACTACTCAACCTTTCAAAACACCTTTTTATTAATCTTAGAAAGATAACTATATTTAATAGTACATAAGAGATGTACTTTGATTCGATGTGCATATATTTGTGTGCACATACTTTGAATTTTGTATATAATATGTTTGTGTAAGTGGTAATGTAATAATAAATATCATTGTGTTATGAATAAATGAAAAACATTATGGTTTATTTGTATTTTTATTAGGAAAAACTTGAAAATAATAAAAATATATATTTCTTTCTTTATAAAACTAAAAATTGTAGAGATCTCTTCCTCATATTTATTATTGTAAAAATAGGCTTTTTTAAAATAACTTTTTGGAATCTATAAAATAAGAAATATTAATAAAAATATTTGGGGGAAATGGGATTTTTGCACTTTGTATAGATTTCCCCGCTGTCATCTTTTATGGTATTAATTGTCGATGTCGATGGACAATGTAGGTTGTAATTACTTATTTCTAAATCCCTCTAGATATTTCAAAAATCAATTTTTTTTTCATATTTCGAAAATATAATATATTGAGAATATACGGGCGAGAGGAAAAATAAAAATATTAAATATTTACGGAGTTATTGCAAATACAGTCGAGCGTGCTGGAGCCCGCGTATCGCGCCCCGACAGATTAATCAGCATCTTGGCCTCTGAGATGCGCAAACGAAAGAGTTACTGGATCACTGTCTAACAGAGACAGAGAACGAAGAGTTCTGCGAATGCACAGTACTTAACCGATGTCAGCTCGACGAATGCATTGCTTCGAACGAGCTCTGAGACGTTAGGCCTTAGATGCTGAGCTGTAAATATCGGCAGGTAAAAACCGTGCTATCAAATTACAATATGATCTTATCTACTACCGGGGTGTTTTGGAAATGTACCTGGTCATTTGTGGTAATTATATGACAATTTCTTAAGGATATTTTTATTTCCAATATTTCTAGAAGGTCTAATTTCACTAAAACTAATCGTTTTATCGTACTGAAACTTAAAATGCGATCAAAACTGTGTTTTCAAAAACTGCTCGCTCTGTAACTCAAAAAGTTATTGATCGATTTGGCTGAAATTTTGGGAGGCTTTTATTTATATCATTATCGGAAGGATATACCTAAAGTTTTAAAGATTTCGTGTAAATAAACTACTTTTTGGGATAAAAGTGTCGAAAAAAATAGTATAAACTTTGAACTTTTTTGTTTTAAAGTTTAATTAATTTTTGATTTAATACTTTTTTATAGTTCTATAGGTGTATCCTTTCCGTGCATATATCAGAAACAGAAAGAACGTTTTTTGTTGTGTTTCAAATGAATAGAATCAACATGAATTTCTGAAGAAATGAATAGAAAAAGAGTGACGAGTACAGTACTTTTGAACCTCCCGCCAGAGACGCCCGAAAATAAAATTACGGAGCAGCTATTTTATATAATAATTATAATTTTATACTCTTCAAAGATCAAATAAAATGATATTAAAACTTTAAATGATACAATTATTTTATCACCTTTAAAACCATTTCTGAAAAAAGTTAAAGGGATTTTCCCTCTTAATGTAATTTCCATCAAGTATCGGCTGCCTGAGTTAAATTTAAATTTTTATTTTTTGAGGTCATACAATATTCTCCAATTACACATATATACCCAGAATATAATCACTTGCCAAAGGAATATTGTTTTTTTAATAAATGAATGGAAATATTTAATGTGATAAAACAAATTTCAATATTTAGCATTTTCCCATAATGTTGTTTAATTAGGGTTTTATACTTTGGACCCTAAAGAGGAACCCTTTTTCGGCATCACCGAACCGGGAAGAAATTCTAATGCGTCCGAAATTTATTCAAGCCTTAAATACAGGAAAAGATAATTAATGAATAATAACAAAGAACAGAAGAGAAAATGGGACCGAATGAAATAATGTTTTCACCACCATCAAACGCAAATAAAAAACATTTTTGTTAATTTTAATGACCGAATAATTAAATAAATTATCTGACCAGGCACTAATGGAATCTTTTTGACCAAAACCAAACAATTCTGCTGGGCTTATAACACATAAAATAAATTTTGAACAGTATTGTTATAACATATAATAATAAACAATAATCAGTCTTAAAATAATGCTGGCTAAATTGATATTAAGTTATTCCTTTTTACCTTCATTTTTTTTCTATACGATCCCATCTAGTAATACCAAGCATACATCTTTCCATGCCTCTCTGTGCTACTCGAAGTTTTTGAACTGACTGTGATCTAAATGTCTAGGTAAAGTGGCAGTTTGCAACATTTAACGCGTCGTTTCACCTTCCGAACGATATCCCCTTCCATTGAAACCCTCTGCCCAAGATATATATATATATATATATATATATATATATATATATATATATATATATATATATATATAGTGATCCTAAACTTCCAAATCCGTCCCTTAAATAGAAATCCTTTTGTCCTCAGCAAATTTATAAAGCATGACCTGACTCTTCTTCTCATTTATTTTCAAGCCAAATGGTTCCCCAGCCCTTTGCAGGTCTTGTACGTGTCTTTGCAGTTCCTCTGGGTCTTGTGAAAGAAGAACGATATCATTTGCGAACCTAAGATGATTTAAGTACGCACCATTAATCCTTATACCATCCTGTTCCCAGTCCAGATTACAGAACAATTCTTGCAGGCAGGCTGAGAAAAGAAGAGGCGATATTGCGTCACCCTGCCGTACGCCCCGCTCTACATTTATTCCAACCCCAAGATCGTCAAGGTGGACTGTAGCTGTAGCTCTATCATATATCGATCCTAGTAGGTTTACATAGGCTTTCTTTACACCTTGATTAAGCAATGCATCCAATATGGCTCGCTTTGACATCGAATCAAATGCTTTTTCATAATCGATAAAAGCCAATTACAGTGGCATAGTGTATTCGTTGTGTCTTTCTATGACCTGCTGTAGAATCTGAATGTGATCCATTATACTGAATCCACTTCTGAATCCTGCTTGCTCCCTTGGTTGTGCGTCATTAAGTTTTCTTAGTATTCCTTTGGATTTATCTTGGTGAAACTTTGTACACCACTGGTAAGAGGCTTATTGGACGGTAGTTCTTTAAATTTTCCCGTGCTCCTTTCTTATGTAAAAGAATCCCTTCTCCATTTTTCCATAAGCTAGATACATCTTATTGTTTGAGGCATTTTGAGTATAATTTTGCTAATGTTTTATATAAAATCCAGCTTTTAACATCTCCACAGTTATATTATCCTTTCCTGGGGCCTTGCCATTTTTCATCGAGTATATAGCCTTTGTCACTTCCTCCACCGGCACTTGTTCTTCAGTAGGCATTGCTGTTCTTGCCTGATTCTGGTCCTCATATAACTTTGAATAAAATCTTCGGACAACCGCTAACATTTCCCTCCGTTCCCTGCATATTGTACCATCCTCACACATTAAGGAAAACATTTGGGTGCTTTTCTTTCTCAGCTTCTGCTTAGCTTTGTTAATTCCGCTGTTTTCTTCCAGAGTTTTTTGCATTAGCTGCATGTTGAATCGGCGCGTTTCCTCTCGAATATGTTTTCTTATAGTTTTGCAAAGCTCAACGTACTCGACCCTGCCAAAAGGACTGTCTGCATTCTTCATTGTCCGGCGTTTTTTCATTAAATGAATGGCCTCATTGGAAATTTTTGACTCTTTGAAACATTTATATTCTGGTGCTATTAAAGCCGCCCTTTTAAACACATTGTTGGCGATTTCTTTATATTAGTCTGTAATTTTCATCTCCTCTGGGTCTTCTAACACAGCAAAGCGGTTCGACAAAGCAATTTTAAAATCTCTGCCCCTCTCCAGTAGCTTCCCAGAATCCACTTTGCCCGTTTTTGGTCTTATCATTCTTTCGCGCTCTTTTCGGCAGTTTATCCTAATCTGTGTTCGTACCATTCGGTGGTCGCTTCCTACATTAAAATGGTTAAGTACAGTACAATTGCAAAATATTACTTTATCGTTTGACATGATGTAATCAATTTCACTTGTGAGTCCAGATGGACTTTTTTTCCATGTCAACAAACAAATCATAATATAGAGTTGTTGTCCGTCAGTAAAGTCAACCAGCCTGTCACCTCTGTTGTCCCGCTCACCAATTCCATATGGGCCAGTTGCATTTTTACCAGTTCTTGCTTTTCCGATTCTGGCATTAAACTCGCCCATCAGGATTTTATATCTACACTTCTCTTTGTCTAAAAGTTGGGCCACATCATCAGAAAATTCCTCAATTTCCTCATCCCTATGGCTTATAGTTGTGCATAAGCGTAAACAATTTGAAGCTTAAACTTTTTATTCAGCTGAATCACGCATTGGGCTAATCGCTCAGATATACTTTCATATTTGACTACACTCAATTGATGAGGAATCCAATTCCACCACATCGTCCATTCTCCGTACCTCGGGTGTAGAGTACGTGACCAGTTAGTTCTAGTTTGATTAACTCTTCGCCCTTTCTTTGTGTTTCACAGAGTCCATAATATCCCAATGTATGTTGTCAAGTTCGATTAGCAGTTCTTGCAGTCGAGCCTCCGTTTTCATAGTCCGTATATTAAGCGTAGCAATGTCAAAAGTCCAATCACAGCCTGATATAACCCAGTGATTCTTAGCACCCTCATCCTTGGGGCAGGTCTTCCCGCTGCCGTAGGTAGTTGTTCCTTGGCCTCCGGGGAATGAGGGCCGTGTTTGAAGTTGTACTGCCATGTTGAAGGCATGGACCGTAATCTGCCACGCTGGTCCAATGTGGGTTGGCAGATTTTGGATCATGCTAGTCTGAGGCCTCTGCCTTGATCTGTCTGCCAGGGGTAACTCTCCCAGGAACTAACGCTCCAGACGGTATAGTTCAAAGCTTCATTGTTCTACTCAAACCCCTTTACCATGTCAATGTCTGATCCACAAAGGGTATATATATATATATATATATATATATATATATATATATATATATATATATATATGCGTGTCGCATTTAAGAAGAAGACACCCCCATATTTTCCCTATTTGAAGGGATACAGATTTAAATTTTTGCACATCTTTAAACTCATAAACTCAGCCTAGTACGAATTCATAAACTGGGTCAATTCTCGATATTTTGCTTCTCCTTAGAGATACCGAAAAAAAGTTATTACAAAAAGTTGTTCAGAATATTATTTTAACCCAACATACTGAGGTTCATGCGAAAATTCGCATTTTTAATTTTTTCGTTATTTTGGTCTATACACAAAATGATTTCGTTTATTTTTTAATTCGATAACTAGTCGGCTATGGAAAGTAATAATTTGACATTAGTGTTAAATTTCAGTCAAATTAAACATTGTTAAGTTATAGTCAGTGATCACAGAATTAAAATGCTATTGACTTGTATTGAAAGAAAAAATCGAAATACTCCGGTTGTTTGGTGATTTTGCTCGTGGTAGCAGAGAAGTTGCTGCAGAGTTTAACATAAGACATCCCCAACGTGCTCCTATTATTCATGGAAAAGCACACGTTCTAAATGCTCTTTTCAATGAAACTGGCAGTGTTATTAAAATCCATCAAAAGGGCCAATCTCGTCGAATACACCCACATCCTGAGGATAACGATATATTGGGGGCAAATCGACCAAATCCATGTATGAGCCCTTAAGATTTATCGTCTCAACTGAATACTAGCAAGAATAAAATCAGAAGTTGTTTCCTTCGTCATAAAATCAAGCCCTATAAATCGAAGTTCTTACATACATATGAAGACATTACATAGAAGGTGATGAAAATAAAATTTTAGGTAATAGCTTGGTACTTACTCCACCCTTTAATTACACATTATGCCTATCAATGTATTGATCATTCTAGGAAATATATACTGTGATAAACTATTACCATTATTATTATTACTATCTAAGTTTGACAAGCCTGATTTACTGGATGTAGTATATTTTTTGAGTTAAAATAAAAAAATAAAGGATCTAACGCACAAACATTTAATATGAACACAAAAACAATCAATTATACTAAAAATATCTGAAAGAAATGTCAATAACTTTTATTTATACACCATATACTTCTATCATGATTCTGGGGTCGTAGTTTGGCGGTATTCGTAGGATGACCTGGACCTCATTTCCTGCCACATCGATTCTCAGCGTGTACGCCCTCTCGCGGCCAAAATTCAGCACACGGACGGTGGTGATCCTCCGGGCCCGGGTGACCGCATACCACTGGACCTCCTGCACGTCCGAACTTATTTCCGGCAGGACGATCACTTCGCGGATTTGCAGAATGTCGCTGGATTCCCTGTATCTGGAATCAGAAAGAGATACGGTCCAGAATGGAATGGATCCGGTCGAGTGGTCGTGAAAGGGATGGGATTAGGATGGCAGTATTGTCGCATAGCGTAGATATTTCGAATGTTTACGGTCTTTGAACTTCCAGTCGTCGAATTTATATAAAACCGAAAATTCGAGATACAATACGAAAATATAATATTCTTCCAAATACATCTAACAGTAATCTTGTTTATTTAACTATTGTTAAAAGAGATTATTGTACAGTAATATTTATATACGAAGAGAATGAGAAAAGTAGCTTCTTTTGCGATAGATGGCGGTGCGATCGCAAATATGATTCCATTTCTAAAATGTAGCTTTCTTTCTAGTAATACTTCATAAATTTTAAGCCAATATGAGATTTAGTTTTGTTGTGACAGTTTGAAACCAGAATAGTTCGATTTGTTTTTCTTACTTACTTTTCTACTTTTGATCTTAACTGATTTACTGAGTTTCGATGCTCAGGACGCCTCATGTAGGTCACTCAGAAAATGGTCAACAAAATTCTTCATATCGTATTAGCCCATTGCAGAGTGAAGGTTAGAGATATTGTTGAAATAATGAACATCTCGAAAGAATATGTAGGGAACATCCTACATGAAAATTGAGACATGGGAAACCCGATGGGTGCAGCGTTTGTTCACTTCGTTGCCAAACCGGAACCGAGTGATTACGTCACAGCAGTGTATAGATATGTTTAAGCTATATCCGAAGGAGTTTCTGAAGCGATTTCTGACTGTTAATAAAACTTGGATTCATCACCATCCATGCAACAAAGAAACAGTCAACATTGTTAATTTTTTTCAACGGACGTGTCACAAAGAAGGCGAATGCGTTTCTTGATTATGGCCATTGTCTGGGATTCACCAGGCTTTCTTTTCATCGACTATTTGGAAAAAGGACAGGCCAAGAAAGAGGAGGTATTTCACCACAACAAAGCAATCACTCATTTATTCGCTCTTTGCAAGGGCGAAATTGTTCAAATACAAATACACCTTGTTTACCGAACTTGGTATCCTCCGATTTTTTTCTGACGTCTCCTACTTCCCAAAGACGAAGAAGTGGCTGGCTGGAGAGAAATTCGTATTAATTTAAGCGATCATCTCTGAAACAGGTCTATTTTACATAATTCGATTTTTTGAAAGAAAGAAAATAGTTCTGCAAAGTCTATCGAGATACTTTCGATCGAATTTTCATCCAGAAAGTCCAAAATATCGCAAAACAAAAAACTTCTAAAAAACAAGTTCTTCTGTTAAGGTTGTTTTTTTTTTTCATAGGGCCCAACTTTGGGATTAGCAGTCTCGTTTGAATAAGATTTCGAGGTTTTAAGCTAAGTTGCATTCTAGTCAAGTAGTGATCCGTGTCAATGTTAGCTCATTTTCTGACTTGAACATTCAAAATCTCTTTATAATTGGGGTACGAAATGACAACATGGTCAATTTGAAATTCACTCTTGTACGTGTTTGGGCACCTCCAAGAATTTTGTTTTGTTATTTTCTTCTTAAAATGGTTTGACATTATTTTTAAATTAAACTGCAAACATAGTTCAACCAATCTTCGGCCATTATGGTTAGTCCATTTATGAGTCGGAAAAGTCCGACTGTATATATATATATATATATATATATATATATATATATATATATATATATAAATAAATATATATTAAAATTGCTAGGTTCCACAACCAGGAAAGAACGTGGACTAGTACTACTACTTCTTCCTGGGTGATAAGTTGACTCGAAGGCACTTACTTTAAGCTAAAATCTTAGACGCAGTCCTTTAGGCGCGGTTAACCGTGACCTGCACGGTGTTTAGTAATCGAGATGAATCGATTGCTTGGATGATTTAGTTTTACTGCGCCGAACACGATCCGCGAGGATCAGATTCAGTGGAATATTCTTAAAATTGATGTAAAATGCTTACGTCGTGGCTGTCAATTTGGTGGTGGAAAAGAGATGATTCTTCTCAGTTCTTGTGTTGTTTCTTCAGGATGTTAATATTGATTATCCTCTGGTTGATTGAGCTCGTGATGCAAGGATTTGGTGACGCTGACACCCTCAGCGCATTGGTTCTTCTCTGGCGTATGAGTTGAAACTATTCTCTGAGTTAGGTTTGAAGAGCCATGTCGTGCTTCCTGACTGAAGACACGTCAATTTCACGTCGATCTCCGTACGCTACGTCGGGTATACGACCCAGCTTTCCGCGAGAATGACCTACTTCGGGATGTGCTCGCGTTCTAAGCCGGATGAGACCGTAGCAACTGAAACTGTCAGCTGCCACTTTTATTTGGCCCCATGCTGGCCAGACATGTGGCAGACATGTCCGGACGCCTCGGAGTCCACCTTCGAACTGAAGGACGTGGTCGGCGCGACCTCTGCATTAATGGATAATGCTTGGGTGCGGGGCGGGGTGAGGCGGGAGGTGGACGTGGTCGGTAGGGTTTCAGATGGGCAATTTGGAAATAAGTGGTTTCCATGTATTTGAAACCTGGACGGAAGATCATCGTCCCTCTTGTTTAAGCAGTTTGGGCGTTATTCGATCTCAATTGTTTCACGAATTAAGCGGGGTTTGTCGGAATATATGGGTGCGATTACTTTCGTTTTATTAAAATCTATTAAAGTAAATGTTCGTATCATTCGAATGTTCGTAAATCATTCTACGCAACAATCCGTTAGTTCTGTGGAACATCACGAACTTTCAAATTTAAAAAAAAAATATCTAATATCATACTAAATATATTAATAGCGGTTCTAGTCATATCCTGATGATGTTTACTTAGTTAGGGAAAAGCACATCCAGTAATTTCAATGTGTTATGGTTGAAATACGACTATTAAGTTACAAAATGTTTCATTTGCCTTCATAATTTGATGTATCTTATCTATCATATAAGAAAAAACATTAACCCAAACAGACACGTTGAAATGAATGACGACAAACCCAATTTATTTTAATTCTTTTTAATAAAAAGCCACGAAACTGAAGCGTCGACAAACGAAAACCGCCAAAATGAAAAAAAGGGAACGATTTTTCTTCGAAAGTTAAAATTGCTCTCCCCTAAAACACACACGCATACCCCGACACATACAAACGTAAAGCCGTCGTCGAAGGGGTGGTTTTTTCGGGCGCATTTTCGAAGGCGTTCGGGGTTAGTATTCGGTTCGTGTGTAAACAGACGTTTTGAATACGTCGGACGAATGAGAATATTCCTGATCCCGGATCGTCAATGACCCAGAACAAAAATTCGTCGATTTGAGGGTTACCGAAAATTAAAGACAAAGGAAAATATATTTTTCTACACTTTGGGGAATATAAACTTAAAAATACAGAAGTTACTTTGCGCTTTTTCTTAAACAACTTCAACATCTCACAATGTGCTTTAGAAGGAGGAAATTACATTTTTAAGAATAACTATTTAAACCAAATAAACATTCTGTTCAGCCGTGTCTCAATTAAAACTGCCACTAAATAAGGAGTTTTCAAATAATAGTGTCAGAGTTTAGAAATGAAATGGTGGCAACACTGTTTGAAATGTAAATGTACAAGTGTGTCGACAGAGTGTGTATTAAATCATTGGAGAACATCGCTGCGATAAAACGGAGTGTAAAGCTGGGTCCACACCAATAAAACTTTGCGTGTGTGTTGAATTTACCGGAACAATTTGTTTGAATTATCTAGTGGACAACAGATGGTTCGTATCTGTGCTGTGCGGCGACTATATTTGTGTGCATCAGAGCGTCTACATTGCCGCCACACCACATACAGCCCGCACAACGCAAATTTGTATTAATGTGGACCCAGCTTTAGGGAAGATCCGAATTTATCTCTCCCACGTTCTTCTCAGGGACTTAACATTTCTCAAACGATTACGTGGAGAATTTTGCATTATGTTCTTCGTTCTAAGACTTATTTTAATTAATTACCTCAAGTTTTAAGTTTAATTATCTCAACAACTAAAGTCAGATGACTATTATCTGCATCGGATATTTGTGAATTCGGCTCTAGAGAGGTGACCCCACATTTTAGGGAAACATAATGTTTTCCGACAACAAGCGCTTCTAACCTAATAGGTTTGTGGACAGACATAACTCTAACATCCTCAAGTCATTTAGAAGTTAATTCTTCAAGCTCAAAAAGTCACCGTTTTATGCGGTTAATGGACTGAAGGGGGACAGGATCTTATTATTTTTAAGACGATGATGAAAATCGTGTTATTGTTAATGGTGAAAGTTATGATAACAGGTCGGTCAATAAGTCCCCGGTCTGACATATAAATGGTGTCACTTACGTTAAATCCTTACTGGTGGTCGATTGTGCAAACCTTCAAATACGATGTGTCAAAATTTCATGACAATGTGTCTACTAGTTTCTGGGTTGTGTTTTTGTGTTTTAAGTGAAGCTACTTTTATTATTTTCAAAACAATGGAAAGAAAAAAAAATCGTTTGTTGATCAAGCATTGTTTTTTATTAAGAAAAATACCGTTGAAGCAAAACAATTGCTTGATAAACATTACCTGGACTCTGCCCCCGGAAAATCAACCATAATTGATTATTATCCTGTTCTGTTATCCTGAATTCAAATCTGGCCGTACAAGTACCGTTAATCCTGAACGATCTGTTTGCTGTTGACAGCAGCAATGTTTAGTGATGATAGTAGCTAATTAACAGGAAATAAAAACATGCAGGGAGCCATTGAAACGGTACGGAAATGCTTAATAAATTTTATAGTTGATTTACGAATAATAAGTTATCCCTTAACGTGGACAAAATCAGTTACTTTTCGAACAGACACTATACCGGAGTCATATTTACTAAAAATTACGGTAAATCTATACAGCAAACATCCTGTACTAAATTTCTGGGTGTTTATCTTGATAACAGACTTTGCTGGGATGAAGACATAGCTAAACCACGGATATTGTGCATTCATATTACTATGCAGAGTTTTACAGACGCGATAGGTATGGTTTGATATTTTGGGGTGGGTTGCCCCATTTGATGCGTGTTTTCAAAATACAAAAAAGATAATTCGAATGATGGGAGGGGTGTCAGTACTGGCAACATGTCGACCGATTTTTAAACAATGCATGATTCTGAGCCTACCATTACTATATATTTTGGAGGTTATCATCTTTGTTAGGTGAAATTTTGTAGCATTTGTGAAAAACAGTGATTTTCATCACTATGACACAAGAGGCTTTGATGAACTTGTTTTACCAATACTTTCATGTAAGATAGTTGAACATAATGTTTACTCCCGGGGAGTAAAGGTATATAATAAGCATGTTCAGAGTGACAACGAATTTAAAAAATTGGCTTGCGAATTTCTTATAAGTCAAAATTTTTATAGTTTAGAAGAATATGTGTCTTATCAATGATTTGATTCAATGCTTATTTATGTATACAATGTTTATTTGTGCAAGATTATCATATTATGTATTGTTTCTGAGGTCGTGTCACTGAGCATTCTGTCAATTCGACTTAATCATGGATATTGTGTGTCGTTGTGGGGATTGAATAAATACATTATTAAATTAATAAATTATATATCTTATCAAAAATAAAATATGTATATATAGGTTTAATTGTTATGTATTCTTTGTATGCACAGTAATGTGGCACTGTGCATGCTCTTGTTTTCTAAGCTGGTCGATATTACAATGCCAAAATGAGAAAGCAGTTCAGCTCCTCTAACAGCATAATATTTTACGAATAATGTGACATGTCTGCAAGATTACTGCACGTTGTTCTACTATGGTAATCGATTTTGAGATACCAAGATTCTTCAAGTTTTTTGAAAAGGTCTTACTTATTAGAACTTACTATTTATTTATTAGTATTTATTAGCTATTACTTATTATATTATTATTATTCTGATCATCCTTAATGTAGACTCTCAGCTTATGTTGGCCGATATTCCAATGATAAGATGAAAACGCAATTCAGCTCCTCTCACCCTAACATAGTATTTTACGAACAATGTCTGCAGGAGCACGACACGTCCCACTGTGGCAATCAAATTCGAGATATCCAGGCTCTCGAGGTTCTTTGAAAACCTCTTACTTATCAGGCCCGCAGCAAATATAACGAACGGTACTACATCTACCTTACTCAGTTTCCACTGGTTCTTCAAGTCGTATGCCAGATTTTCATACTTTGTGGATTTTTCCATCTCGGTTTTTCCAATGTGTGTAACACTGTGATGTCAATTATAAAATTTCTTTCTCCTTTTTGTTGATTAGAACAATATCTGGCTTGTTATGTTATTATGCCCCAGTAAAGAATGTTATCGGATAAATCAAGTACAGGAGAAGGCGAGTACTTGTGATATGGAGATGTGCTTTCTAATAGCGAGCAATTGGCTGATGTCTCAAGTTAATTTTCAATTAACTCTCAATTAATTTATCCACCTTGGATTCCTCAAGTAAACTTTATATCCAATATTGCTGTTTTTTAGTAGTGTGGGCAAAGGGTTCAAGGCTAGACAGAACCGAATTGGAGAAAGGGAATCTCCCTGAAAAAATCCTATCTCGATAGTTATAGTAGCAATGCATTGTCGATTGACAAAAATATTCGTTTTCCACTTCCCCATCAGGCACTTTAAAGAATTAATAATCTGGGGGCTACTTTTATAGAAATTCAGAACCTCAATCAACCAAACGTGGTACCGCGTTTACTCACAGCGTGAAATGGGTACCGCGTTTACTCACAGCGAACAAAAAACAAAGAAACTTTAAATGAACAAAGAAAGTGCTAACTCACCAAGACGATGGCTGATTGCATCAATACCGCTTCGAATTACTTCCGTATGCGCTAATATTCTCCAGATCTGCCCCCACTGACTATTTCCTGTTCTCAGACCTCAAAAAATGATCACTGGAAAGAAATTTCGTTCCAATAAAGAGGTAATTGACAAAACTCAAGGTGTAGAAATGTTAGAAGAGCGTTGGAATGATTGTATTGCTTTTCAAGGAGAATATATATAAATATATTCTCCTCTTTTTTGTCAGGCCGGGGACTTAGTAGTAGTATATCTTTTGCCTAACCTAACTAAACTAAACTTAGTAGTAGTACATCTTTTGCCTAAACTGATAAATATGGATATAAACCATGTTTCCTTTGAATAAAATGGTAGGATTTATTACAATAAATCTTTCCCGAACCTGTTATTTCACGAAATAATATTCTACAATAAGTTCTAGTACTTTTATCGAACAATCCTTCATATCTTCAGTTCCTGATTGGCACATTACATAATGCTGTGATTAAAGCGATCTCAATCTGTGTTGAAATTAATTTCTCGCATTAGAATGTTTTGTTTCGAGAACACTCACAGCGACCCAGATCAGAAAATTCAGCTCTAACTCTCGAGTATCTGTGGAAAGAATTAACTGTATCTCCTATAACTGTTTCTAAATATTTACCTGTCATTGGCAAGAATTATTGATGTATTTAATCTACAGATTGTAAAACTAAACTGAACTAGAATGTGTTGAAACTAAACGCGAAAAGAGACAGCTGTACTTCAGACAGCTTCAACAAAGAAAGTTCGATGCCCAGAGTACATAATTACATTAAACTAAAAATATATTTGAAAAAAAAAACTTAACACTGATTCCTACGGGCCATAAATTCCCACCCAGTAGTAATTTATTGAAAATACAATGATGGGAAAATAATTTTCTTACTTGTTTAACTATTAAACTACATTCTGCTCTGTCCCTAACTAAACTCCTGGTCTTCTTTGACCACCTTGGACATAAATTTATGAAAATAGTAATACAAAGTCGTACAAATTAGGTCCCGACCTTTTGCAATATTTTTTTGGTTGAAAAACGAAAAGAAACCAGTGCTTAAAATATTTCTTTTCGAACGACAGCGCCTCTACAACTGATTTTTCAGGTTATATTTACAGTAGGGTCATATATTTTACCTTGTTTTGAAGCAGACTGCTTTACTTTAGGGCTCATACGCATAGATCCAAGATTTGTCACCTGTGTACAGTGCTGTCCTGCAGTGTACTACTCTGTCCCTAACTAAACTCCTGGTCTTTTTTGACCACCTTGGACATAAATTTATGAAAATAGTAATACAAAGTCGTACAAATTAGGTCCCGACCTTTTGTAATATTTTTTTGGTTGAAAAACGAAAAGAAACCAGTGCTTAAAATATTTCTTTTCGAACGACAGCGCCTCTACAACTGATTTTTCAGGTTATATTTACAGTAGGGTCATATATTTTACCTTGATTTGAAGCAGACTGCTTTACTTTCGGGCTGATATGCATAGATCTAAGATTTGTCACCTGTATAGATCTTTGGTTTTTGATGCTCCACGATAGTATTTTTTTTCATGGCTAAATACTCATGTAAAATCTTGTGTATTCATGTCATAATAATGGCTAGGAATGCCTCAATTTCACAACATCTTACATGACGATCTTGCTTTATCAGTTCGCGCACAGTATCGATGTTTGCTGGTACAGCAGCCAATTTTGGACGACCTTCTTTAAATTTGTCATTGAGCGAACGACGGTCACGATAGAATTTACTAAACCAGTGATATACAGTGGTTTTGGATGGTGCTTCATCACCACAAGTTAAAGTGAGTAGATCGATGTACTGTTGTTGAGATTATCCACGCCGAAAGTCCAAGTAAATCATCACACGAAAATTTTTACGAGTTAATTCCATTTTTTTTGACTGAAATGAAATTTTCAAGTCAAGAAATAACACAAACGCTATGTATGACAAAAAATTATAAGTACGTATACAGTCGAGAATGTCAAACTTTACGATGTATATGTCAGTTGGTGCCTAGCAACACGATTTTGCCAATTTTGAATACACACATTGCAACCCTCGTAAACTTTAAACTTTAAACGGAAAACCTGCAAAAACTTTTTGATATACGGGAGTTTCTTTCCTCGGTAATATCTTTTTATCGGTAGTAATTACCAGTACAATGTATATCAATTAACGTTAGCAATTTTGGATTATTGAAACAACGTCTAAAGCAAACAAAACTCTCTGATAAGTTTGAATTAGGAAACAAACTTTACCTGTGTACAAATCTCCCGGATTTCCATAGCCTTAATTACCAAAGTCATCAGCCAATTTCATTTGCACCCTTTCTCACCACATAAATTTCAGAACTTCCTTCCTTGACCAATTTTACGTCTTTGTTTTAATGATCTCAAGCTTAACTTTCGTTCTAGCCATTTGCTGCATGAAAATTTTCGTTTAAATGGAGAACGGCTCGCACTGACCATTTTTTTCTGATTTTTAATTAAAATACAAGCGAATAATTTTTCTATTAATACTGTTTCGTATAATAAAATAACGGATCTTTCAAATGAGCGAGAGTTTTTTAATTCTTGAATAAAACACAGATGGCGTTGTGAATTTCCCTAGGTCTAATCTCATTTCAGAAGTGTAATGTATGACATTTATAAAAATGGAGTCGTACACAATACAACAATGCGTTAAAATTGTTGAATTAGTTTATGAAATTGGACGTTTAGTGAAAAATGTTTTTAGAAAATTACAATCGTGCATCTAAAAACACTATCAATGGGATTTTTCAAAAAATTCAAGAATCTTGTTCGCTGGGCGATAAAAGAAGAACATTATATAGTCGTAGTCGTATATATATATATATATATATATATATATATATATATATATATATATATATATATATATATATATATGGACACTTTTGCTGGTTGCTTGACCGGGAAGGAGCCCCACTTATCCCTTCAATATGCCCTGTCTCATTGGACGCAGACCAAGAACATCTAACACTACATATATACGCCATCCGACGGGATATCGGTGAAAACATGGGTTGTTGGCTGGGGATAGAGTCTAAGAGAAGATATCGTGCCCATAGGACGGCGGATCTAGCCAGGGAGTTGACTAGATCCACAAATGTCCTCAGAGAGGCACTGAAGAATCTCAATGAAAAGAGGTGGGCTGACCGCTTGACCGAGTTAGGAAACACGGATGGCACACTATGGGGAGTCTACAGGGCGCTCAAGAGAGATCCGGATGTAAAGACGATTCATGGAAGAAATGGATTGGTCTACACGGATGCAGAAAAATCTGAAGCCATGGCGGACGCGCTAGAAAGAGAGTGTGTTATCAACTCTCACGACGACGATGACGAAAACCTCGAGAGGTTAGTCAAGAAAGCGGTAAAGAACTTCCGCGAGAGGATTGGGCCCAGGCCGCCTCCGGAGTTTGCAACTCCGAAGGAGGTCAAGGGTATAATCCAGAAGATACGGCTCAAGAAAGCTCCAGGGTGCGATGGGGTAACCAATCGCATGCTGAAAAAGCTGCCGAGAAAAGGAATTGCTGCCATCACCGCCATTGCAAACGCAGTCATCAGACTGCGGTATTTCCCGGATAGATGGAAATACGCAATGGTGAGAATGATACCGAAGCCAGGGAAGGACAAAAAGTTCCCTCAAAATTACCGACCGATGAGCTTATTGCCAGCAATAAGCAAGGTCGTGGAGCGAGTGGTTCTAAAGAGATTTGCGAAGGTGCTCGAAGATAATAGCATCTTTCCACCCGAACAATTCGGGTTCAGAAAAAACCACTCGTCAGAAGAACAACTGTTATGTGTCACTGAATACATAACAGAAACCCTGGACAGAAGACAAGGCACGGCCATCGTCCTACTCGATGTTGAAAGAGCTTTCGACAGGGTATGGCACGATGGTCTTATACATAAGATGATCGAACTGGGTTTCCCAGAATGGATCACCCAGCTGATTGACTCATACCTAAGAGAACGAAGTTTCTCTGTGAAAATGGGTGCAGTCAAATCGGCCAGAAGATGGGTGGAGGCAGGAGTACCGCAGGGAGCGGTGCTAGCGCCCCACCTCTACAATGTATACACCAGTGATATTCCGCGGAGGAATAACACTAGGATAGCCCTGTATGCAGATGACACGGCCATTATGGCACGACACAAACGACCGGACCGCGCCGTCGGATTCGTCCAGAAACACCTGGACGATCTGATGGAGTGGTTGATAGCCTGGAAGATCAAGGTGAACATCACCAAGACACAGGCTATACACGTCTCGCAGAGAAAGAGCAGACCCGGTCATCAACTGGAAATAGAAGGCGAAAGAGTGGCATGGAAGGATACTGTAAAGTATCTAGGTGTCACCTTCGACAAGACGATGTCATGGAGGCAACATGCGAAGAACGCACGGTGTAAAGCCGTGTCTGTTGTGAAGATAGCTTACCCGCTAATTTGCAGAACAAGCAAATTAGACGTGAAGCTAAAGATCCTAATGATCAGATCATTAGTGAGAAGCGTTATGATGTACGGATCGATCGCATGGGGCTACGCGGCAAAATTCTACATCAAGCAATTGGAAAGTTACGAGAACAAGCTAGTGAGACTAGCTCTCGATGCCCCTTGGTACGTCTCCAATGTACAGATACACAGAGAGATGATGTGGACTCCCTTTAGGCAGTGCATGCAAGAAAAGGCAGAGAAAGCCTTTCTGAAGATACGGGACCACCCAAATCAAGAACTGCGAAGGTTAACGGACTATCGTCCGGAAGACATCGCAGCTTTGGGTGGTCGACGGCACAGAAGACCGAAACTCCAACTCTTGGAGGATTAGGTTGACTGTTGCCCAACGCGGGATGGGACTATGTCCCCGTTTGAAAAAAAGGAAAGAAATTGGCGATGTGCAGTGAAGTGACGTTTTTCTCTCTTTCAGGTTCAAAGGTAAGAGATATATATTGACCGAAACACCATCAGTGTGATCGGAAAATAAATACTTTAAGATTACACCCCCTTCTGGTACTTGTCCCCCAGAGGGGAGTGGTGCGAAGCGCTTGGCCCACCCCGTCGGCGGCCAAGCAGCGGAAACACCAATGGAAGAGAAGATAACGGTTTTGTGAGTAGCTTTCGACTACGGAAACCTTATCCCATCTACCAAATAGTGCAGATACGGGATTATTTTAGAAAATAATCTCGGGTGGATGGAGGGCGCGAAACGCGAAACGGGATAGAGTCTCCCTATTCTTGATGGTATGGTATATGTCGGCGCCCTGAAGAATCTGAACCTCGAGAGACGAAACATATGTCATCCAGTTGAAGGGATAGGTCGGGCTTCTTCTCGGTCAAGCAACCAACAAAAGTGTTCATTTAGGCGGAGACGCAGGTTGTTGTATGTTCCACAGGAGATTATGGAACCCGAAGGTTGGGTGTCTGATGACACTCAGCCACTCAGCCACCAAGTTTTTTGTTAAAAAAATAGTCCGTAATTATTAGAAAAATTATTAATTATTAATTATTACTGTAAAAAATATCATAAAATAATATTAAGGACACCCGGTAATTTAGAACCATAAAAATCGGTACATTTTAGTTTAAGGTGGTACTGGTCAAGAATCCGTTGTTAGTTTTTCTCTAAAAAATTTCTGACAGTACTCCTCGAAAATGGGAGCCATAAAAGTTGATACACTTGGCTATGATATTAGCAAAAAAAAACATGTGATACACTTTCTTAATGCCGTTTTCCGACATCTATCCGACAAAAGAAAATTTATGAATATCTATTTATGAATTTATGAATAAAAATTTTGAAGGGGGTAGTAGGTCGTTATCCTGAACACACTGTATATACCGCATGTCCCGAAACTCAACGTCAAACCATTATGCCAGTTCTGGCAAAAATAAGAAAAACAATCCATGTTACTGTGTAAAGTGATAATAAGCGTATTTTTGAAAATCTTGAAATTCGACATCCTAGGGCGTTACTTTTTATAACGTGATCTTAAATAACCATGCTAATAACAGCAGTCACAAATCAAACACTAAACGTTGTTAATTTAGTAAAAAAAAAGTTTCATTGAGGACAAAAATTATGTCCGCCGACGTTCAATATTATAGTCAATATATTAAACAATATATTGTGCAATATATTGACTGGAGGACCCACACGTTGCAATGTTATTGTCCAATAATTTAGTTTACAACTGACCCTTCTACAGTCAACAACTTAACATATTGAAAAGTAAAGCTTGTGTGACCTTGCTTTAGTCATAGCTTTGAAAAAGACGGAGAAAAAAAGCAGATGGATGAAAGAATGGTTCAAAAAAAGAAATAAATACACTCTTGAAAATTTGTTAGGTGAACTAAGAATATGTGAACCAGCTGATTACCGAAACTTTCTACGAATGGACTGTACATTATTTGATTAACTCTTGAGAATAGTTGTACCTGAAATTCAAAACAAGGACACTATAATGCGAGATGCTATACTGGCTGATGCTAAGCTGGTTCCAAAATAAATTTTCTCTCTTCTTCTTTACTTATTTTATCTTTCGTAGCCACCTCGGTCAAAAAACCAATACCTATTGATTTTCACTGCTTGACTGCGGAGACAAAAATGAACCATTATTGTGCAATATCACCCACAGACGATTCAATATTTATCAGATAACATCATATTGCACAATAAATATCAAGCTCTTTTTGTTTGACTCAATATATTGTGCAATCCTTCAATATAACCTACAGACGGTCAATATTATTGTGCAATATGCATTATTGTGCAATATATTGACCATAATATTGAACATCTAGGGGCCTCTTTACACTACCCTGGGCAAGTTATTTCAAAAGATGGCCCATTTAGTGAAAATTTCAAAATGGTACGACAATTGCCACTTTTCTTTTCACAAAACTTATTATTGGTTATTTTTTTTGCAAAAGGACCACATTTCGAAAAATTTATACCATGATAAAAAAAAATTGTGATCAAAAATGGACTTCACCAGGGTAAGTGAGATGGACAGATGTGATAGAGTGAGATAGATATTGATTCTTTTTGCTATCTCGTTACTACACTCCCACAATCGATTTTTTCAGAACAATGTTGGCGAGAAAACGTTAAGATCCGCAATTCCTAAACAAAATTTTATAGTCTGACGAATCGACGTTCAAAAAAGACGTTTATTTTAACTTGCATAACTTACACATTTGGCACACGGAAAACTCGCATTTAACGCGTGAAGACCTGTCATAGTATCAATTTAAAGTTATCATGCAGATCGGAATTTTAAACCGACAAATAATCGGACCATTTAAGCTACCTGAAACTTTCAGTGGCGTCAACTACTTGGATTTTCTCCAAACCGATTTGCGGACTTCGTTAGAAGATGTACCACTCTTTATTTACAGAGAAATGTGGTTTAAACAAGATGGTTGCCCAGCGCTTTATGTTCGTCCTGTACAGGATAATTTCAACAGAGAGTACCCCGAAAGGTGGATTGGACGCCGTGGTTCAATTGAGTTGCCTCCTTGTTCTCCGGACCTAAACCCGCTTGGTTTTTTTACTGCGGTTGCATAAAAAGCGATGCAGAGCATGTATTCATGCCGAAGGCAAACAATTTGAGCATCTGCTTTAGTTTTAAAGAAAAATATTGCAGTAAATAAAAATATTACAATAATTCCTTTCGTTTCATTTTCATTATATTTTGTTTTAGTAAAAGAATAGATCTTAAATAGATCTTAAAGCAATCTGATTGATCTTAGGCAATCTTAAAGTGGAATGAAAATCTGTTTCTCTGTAATTCGTTGTCGAACAGTGTCAATATCTATCTCACTCTATCACATCTGTCCATCCCAATCCCAATCCCAATCATCATATCACATCTGTCCATCATGTTCATCTCACATCTGTCCATTAGAGTTTTTTGAAATGTGGTCTATTTGCAAAAAAAAACATAACTAAGGTGTCGAACTTAAAGATTTTCAAAAATATGCCTATTATCACTCAAGACGGTGGCCCGGCACCCGCATGACATTGAGTTTCAGTACACCCTTTATATAAACGCTATTCGAGAAAAGCCACGAGGGCGAAGATGTGTAATAAAAGTTTGTATTTATTTTAATAACAATTATCATAAGTTATAATTATTCATCATCTTTACCTGTATATTAAATCTCCAGAATTACCATAACCATCTTGAAACTGTACTATTTCGTCACTCAATTTTGTATCCACACCTTCTTTTCCAATAAACTTCCCAACTTCTTTAGCTATTTCGTCTGAAGCTAATAATTTTACTTCTGTCCTAATAGGATCGTTCGATTCGATGCAAAGAGAAATATTAAGAAATAAAAAGAATACCAAAGATCTTGTTACGAAGTTCATGTTTCTTCGTCTTTAACACGTTTAGTAGGAGTAAGTTCGAATTTAACCTTTAGCGCGAACTGCTGCCCGCTTTTAAAGGTAAATAGACGAATGGATTAAAATGCTATCGAGTGGGTTTGAGCGATATTCCGAACTACATTCGATATCTGCACCATTTATTTGATTAGGTTTATGTAAATGTAATGGTTTTTTTATTACAGACCGAGTAAATGGAACGAATAATAATGTTGGACGTGCTACGAATAAAAATACAGCATAATTCTCTAAGTAATTTTTTCAATAAAGATACCAACGACAAAATAATAACTTTTTGACAATTTTGATTTTGGAACCTTTAGAATTAAATAAAAGCTTTAGAAAGGGTTTTCCACTTACACCAAAACGCATTGAATTTACTCGATGAGCGATTAGCTAATCAAGTTACGATCATCAGGAAATTACTAGGTCCGGCGGTTAATAATCCTAATTTTTTCTAAAAAAAAAATACGTTTAATTTAAGAGAAAGGTAAGAATTGCTTTATTCAGAGTATGCTCCATTGCCAGCCGCACATTTTTTCCATCTCTCTGGTAATTTGTGGATGCCCTTTCCGAAAAACCGTACATCTTTTGAATTGGTCCAGTTATTAATCCATTTTTTTGACATCTCCGTAATTGTTGCAGTGTTTTATGTAAGGTGCGTGAGATATCGATGAACAAACAAGTGATAGTCGGATGGGGTTAAGTTTGATCAAGCTTTCGCTGTATCTGATTGGGCATTGTGGTGCTGCAAAATCACATTTTGATCAATGGATGGTTCAATTTTGATCATTTGTTGACCATGACGAATGGTATTAACTTTCCACCTGGTTTCAGTAGCTCACGGTATACGACACTCTTCAGATCCCACCAATATTGTCTTCTTTCTACACACATTGTATACACAACATTGTCTTCTTTCCAAAGCCATTCGGTCTTGCGGTCGATGATGATGCTGTCCTGGGTCAACCCATAATTTTTTGCATTTTAGGTTCTCGAAATATATCCACTTTTTATTTCCAGTCTCGATCCGATGCAAAAAAGTATTTCTTTCATGACGAGAAAGCAAAATTTTGCACACCGTATTTCGTTTTTCTGTCTCTCTGTAATTCAGCTGATATCCAATTTTCTGCCTTCTGAATCTTTCCCATGGCATGCAGATGCTCCACAAATGGGCCAGCAACAAACATATAACCTCTCTGCTATTTGTTTTGTGAGATTGCATATCGTTTTCTTCCCACAATACTTAAATTATTTCGGTTAACGTGGGCGTTATTTGTCTTTTAAGTCGACATCACCACGCTTGAATCGTCTAAACCAACGCCCATACGCGTCTTGCGTTGGAGCATTGCCACCGTAAGTTTCCGTAAGACAAGAAAAGTAGTTTTACTTGGCCCGAAACTCGACATGTTTACCACATGAAAAAATATGACGCTCGAACTCGAAATGGTTTAAACATGAATAACGTTTTGAAAGTTACTGTGAACCGACCCTTGTTTTAACTTTGCCATTAATTTAGAATGCACCGTTCAAATGAGCAATTTTTTTTCACCTATGTTTCGGGGTGAGCTTTTCGTTTCTTTCTACTATTTAATTCTTCGTCAAATAATAAAAGTATTAGCAAACACAAACATTTTTACTTCTAAGAGCAAGCACAAAATAAATGCAAAAATTAATCGTAAATTAACAGCAACTGTAAACACACAAAATGCGCATGTTTAAACTAAAGACAAATGTTTGTAACCCTAGAAGCATTTATCTTTAGGAGCGCCACCTGGCACTCCGATGTATGGAAGAGCAGTACTAGTACTGTACTACTTCACTCGTACTGTTTTTGGTTTCAACTCATTCTTCTTCATATATTAAGTAATTTTATAACAAAATAACCATTGTCAAATTTCGACTTGTATTGTTTTTGAACCAATTGATTCAAATATCATATATATCATCATCATCAACAATCCACTGCAGGATGAAGGCCTCTTCAGCATGCTTCTAACTATCGCGGTCCTGAGCTTTTCTCTGCCATTGGGATCCAATTTACTATACGTCCCATCGCATCGCTACATGACCTGTCCACTTCCATTTCAATTGCTTTATTCTTCCAATGATGTCACTCACTTTCGTTTGTTCTCTGATCCATGTGCAGATCCTTCTATCCCATCTAATAATATGCTACTCGAAGCTCTGTGCTACTCGAAGTTTTTGAACTGACTGTGATGTGAGTATCCAGGTCTCACTTCCGTATGTCATAACAGGCAGGACACACTGATCAAAGACTTTTCCTTTCAGTGGTATTTTGCTCTTAAACACTATGTTGAGCCTGCCAAATGCCTGACAGCCACATTTAACGCGTCGTTCCATCTCAGGGACGGTACGCCCCTCCATTAAACGATAATGAAACTATCAAAAAATAAAACTTATTTACTGACCGAAAGTCCCAATAAATAAAAAAAGTTTGCCTACAAATATCCTTTCAAAAAACCGAATTCATCTGCTCAAAATTAAATGTCCAAAATTTGAACACCAAATACGGCAAAATAAATAGGGTCACTCATTTCAAATACCTGGGTGAGATCCTCGAACCCACAGCAGGAGAGAAGATAACACAGAAGACTCGATTACAGAAGATGAAGATGGCATACGGCAAGACACACAATATCTACAATAAGAAATGCCTATCCACACACGCAAAAATAAGACACTACAACACAGTAATAAAATCAGAGGTACTATACGCAAGCGAGACACTTACACTCCATACAAAAAGCGGCATAGACGACATACTAAAAGAAGAACGCAAAATTATGAGAAAAATTCTCGGCCCAAAACTGACTGAGGAAGGATACAGACTATATTCTGGAAAGACCACAGAGAGAATGTCCAACGTAGCGGCGGACATAAGAAAAAGAAGGTTGAAATTCTATGGGCATATCAGTAGACTCCCACCGACAAGACTCACCAACAGTATTCTTACATACATACAAGGAGTCAAGTCAACAGTACCATGGATCGCACAAGTCAGAGCTGATCTGGGAAAGGCACAAATGGGTCCGACAGAGATTAAGGACAGAAGAACGTACAGACACAAAATACATATGTGGAACGTTGCATCAGAGAGCAAAGTTTCGAGGAGATCGGGAACAAAGTGGACGGAGGAGAGAAAGAGAATCCACGAAGAGAGGATGAGGGAGGTATGGAGGATCAAAAAGAACACTCGAAAATGAGTCAGAATACTTTGCGTGATCCAACCGGGTCTATACCCACCTAATAATAATAATATATATGTGTGTGTGTGTGTGTGTGTGGGTGATTTTTTTTCATAAGAAAGGAGCACAGGAGCACAATAAGCCTCCTATCAGTGGTGTACAAAGTTTTTACCAAGATAATATCTAAAAGAATACTAAGAAAACTTAATGACGCACAAGCAAGGGAGCTAGCAAGATTCAGAAGTGGATTCAGTACAATGGATCACATCCAGATTCTACAGCAGGTCATAGAAACACATAACGAATACACTATGCCACTGTGCTTGCTTTTATCGATTATAAAAAAGCATTTGATTCAATTTCAAAGCAGGCCATAATGGATGCATTGCTTAATCAAGATGTAGAGAAATGTTATGTAATCTACTAGGATCGATATATGAGGAAGTTACAGTGAGAGTCCACCTTGACGATCTTGAGGTTGGAATAAATGGAGAGCGGGACGTACGGCAGGGTGACGCAATATCGCCTCTTCTTTTCTCAGCCTGCCTATAATTTAACACCTATAATTTCCGCGATATCACTTTGATTAAAGCCCTGTTATAACAAAGCAATTATATCTGTTAAAATGAGGTATAATGTTTCTAGGATTTTCAAACGGTTTAATCTAAAATTAAAAAAGAACTGGAATAATGTATAAATACCAGTTTAATCTAAAAATAATGTCAACCCATTTTAAGAAGAAAATAACAAAACAAAAGACCTGGAGGTGCCCAAACACGTACATGGGTGAATTTCAAATTGACCATGTTGCCATTTCGTACCCCAATTATAAAGAGATTTTGAATGTTCAAGTCAGGAAAGGAGCAAATATAGACACGGATCACTACTTGACTAGAATCAAACTTAGCTTAAAACCTCGAAAACTTATTCAAAAGGGGCTGCTAATACCAAAGTTTGACCCAACGAAAATAAAACCATCCCTAACAGAAGAGCTTGATAAACAACCTGCACAGAACTGGCAAGAATTAAAACAAAAAATTATTAAAACAACCTTAAAGTTGGTCCCTTTACAAAAACGTAGAAAACATGTGGTGGGATGAAGTTTGCGAGCAAGCAGTATTAAGTAAAGCATTCAAAGACTGGAACAGTCAAAAAACAGCAATAAACTATCTTTTTGGAAGTAAGAAAAGAAACATCGAAGCTAATTAGACAAACTAAAAGAAAATATGAAAACAATCAACTTAATGAAATAGAAAAAGATTTCCAAAAAAATAACACCCGAAACTTTTACAAAACATTTAAAACTAAATTAACAGGCTATCAACCGCAGAGCCTATGCTTTCAAAAGGAAAAAGGACAATTAGCTCTAAATAACCAAGACAATTGCAAAGAACTTGCGAAATATTTTGAACAAATATTAAACTGTCCTGAGCCCTTAAACAAATTACCAACACTAAACCCTAAACAAACAAACTCAGATTCATTACCACCGAATGAAGAGGAAATAATTAGGCAACTCAAGCGGCTTAAAAATAACAAAGCTTCTGGTGAAGATGGAATCACTGCTGAACTTTTGAAATCCGCTGGTCCAGGTACAATCAAGGAAATAACCAAAATTCTACAAGAAGTTTGGCGAACCGAACGGATTCCGGAAGACTGGGAAGATGCTCTAATCCATCCACTACATAAGAAAGGAGATAGAACGGATATAAACAACTATAGAGGAATATCTCTTCTCCCAGTTTGTTACAAGATTCTATCTCAATGTCTACTAGACAGAGCACAGGGACAGTTAGAACCGAACATTGGTGAATATTAAGCAGGTTTTCGACCGGGCAGATCCTGCCCTAAACAGATCCTGAATCTAAAGTTGATTCTAAGACATCAAAAACTGTACAATAAAAATCTCGTCTGTACATTTGTGGATTTCAAAAAAGCATATGATTCTATTGATCGCGAATCTTTATTCCGAATCTTGAAAGAACAAGGACTAGATCTGAAAACGCTGGCAATTATTAAAGCAACGTTAACTAACACGAGGTCAAAAGTTAAATTCATGGGTGACATCTCAGAGCCCTTCGAAATTGAAACTGGTTGGCCAGAGAGAAAAATGTCGGAAGACTGGAACAACTTGGTTTGACGAAAGGAAAAAAGCTCATAGCGAAATAATTAAATTAGTATGGCCTCAAAGGAAGGTTAACAACAACAAACGCCTCTAATTGTATTTCGCGTGGTCCACCAGGGCCCATACGTGAATAATAATAATAATAAATACCAGTATCAACACAATGTGCAAATATCGAAAAACGTGTATCATCAATAAAACAATGATTTTGTTATTTTAATTTAAAAACGGTCTAAAATAAATATCCATCACAATTTTTACTGTACCATTGGTGTAGATATCCTGTTTGTAAATATTCCAAACTTTTGGACCTATGAGTACGATCATTATTTATCGTTAAAGTTTCTGAACACTCCATAATTTTCGGAAAACGACTCCAATCGTACTATGTAGACTGAAACCAACACAACTAATAAATATCGGTCACATTTCATATTACACGATCTGATAGACATTCTGTTTTCAGTTTAATCACATTCAGTAATGGTTGTAGAGCAACGAAATAGGAACAAATTAATTATTAGGCGTTTTAGTTAAGCGCTATTAAGTTCCAATGTCGAATTATTAACTCGATTAATTAGAAACAAAACGTCATTAGCCACGGTATCTCCATTTTAGCTGCGCAATTGGGTATTGTTATGTAAATGTTGCTTATTCAGGTTCGGATTTATCAATTTGTCCCAGCCGGGTATGTTCTTGAAATAATCAACTATTGTTAGGTCAAGATAGAGTTCAAAAATTTCCATTAGAAAGTCTACTACGGGGTTATCCATTTCGTGGTTCGGAAAATACAGCTCTGTATTTTGACAACTGTCAAACTTAAATGTAATCCAAAGTGTGATTTGTTTAGTTTAAGGTTTGCCACTATACAATATGGATCGTTTAACCTCCGAACAACACGTTAGAATTGTTAAAAGTTTTAACAAAAATGGTAATTCTGCCGTAGCTACGTTTCGCGCCTTACCAACAGAATGAGGTCGCCATAATCGTCCTTTTGAGCGCACAATTTCCAATACAGTTAAGAAATTTGAAGATACAAGTGTCCGTTACGAATGTGGCAATGCATCATTGTAACGCTCGCTCGATAAAGAATTTCGCTTCTGTTAGTGAAAGTGTGGTTGAAGACCCAAATTTATTGATTCCTCGGCGTTCACAGTCTGTGGACTTGTCTTACGGCACTCATACTCATACAATACATACAAGATACAATCATACATAACTCATACAAGAATTGAGCACACGCTGAGTGGATGCTTGAACATTCACCTGATTTTTCGAACAAAATCTTCAGCGATCAGGCTCGTTTCTCGCTCGGCGGATACGTAAACAAGCAAAATTGCCATATATGAAGCTCTGAAAACCCATAAGTCATTGTGGAGAGTCTATTGCATCGGCAAAAGGTGACTGTTTGGTGATGTTAAGCAAATACATCATTCACGTAATCAAGCACGTTTCGATAAAAATATGGGGCCTTGTAATGAATTGTATACAGAGCAAGTGTACCAGCATAGCAAAAAAGCAACGGAATACAAGTTGATGTGCACACAAAACCAACTCTATAAAGCTGGGTCAAAATTAATAGAAATGTGCGTTATGCGGGCTGTAGGTGTTGAATGTGGTGTGCCTGCGCGGCAATGTATACTTTCTGACACACAATGTTACACACAAATTTTGTACGCACACAAACCATCTGTTGTCTACTAGATAATTCAAACCAATTGTTCCAGTAAATTCGACATACAAGCAAAATATATTGGCGTGGACCCAGCTTAAAAGGCAGGGATAGCGCTAGGAATGTAGTGTAGGGTGGTGTAAAATGACGCACTTTTGAAACAATCGATCATACAAATAAAAATTAACGTTTCAAAATCAAGTCTATATATTTTAAATCAAAAACATAACTTTTATCTTTGAGTTAATTTGTACGAAAACTGATTATTTCAGATTTCATGCGTTTTCTTTTAGTGCAGCTTTTTGTCTGAGATTTAGGGAAAGGTTTAATATTTTGTATTTTATCAGAGATGGACACATCGTGTGAGTATTCTACATTTGTTGAAGTAGAAGGATGCATTATATCCGTATTTGTAGTTATAATATAATCAGAATTCGTGTATAGACTCGATTGGGGAAATTGGGCATTAACAGTGTTTGGTTTAGGATGGAACGTAGATACTTGAATGACACTAGGATTTGATTTTGAGATATTTGCTTTAGGTAAGTCGTAGTGAGTGGCGGCTATACGAGTTTCAAATACCGTTTGTAGTTCAGTCCTGACGGATTGAGAATAATTTTCGGTCTGATCAGTCACTTCTTTGTTTGAATGAAGATCTTGCGATGTAACTATGGCCTGGCTAGTCGTTTCTACTGTGTTTCCTGCGGAATCTTCTATATTTCCTTGTTCTATGACAAAAAGTACTTGTCATAAAATCTGCATCATTATCACCTTGTGGATTCCAAGGCCAAATTCCTGTGACTCTGAAACTTTCAAAAGCACATTGAATATTCGTAGCTCTGCATTATAGGCAGGTGTAAATAAAGATGTTATCTGGAATACTGTTATCGTCCGTCCTGGATGTCCTAAACCATTTCTCACACTCCCCAGCGTAGTACTTCTTAAGAACACCGTGAAAACCTCTATCACGGGGCTGCATTTTATGGTTGCCAATGTGGTGGCAGTCAGCGCAACAATATTATTTTTTCGGAAGAAATTCACAGCTTTAATTGAGCAGTGTGAGGAGTGATTATTTAGCATGAGAAGAATGGGGTCATTTTTAGTAGGTTTAACATGATCTCTGAAATTACTTAACCAATCAATAAAGAGATCCATATTTATAAAGCTAGAGTTCCCATCATTGTAAGGGCTTTTGGGTGGCCTGTAGGACAAACCTGTTTCATCCATATTATAAATACAGTGTGAAGGAAAGTTATATTTATCCAAATTTAGAAGCGTTCGCATTGCGGTCTGTTAAAATCAACAGCACGTGCAATGTATGTTGATGTTGGTTGCCTCATTGACAAATCTGGATGTCGTTTTAAAAAACTACCTGGCCATTCTTTACCTGCAGTCTCTCTTTCTTGATCGAAACGATGTAGACCAATAACCAATTTTCAACGTAGATTCTGGCATTCCTAAAGATTTTGCGACAAATCTTTTAGTTTTTCCTTGGTCGAGGAGTTTACGTGCTTCTTCAATAACAGAAGGTGCCCTCGTTTGTCTGTCACTTTTCTTTTAGCGCCATGATATTCTGCAATTGAAAAATTAAGAAATAATGAAAAAGTCAGTAATAAAAGTAAAAGTAAGTTGGCGCGAGCCGTCTTGTACATTTACTTAGCGCATAATCTTGCATACTTTTCCGTAATGCAGAAATCGATATGCTACCCCTATCTCTTATGATGTTGGAAATATATCGTTTGTTAAGCTAAGGTAAAATAAGATTTTAATTAACAAGTCAGTCGAAACACTGAATGTCAACGAATTTTTTGATCGACACTACTTTCAAATTATAATAAAATTAGATCAAATATTTTTTTGCGAGCCCGTGCCGGCACAAAAAAATAACAATACACGACTGAAGTTAGATGTAAACGTCACATCAGACCCAGCCAATCGCCAATGCGCCAACTTATCTCCCTATATTTATGTATGATAATTAATTACTGAGTGATAAATCATTATATTTATTATTTATACTATGGATTTATATATAATACACTATGTATACATATGTTGAACAGTTATTTTATTGAAATTTTGGCAAACAAATGAAATACTAAATAATAAATACGTGAAATACAAAAAAAATTGTATTTCAAAATATCTGGATATAAGATGAAGAAATGCCGGCAGTATACTATTGAATTTTTTAACTTCTGGGTTTACGCACTCTCTTACGAACCAATCATATCATATGTGTTTAATTTGCCAAAAAGTTTTTTCAAATGAAGCTATGAAACCTTCTGGGCTGCAAAAGCATTTAAATAAAACGCATTCTGATAAAAATGACAACGTATTATCCTATTTTCAAGGACTGGAAAAGGAATAATTAAAACAGCCAACTATGTCGAACCTTTTTGCGTCTTCTTCTAAACAAAAAGATCATGGATTACGGGTTTAATATAATATTTCACTATTAATCACAAAACCGAAGAAAACACACACAATCCTCGAGGAAGTAATCTTGCCGACAGTCAAAGAGGTAATAAAATCTGTTTGAGGAAAATTCCTTTGAGCCTTTGAGAAAAGTAACGATCTGTCCAACATTGAGCGTGGCAATTTGTGATTGGTGTTAACGAAATTGGACCCCGATGTTAATAAATTGTTAATACTTCACCAGCCTCATTCTTTTTGGAATTTTTTATTGATTTTGTGATAATTTTTTAATTTTTAATAAAGAATTATTTAGTACATTTGATGGACTTTAACTTAATTTGTATTTTATGATTCTTAATAGATGTATAGATAATGTGCAACAATATTTGAATATTTGGTATAATTAACTATTACGGAAGAGGGGGCGTTGGATTTTTTTTTTTCTGTAAAGGGGGTGCTGGTCCAGAAAAGGCTGGGAACCTCTAATTACTAGGTTTATATATTATAATATATAATTTAGTATTTTAATAATTTAATATATTAATTTAATATTATAATTTAACTTATAGTTTAATTCTAGAGAATATATACCTCTAAGATTTTTAATTATGTAACTTAAGTTTATTATAACACTACTGACGTGGTTCTTTTAACTATTTAATAATTTACAATAATAATTACAATAAAACATAGCATGCTATTAAAAATAGTTAAAATATTTCAAATATACCCAGCCCATACCAGAACAAAACATTTGCTTTTGTTCAAAATTGTTAATCAACCAAAACAATTAATTATGCGATAATAACTGGTTCAGGACTGCATAAACGCGATATAGATGGTTGAAAATCCGTAATATTGATAATGTATTATCGTCGTGCGTTGATATTGCTGATAGTAATCTTCCTAACATTCCCTAATTATATGTAGATTAAATTAGGGGGAGGATCGAGAGATGTTATGAATATTTTATTAGTTATGAGCCAGGTGTAGTTTTAATTTTGGTATCAGGTTCCTCTTCCCATGGTTTCTTGCTTTAAAACTATTTATATAGTAATGTTTAAGATTTACTAAAATTTTTATATACAAAATAAAAAATTTATATAATATATATATATATATATATATATATATATATATATATATATATATATATATATATATATATATATATATATATATATATATATATATATATATATATATATATATATATATATATATATATATATATATATATATATATATATATATATATATATATATTATAGAAATCTTTCACCCTTTCTCCACGTGGTACCACCGATGGCCTTCACCCAACTGTCCACCATGCGACGTCACGTATCTCGCAGGACCGTTTTCTAGCCTTTCAGCCATCATCAGCCGAGCTCCAGACGAACGCAAGAAAAGCAGTTGGGAAAAAAAGCAGACCGAAAAACGTCCAGACTGCTAAAACAAGAGGGACGACGGTCTTGGAGTTCCAAATACATGGAAACCGCTTATTTCCAAATTGCCCATCCGAAACCCTTCCAGTCAAATGTCCACCTTCCGTCTCACCCCTCCCCGTCAACCGAGCGCTCCACCTACAACCTCACCTATTAATACAGAGGTCACGCCGTCTATGTTCTTTTCTAGTTGTGAACTCTGGTGAGTAGGCAGATTGAGGCCTCGGACCAAATCAACGAGATTCTCTTGAAAATGGGCGAAACGTCGAGATTTCTCAAATTTAAAACGCAGATCTACCCGACAACCGAGTAATTCTAATATTACCCACCGCGGAAGTCTTTCCGAATATTATATACACATATATATATATATATATATATATATATATATATATATATATATATATATATATATATATATATATATATATATATATATATATATATATATATATATATATAATATATATGTACATATACACATATACATATACATATATACATATTTACGGATGTTTCTACGGGTGTGAAATGTAATGATAGTTTGGGTATCACGCGTTAGCTAAATGTCCACTGGTGGACGGTTTCGCACGGTTCAGTAGCACGGCTTGCATGGATGGAGAATGATCTCGTAGTCTCGGGCTCTCTGTTGATTTTACTCGGAAGTCCGATAAAATATGTTTCAAAGCATGTGGTAATCTATGGCTATCATCTCGGCTGTTTAGGTTATTGGGCCTTTTTTCTATTTCTATGGCCTCCTCAATAATTCTGGCGGAGAAATTTAGAATTTCGTTATTATTATTAGAATTACTAGGGTCTCGGGTAGAACCGCGTTTTAGATTTGTGAAATCTCGACGTTTCGCCCATTTTCAATGGATCACATAGAAAGGCACAACGAATATACCATGCCACTGTGCTTGACTTTTATCGACTACGAAAAAGCATTTGATTGCAACAAAAAGCATGCAATAATGGATGCACTGCTTAGCAGAGGGCGAACAAAGCAAATGTAAACCTATTAAGATCGATATATGATGGAGCTACAGCGAAAATTCATCTTGATGATCTTGAGGTGGGAATGAATGTAGAACGAGGTGTACGGTAGGGTAACGCAATATCGCCTATTTTTTTCTCGGCTTGCCTTGAAGAACTATTCTGTAAAATGGATTGGGAACAGGATGGTGTAAAGATCAATAGTGCAAATTTTATCTTAGATGTGCAGATGATATTTTGTCCTTTCACAAGACCCAGAGGAGCTGCAAGGGTGCATACAAGAGCTGGCGAACCATTTGTCTTAAAAATAAACCCTAAAAGAGCCAGGTTAAATTCAATAAATTCGCTAAGGATAGAACAATTTCAGTTTTAGGAAGGGATTTGGAGATTGTGGACCACTTTATATATCTTGAGGTGGAACGGCGTGTTAAATGTGGCTGGTACGCCTTTAGCAGACTCAACATAGTGTTTAGGAGCAATCTCCCATTTTGCCTGAAAAGAAAAATCTTCGATCAGTGTGTCCTAACCTTTATGATATACGGAAGTGAAACCTAGATACTCACATCGCAATCAATTCAAAAACTGCGTGTAGCACAGATGGAAAAGGAAAGATGTATGCTTGGCATTACAAAACGAGACAAAAAGCCCTGCGTATAGATCAGGAAACAAACGAAAGAGTGTTACATCATTGGAAAAGTAAAGCAATTGAAATGGAGATGAACAGGCCATAAGCGAGGCGATGGGACGACAGATGGACCAAGGCAATCCTGGAGTGGATACCGCTTGATCGCAAACGTCCGCGAAGAAGACCGAAAGCACTGGACTGATAGCATCGTTAAATATACGGGACCCGAGTGGCAGAGCAGTGAAGAGGCCTTCATCCTGAAGTGGACCGACACGGGTTAATGATGATGATATACCATATATGGTGCTTGAATTATTCAAAAACCAATAAAATTGACAACAAATAGAATAGTGTATAGTGTAGAATGAATTCGTTTTTTTTTTAATATGCATCGCATTGTTTCTTTAATAACCACACCATCTCATATCCATACATAAAAAAAGGAAAATTTATCCATGCTCTATCCATACATTCCCCATTCCTTCAGCCGCCACCACAACGTCAGCAAGTGTCTCCCAGGACCGGTTATTTAAAGTTTCAATACAGAAAACCAAGAATAGAGTGTTTTCAGTCATACTAATTACTGAATGCCATATCATCAGGATAGATTGTGATAAACTGGGACATTAAAAAGAAAAAGAAAATAAAAATAAAATAAAATAAAAAGAATACGACATAAACCAAATCTTGTTTCACGTAGAAATACTTTAGAAAATAAATTACTATTAAAAAGGCTCAGCGATATATGTAGCAAACGAAATTAATTAAAATTAAGTCATTCAGTTCTTTCTGTCCATCAACTAAATTGGTAACATCAAATGTCCAACGTCCTCATTAAATAAGAAAAAGGAAACTTGAAGATGTTCTGCATAACAAATTATCAATCTTGTCCTTTTTAATTTCCTGGAGTCGTATGACTAGGCCGGGATTTAATTCCTAACCGTCATCGTTGCAAAAACCTATTTTGGAGAGAGATTCGTACTTGTAACTGTCGAGAGGGAAGGTCTCGTCTGAAACTCGTTCGCCTACGAAAAATTAAATCGTCTCCCCGCATTTCGCGCTTAAATTAGTAAAATAACGGTCCAGTGTTTTCGCGTTGGGTTGGACTCGTTAAATATAAATTGGCCTAGGGTGTAGATGACACTTGTATTGGAATTAGCCCCAGCTAATTTTTTATCCCTAGCTTTGAAGGATTTCTCAATCAGTTTATCTTCATTAAAGGCCGTACAATTTTGCATTTCTTTGAGGATTGTGCCCTTTTCAGAGCTTGTTAAAAAAGGTATAGTGTTAGGGTTAGAAGCGCATCAGTAACTAGGCTATTTAGCGACTGGACCTACAGGTTAACGTGGGTTCCGAACCACAGTCATAAGCTTCCGACAAATCCAGGTCAGCGTCCCCCTCGGGCTATAAACCCTTGGTTATGTGCGTACCCATAAGTCTATCAGGAAGCTTATCGACTGGCAAGTGACCAACGTAGAACACTTCTCAGAGGGCATCCGGCCTTACCCAGACTTTAACTGGCTTGACTGAGGGGTAATTCCTAGTCGGATTTTACACTCTTGCCAAGAAACAATCACAAATATTTTAGGAAGTAAACAGACAGAAGAAAGAAAGAAAAACAACCATTCGAGCGCTGGAATCGAACCAATTACAACTCCAGTGCGGTTTCGGCACAGCCGCTGCTCTTACCGTTCGCATCAACGCGACTGGCAGCGCTTGTTATATTGGCATATTCTTCTGACCGTACGTTTATGACATGTGGTATAGGATTGATTTCAAAAAGTCTTTTACAGGGTTGGAAATTAAAATTGTCCACCTATTACAAATTTTAACACAAGAACCAACAAACATAATTTCTGGCCTAAAATTTTCGCTCATGATACTCGCCATTCTGGATGATTCAACCATCACTGCTATGAATAGAATCCTGCTTAGTATACTTCGTTGTATACAATTTATATTTATGTTAGTATACTTCGCACTCACTTTTTGAGCAATAAATTTAAAATGTTTGTGAACAGTGGATAATGTAGTTTCATCCAGTAACATACAGTAAACTTGTATTTATCCAGAATTTCTTTATACTTATCAAAAAAATCATTAACACGCTTTTTATTGAACCCTTTACTTCTAGTCATCGATGTTGGTTCTGGAACACGTAAGGACAAAGTAGGAAGGTCTTTCATAAATCTCTAATATCAGTTTTTGCCAGCTACTTTCTTCTCCTTATTAAAGCGATGAGGTAACTGAAATTTTTCAGCAAGTTCGAAGGCAAGCTTCCTAAATTCAATAGTAGTTAATCGAAAGAAACTGGACTCGAAATTTATCAAATGCTGTGCTAATTCCTCTTCCATGCTTCAAACCTTTCGAATGTCGTCGTAGTGTAGGCTTTGGTATATTATATCTTCTACATGCTTCATTAAATTCAATTTCACAATTCCGATGTTTCAATAAAGCTTTGTCCATATTCTCCTGTTTCCAAGTATTGTACTTTCTCTTCGCCATATTCATCAGCTGATAAAAAAAAATAGTAAACAAGTAAATACATAAATCGTAACGGTATGATTAAGGAATCATCTACAGGTAACTGAAACCACTGACATAACCTAAAAAAATCTACCGTTTGAGTGTGCTTAAATAATTGCCAGAGAACGATAAAAATAGACTTAAAAATAACTTAACGATTATAATCCTTCTTTAAAAAAACTTACAAATTAGTGAAACATTTTAATGAAAACTGTGAAAATTATTTACTTTTTAATTATTTTTGCTTCACAAAGCCGACTAGCCACCCACTAGTTATCGTTTACTCGCGCAACTAAACAGCTCAGGCTTACGGCACTAGATCGTGCTTTTCACAAATTTTAAACAAGATAATACCGGGGTACGACTTAGGCCGTGATACGACCTACAGATTATTCAGATCGACTCTTTTTATTAGGAGTAAGTCGACGATTGAATGTTTTATTTAAATATAGTGCAATTATAGACAGAAAACTCAGTTCTTTTATTTTATTTTAACTCCCTACGCGAGTAGGGAACGTTTTTACAAGAAAAGACCAGAGTTATATCTAGCAAATCTATCTAATTGGTATTAAGGTTTTACGACAACTGTTTGTTTTGCCCGTCAACTAAATTGTCAACATTAGCCGTCCCACGTTTTTTATATAACTTTCTAGAGTCGCATAATTCGACTGAGTTTTAGTTCGTGACCGTCGTCGTTGGAAAATCCTATTTTGTAAACAAATTCGTGCTCGTGACTGTCGAGAGTGAAGGCCCCTTTTGAAACTTATCCGTCGGCGGAAAATTAAACCCCCGCATCGCAACTCGCTCTAAATCAGCAACGTAAGAGTTTAGTGTTTTACCATTCAACTATTAGATTTGTTTAATATGAAACGGGCGAGGATCGAACGAACGTCATTTATGTAGAAATAATTTTCTCACAACACAGTATTGTAATAAGCAATAATCCTAATTGTATGTATTCTTGATACTACTTGAGGAAATTACTGATCGAAGAATAATATTTGATCTTTTTTTTTTTGGATGTGATAACATTACATTTTTATTGTTGTAATAAGCCCGATTATGAACAAATTCTGGTTTTTAACTATTTCTGTAGCTTGAAATATCAGTTTTTAGGTTGTTTCGTAGTTCCTATTAGATAACTATTAAGGACTAAAGTCACCGTTCTTAGTCAACTTATTCATAGGCAAATTTGAAACATAGGTCAAAGATGAACTCAGTTATTTTCCAAGTGTATTGTTAAGATAACGATAACGCTAATTAGCGTTATCGTTATTCATTATAGCATTTGCATATGAACTCGAAAACAATGATAGATTGCCATTTTTGAAACTTTTAGTGAGCTACAATAGATTAGAAAATAATCATTAAAAAAAAATTATCGTCACAATAAAACTTAAAAGTAGTTTAAACCACATGGTGGATATAATAATTTTCCTTTAAACAAAGATAGTCTAGATAAATTATTGAAAGAATCTTCGACTTTTCAAAGGGAACAGAGCACGGGCGTAGCCAGGGGGGGGGGGTTGGAAAAAATGAGTGAAGAGAGTTAAATTATTACATTTGACTTATTGAATTTATTTGAATTATTACAATTAAATTATTATTTTTGACAAGTATCTCGCCTACCCCGAAATCTAGTTTGGAATGCCTAGATATGTGCGATAAAAACCTTTATCCTAATATTTACACATTACTACAAATCTTGGCTACCATTCCTGTACCCACTGTTACCCCAGAAAGGTCTTTCTCGAGCCTAAGGAGACTGATAAACTATTTACGAAACACTACAAGTGAAAACAGACTTAATGGTTTGGCTCTCATGAACATTCACTATGGAACAGAAATTCATGCAGATGAATTAGTCGATATATTTAAAAGAAAAAGCCGAAGATTTCTTCTTTAATGGTTTTAGATTTAGCGCAGAGGAACGAAATTAATGTAACCATTTCATTTAAAGTTAAGAACTTTATAAATATGTCGTATTTTTTCCGATGAATATATAGATATTAAATTTCATGTAAGTATATTTTTGTTGCTTTATTTACTTCAAACTAAACCCCTCCCAAAACTAAATCCTGGCTACGCCCGTGGAACAGAGTAAAATCAAATTTATAGTAATACCGTTTGATTACCAATTATCAAGAGGGCTAGACAAAATTATAATAAACTGGATGTTAAGGTAAAAGAACTATATAATCTACTACATTTTGAAGTCTCATCCTTCATATAAACATATGTAAAGTTTCAAGTAAATCTGTCAATTCATTCGTACAAAAATACAACTTAAAGTAAACGGATCAGTGTTATTTTTTTAAATGGAAAATAGTGAAAATTGTATAGTAACTAAATCCTTTAGTGCTTTTTTTTATTTAAGAATTTAAATTTTAGTATATTAGTGAAATGGCAAATGTATTAGGGGAGCGTGTTTCTTCAAAAACAATGGTTTGTAAGTGGCCAGGTTAGTTTTAACGTGATCGTACAAGCCTGGATGATGATCCTCGTTCTGGACACCCAATAAATGCAACTACTGAACAAATATTAATTCTATATATGATATGGTTATGGATAACAGACAACTCAACTGAACGGATGTTTCATATTATAAAAAAAGAATTAATTTCACACCAAAGGTTCCAATAGAAGAACTGATACCTTCAAAGTGATAAAATAATAACAGGACCAGTATTACCCAAAACCTTTTGGATCAACTAAATGCAAAAATTCGTGACAAAATATCTGGTTTAGCCAAGAAAAATTAATTTTTTATCAAGATAATACCACGGCTCACAGAAGTGTTCTTACAATAGCGAAATTGAAGGAGTTACACTACGAATTTTGGAGCATCAACCATATTCACCAGATCTGTTCCTCTTTGACTTTTATCTGTTCCTAAACATAAAAAAATTCCCACGTGGCAAGCGTTTTTCAAATGAAGGAGTTACAGCAGCCGTAGATGAGTATTTTCGAGGACTTCCATCACTTTAGCGATGGTATAAATGAAGTGAAGAACCACTAGAAACAATGTATTGAGCCTAAGGAAAAACATACGAATAATAAAGTAGGCCAACAACAACATTGTGATCGAAAGTTTGTTGGGCAAACTAAAAGATTCATATTAACTTGGTATGAAGAATACATTCTTTCATTATTAGGATTAGCCTTTTATCGCCACATGCAATTTAGCATGATCGTAATATAAGCTTTAGGAACTTAAGACTTGTTAGACCTGTGAACAGGCTTTGAATGCATATAAAAAACATTCAAAAATGTAAGAATACCTTAAATCGGTATAAAGGATTTATTCCATAGAGACAACCTTTTAAATTAATAATGTAACTTCAGAGTTTATTATTTTAACACACATCATTATAGTTTCAAATAGAGTTAAGTTTCAGAATTAGATTTAATGATCTCCTGATGATGCTAACATGGTTAGCGAAACGCGCATCCCGAAATATAACACATATAATAAGTGATTTGGTGTTTTGTGGTAAATCTATTTGAGTTTAATGTTCCACCTCAAAAATATACTGAATCCCACTCCAATGGTTCTGAGAAGAAGAAAAGTGCCTGTATGAAGATTTATACAAAAAAACCATACGAAAACTTTACGTTATTAGAAAATGTCATTTGGAAACAATTCCCTGAAATTCTTCTTCTTCCTGTGATGTTACAGCCCATTATTGAGCCTTTTATCTCGAACGGTTTCCGAGACAGAAGAAAAAAATCGTGAAAATCTGCGTCTAGGTTATTGACACGTGTGGTTTGGTGTGTGAAATATTCAAAAAATTGGCCGATTTAATTTTTGAAGTTTTGCATTTTGGAGTGAACATTTTTCTTAGGGGAGTGGGTACTCTATCCCTATAAAATACGCTACCAGATCGAGAAAATTGTGTAGATTGTGTTGGAATTGAACGGCGACAAGCCCGATTCTCTATCTCGAATGGTTTTCGAGATATCCGCATAAAAACACCAGGACAATGCAATTTTGGCAAACTGACCAATTTTTGAAAATGCTATTAGAAACAGGCTACAAAATAAAGAAAATTATTGAGAATTGAACGGTGACAAGCGAGGTTCGCTATTTTGAACGGTTTCCGAGTAATAAGCAAACAATCATTAAGAGAATAATCATCCAGTAAATCTGACGATCATGCCAAGAAGGGGCCCTATATGTAGAAACGACATGATCAGACTTTCTATTGGTGCCTATTGATATCCCAGCAGTGTGAGTGAGCAACCACCCTATCTTCCGGAAAATATATTTCATCATTAATAAGAGGAAACCGGTTAACTATTGTATTATAAACATCTCGATCAGGAGAAGACAGCGGGCTCATGTAACAGTAACATTTTTGTTCACCCCTATCAGAAAAACGCACAAGAAGTTTGACACTTAAAATCATTGTGTTATTTCTACATGATTTAAAACATTGTGCTGTATTCATAACAAGGAATGCTTTGTTCAGTACTCCACGTCATTGTTGAGCATTTCTATATCTCTCCCCCAAACGTTAGCAAGCATATCCCTAGACCGGTTTCTGGCCTTAAGCCGTCATCAGTGGGACCCGGGCTGAACGTTTGGAACTTCTCATGCATATCTAGTTCCTGAATAGGGCCTGGATGAGTCACGGATGGTTTCGGGCAGTCTAACTGTTGCGGACGTTCACCCCAAGATGGCGTGAGCTACATAATATTGCAGACTTCATCCGAAAAAGACGGTCATGCTTCAGGTAATTTCTTCAGCTGCCTTCCGAACGTTCAGCTCGAGACCGACTGATGACGGCTTAAGACCCAAGACCGGTCTCGGGAGAAGCTTATTGACGTTTGGGGAATGGTTAGAGAAATTTAAACAAAAAACATTGTTTTTGAATATTTTTAATATACTCCACGAGCCCACTTTAATCTTTTCCTTGTTAACTGTCATGATTACCAAATAAAAATTAATCTCAGAACAGAAATATTACTTCAAATATTACTAGAAAATACGATCAACGTTACTTCTAACCAATAAAATTAATAGAAATTATTATTCTGCGGTTGCTGTTCTTTGAAGAAGAAAGAAAAATTGCCAGTGCATATCTGCATGCCACATCATTCATACTGTCCATTTTAATTAGCTGTAATCGAATTACACGACCGAGTTTTAGTTGCTGACCGTCATCATGGCGAAGTCCTAATTTGCAAACAAATTCATCGTCGTGACTCTCAAGAGTAGGGGTTTCATTTGAAACTTATCTGTCGAGACAGAAAATTAAATATCTACACCCCATTTCACTCTATTTTAGCTAAATAATAATCCCTTTAACATTCTGCTTCTGATTATTAAAATTGCAATACGTAGAATTTTTTCGAACATTTTATTATTGTAAATAAAAAACCAAAATTAATATCTAAATTTCCACTATATTTAAAACTTGTACGTATGACAATTGTTTCGACACTCAGTGTCTTTTTCAAATACATACTAAATTAAACTAACAGTAAGAAAACCAGTTACTACCTAAACTAATCTAATAAAACCATAAATGATGATAGTGGGAGTCCCGCGTCTCAATGTCTAGAGTAATATAAGTTTAACAAGGGTGAACCATTCGAGTCTACCTGATCATTAAGTAAAATACCCAAATTTTTTCTTTTATTAATTTACAGGTTCTATAAAAGATTTAGTTTTTTAGATTTATTTTCGTTATGCAACATTTTGAAGTTATCGTTGAAAATGTGATTTTCTAACATTAAGTGATTGGCATAATGAGAATTATTCTGTTCTTTAATATAACTTCTTTTATGTTCATTAAGTCTGGTGGAAAAGGATCGTTGCTGAATGCGATTTTCTTTCTTATTCAGGTTCTATTTTGTCAATTAAAAAAGTGGAAAACCAACCCAAGGTATCAGAAGATAATACAAGATTACACATAAAAATGTTGCTTTTACTCTCTCTCTCTCTCTACTCTACTCTTTCCTTTGCTGCTTGGTTAATTTTCTTTTTATGTGCGTTCATTTCTCTTCTATAATTATTTCATTCATTGCATATATATTGCAGCATATATCCATCTTTTTTGAGAGCATAAAGTGGTAGATTTTAAGCAGGTACTTGAAAATGTGTTGGTTGCTTGACCGGGAAGGAGCCCCACCTATCCCTTCAACTGGATGATATATGTTCCATGTAATATTTACACGGATGGTAGATAATGTTTCTAAATCATTCCGAGTGTCGATCCGTTAATTCTGTGAAGACCCACTACGTTTCGCCAAAATTTCATTTGACAACAAAGAGTTCGACTCTTCAGTCGAAGCGGACAACACTTGAAGATGACAAATGAGATTTTGGCGAAACGTCGTGAGTCGTTTGAGATGTCATGAGAAACGTCACAGTATCAACGGATCGATACCCGGAATGATTTAGAAACATATTTATATATATATATATATATATATATATATATATATATATATATATATATATATATATATATATATATATATATATATATATATATATATATATATATATATATATATATATATATATATATATATATATATATATATATATATATATATATATATATATATATATATATATATATATATATATATATATATATATATATATATATATATATATACATATATATTTATTATATTCACGTATGGGCCCTGGTGGACCACGCGAAGTACAGTTAGAGGCGTTTGTTGTTGTTAGCCTTCTATTGCGCTCATACTGATCTCATTATTTCTTTATGAGCTTTTTTCCTTTCGCCAGACCAAGTTGTTCCAGTCTCCCTACATTTTTCTCTCTGGCCAACCTCCCAAACGTTAACCTCGTGTGTGAAACAGCCGCTATCGTGAATTTCACTTTGTGTAATATTTACTGATCTTAGGGCCTCTTTAATTGCAGCAATCCATTCAATTATTTCTATTTATTTCTACTCTACTCCTATTTTCATAAACTTCGACTATTTGTCTAGTTAGCCTACTCGAATTCATCCGTTTTATGTGTCCGTAAAACTTAAGTCTTCTTTTTCTCATATCGCTATGTATATCTGTGTATTGCTTGATTTCTTAGTTTTCTCGAAGTCGGTATATTGTGCTATTTATATGTTTGGGGTCTAAGATTTTTCTTTCCTTCTATTCAATCGCTTCGATGTCTCTCTCTCTATTCAAAATGAGAGTTTCTGCCCCATATAGACATTCTGGCTTAATAACTGTGTTTGTTTTCTTTTTTAAGATGCACTTGACGGCGAATGGCCTTCCTGATATAATTTTCTGAATATCCATTTTGTCTAAGTGCTGTGGACATTTTTGGTAGTTCCTCGCTTCCTGTATCTGGTAGTGTCAGTCGGAAGGATCTGGAATCAAGGTGTTCGCTACTCCTTAGATTTGAGAAGAATGATGATGGGATTTAGCGTTGAGGTGTGAGATGGTTTCCTATACACTATGTATTCGAGTGTTCCAGAAAGTTTCCTTGTAATAAGGAGATCTAAAAACGGCAGTTTTCTATTCTGTTCGACTTCCAGAGTGAACTGTATTCTGGGGTGGATTTCGTTTAACTGAGTTAAGAAGTTGTTTAGAAGTTCGAGAAACCCAAACACGAAGAACAATCGAGGATCATGAACCAAATACACTAAAGGTTCTGCTACCATAGGTAAAAGGAATCGCAGATAGAATAGGCAGACTACTAAGGAAACATAAGATCAGAACAGCCTACAAGTCATACAAAACTGTTGCGAACATCCTAAAAAACCCCAAGGACAAAGTTAGACTGGAAAATCATGAGTGTATAGTATATCTTGTTCCGACTGCAGCAGAGCATACGTAGGACAAACAAACAGACGAATATCGGCCAGAATACAAGAACATAAACCGACTTAAAACACAAACATACCGCTTCCGCTTTGTTCCAGCACCATCTACATATAGGACATAAAATCAATTTTGAACGAGCCAAAGAAATAGCGAATACTGGAAACTACAAGGTCGGAACAATCAGAGAAGCCCTTGAAATAGAAGAAAGAGGTGAGCTAAATACGCGAAACGAGGCTCGCAACATTCCAAAAGTATGGAAATCCATTCTGAAAAAAGAAAAAACGTGGCAACCTGGCCGCGAGGTAGAAAAATTAATAAACGGAAGCCCGACAGCGTTGCCGAGCGCCGCAAATGCTCCCGAACTACCCCGATATAATCTGCGCAGTCGCTTCTGTAGTCGATCAGCTATAAAAGCGAACACAACGACCCGTGCACGTCAATTGGAACACTTGAAAATGACAAGTGCGATTTTGGCAAAACGTCGTGACCCTTCACAGGATCAATGGATCGACACCCGGAATGATTTAGAAACATTATCTACCATCCGTGAAAATATTAGATGTAATATATATATATATATATATATATATATATATATATATATATATATATATATATATATATATATATATATATATATATATAATTGTAAACCAAATATAAACATATCTATTTATGGACACTTGCCAAATTTAAGGTTTGAATTGCCTTCTTGATTGTGTGTTTTTTCAAAAAAAAATCAATTAGCGCTTTATTGTTTATTTGCAGGATGCTATTATCCTGTCGACGCTTACATTTGCCTAGCTTGGTGGTCATCTGGCTGGCCTGTAGTGGCGTCGCAGGTGGCAGCAGTCCCCTCTGTCCTGCATCCTGCACCTGCAGACCGTCGGATAAAGGCAAACGCAGGATTACTTGTCTGGCAGGCGGCATGACCGATCCAATTCCTACTGGTCAGATGGATCCACGAGCAGAAGTCCTGGAAATATCAGCACCGGAAGACCGCAAGAATTGGCTCACAGTCACATCTATATTTCAAGTAAGAATCAAATTATATTTGGATAACATTGTTAACAGACGACATATAGTTTCTCTAATATAAACTGAAAAAGGACAAAAAGAAATGTACAGGGCATAGCATAAGGCGATAATCATACCATACCCATTAAACTGCGCAAATCACACGAGAAAAACTGTATTATTTTTTATTTCTTTAATATTTTTTCTACGTGAATAAAAAAAAGAAAACATACAAGGAAATGTTTGAAAGCTCGCTGGATGAATACCTCGGACCATTTTGGTTACAATACAACGGACCAAACATTTACACATAATCATGTACAAACATTGCGTTACTTAATCACTAACCCGAGAAGAAATAAAAAGTGGCATTGCTTATATGACCTCCAAACATCAAGGAAACTAATTAAATTTATGACTGACATTACCATAAACATTTAACGTTATCAAAATGAATGACAGTACATCGAGATAATTTACTGTCATTAAAATTCTGGCAAAAAAACAAACTTCTAGAAAAAGAGGAGTAGAAGATACAATAGAACAGCTCATAGAAACATCAAGGAGGAGTTAATTGAAAGTTAACAAAGAAAAATAAATTATATTCTGTTAAGAATTAATATCAAGGAAAAAATAAGACCTCTATTATATTTGCCGAAGATTACAAGTATTTATGAGTTCCAATAAACAATGAATGTGTAAAGGAGGGAACCTGATCATAACAAGTAATTGTTGTGCATATACACTGCGTAGAACACTCAATTCAAGGGAGATGAACTGGAAATGAATACGTAGGCTTTATAAATCGGTGCTTAGACCAACCTTACTGTACGGAAGCAAGTTATAGGTCCTGAATAGTAAATATACAATAGTAAAGTGAATAGTAAATTGCAAAGAAATGGAGGTAGAAAAATCTTACATAGGATATACGCAGAAAGGAAAACAGGAATAAGATCGAAGAAACGTACGAATATGCAAGTGAGGAAGAAACTGCAGAGAGCTAATGATAAGCGATATCATAAAATCTAAACAATTACAGTGGGCAGATCATGTGGAGAAAATGAGTGGAGTGGAGGAAGAGTGGTCAATGATATTAAATAAACCGTTAGATCCAAATGAAAAACAAAAGATTTGCTAGAGAAACAGATAAGAGAGTGGAGATAAATGATCAAGGACAGAAAGCAGTGAAAAAAAAATAGTTATGAGCCTAAATGGTCTGAAAAGAGCTAAAAGATATCTTTTAGATCATTGATCTAGTGCTTATAGAGTCTGTTAAATAAAAAGAAAAATGATTAACTGAAGCCACGCATAATCAACAGCTTCATCTTTAAATTAATACTGGTTTAATTAAGCTCTTACTTTTTTAAGTTTAATGAATGAACAAGATAATACAGATAAATTACATTATTCAAATTGTTGCTTCTGCATTTTGTATTTTACTTGCAGCCTACATCCGCCCATATACACAGTGTGTTGGAAAATAACGAAACTTTGTAGATAAAAAAACAGATATTTTGCCAAAATTATTTCTCTTTATTCAAAATAAACCCGTTCCGCATCAACACACCGCTGGACACGGTTAACCGATGCTAGAGTAGATTTTTTCGTCACTGCTTTTTGTACTTGTGTAACACAGTCATAAAATGTCCCTTTCATAGCTAATTTGAGTTTCAGGAACAGGAAATAATCACATGGAGATAAATCAGGCGAATACGGAGGATATTGAAGCAAACGGACTTGTTTTTCGCCAAAAATTTACGTACAGCGACGGTTCAATGCGAGGTTGCGTTATTGTGCACCAAAAACCAACATCCCGCGCGATATTTGGTCCTCACTCGAACGATTCTCTTCATCGAACGCTTCAAAACACCCAGATAATATTCACAAGTAACATCTTGACTTTGTAAACAAATTTCCGAATTATAATACCATTAGAATCGTAAAACAGAATCAATTCTCACATGACTTCAGCAAACACTATTTTTTCGACTTCGGAGAACCTGGCGACTTCCACATACCTCTTCTGCGCTTCGTCTGATTATCGTGCTTAAAGCATCTCATCACTAGTTAACAATTGATTGCAGGAATGTACAGTTTCATCTAGTTGTTTTAATAAAGCCCTTGCAATGTTCAACGCGATCAATTTCTTGGTCCTCATTTCAGACGTGAGGAACAAATCGAGCAGAACTTTCCGTTTATTTAAATCTTTTGTCAAAATTTCGTGAATCATGTCTTTGGTTGTATTTAATTCCTCTGCTATGCGTAGGTAATGATCTGACTCACTTTTTCCATCAACTCGATTCAATTTTGGTTTTTCTGGCCGGCCTAGCTTTGGGTCGGCTTTCAAAGCATCATGATCCTCCTGGAATCGCTTATACCACTTAAACACGTGTGTACGGAATAAGCAATTATCACTATAAACTTTTTTCATCAATTGAAATGTTTCTGTGAAAGTTTTACCGAGCTTGAAACAAAATTTAATATTAACCCTTTGCTTCATACTGATTTTGTGACGTGGTGACAAAAGGTACTATCACTTTAAGCGCTATAACTTGAGAATTCGTTGATCGATGCTAATGATAGTTAACTGAGGTACCCTATACTTGATAGAAATTAATTTTAAATAAATAAGCAAAGATTAATATCTAAAAATTTCCACCATATTTAAAATTGTATGTATAATAATTGTTTCGACATACAGTGCCTTTTCTTAAATACAAACTACGCTAACAGTCAGAACAGTCGTGTCCATCGACCTAACAAAATACCATAAAACGTGATAGTGGGGAAGTCCATTTTTTGGCCGCGTCTAGGAGGGCAATATAAGTTTAATAACGGTGAAGCATTCAAGTCTAGCTAGTCATTTAGCAAAATATTCCATTTTTTTCTTTTATTAAATTCTAGGCTCTCTAAAAGATTTAATTTTTTGGATTCATTCTCATAATGTAACATTTTAGAATTGACATTGAAACTATGCTTTTCTAACATCAAGTGGTTAGCATAATGAGAATTATTTTGTTGTATAGAATAATCTCTTTTATGTTTGTTGAAAGTATTATGTTCGTATGTTTGTAGAGCAAGATCTTTCTGTTTAACTACTAAACTTGAAGAGATTTACCACTAAATACCGAAACACTTTTTTGAACTGCTCGACTCACGTTTCGCTAACCATGTTAGCATCATCAGGAGATGATTTAATCTCGAGCAGTTCAAAAAAGTGTTTTGGTGTTTAGTGGTAAATCTCTTCAAGTTTAGTGTTTCACACCAAAGGTTCCAATAGAAGAATTGATCTTTCTGTTTGTCCAAAATAGACTTTTGGACACGACCCGCACTCAATTAAATAAACTCTTGATTTATACAGTTTATTTGTTTGACTTTTATTGTTTTTAATCCTGGACTGGTGTCCTAGAAAGGTGTCCTAGACTCTTGTTTGTTTTAAAACCAATATTTATATTGTTTGTTTTGGATAAATGTCTCGAAACTAATTTGGTTGTATTTGAACACTGCATTTGAGATATTATTGACAAAATGTGTTAAATTGATGATTTTATTATAACTATTTATAATAATTATTTTTGTTTTATTTTTGAGAAGTATTTTGTCAACTAATTCTATTACTTCGATTGGTAATTCTATTAAGTTCGTTTCTCTACTAGCCTCAACGAACTTAAAATAAATTAACAATAAAATAATTCTCATTATGCTATCCACATAATGTTAGAAAAGCATACTTTCAATGATAATTTTAAAATGTTACATAATGAGAATTAATACAAAAAATATATTGCCCCCCTAGACAAAAAAAATGGATTTCCCCACTATCATGTATTATTAGGTTGATGGATACTTTAGAGTAATTACTTTTCTCACTGTTAGTTTAACATAGTTTGTATTTGGAAAAGGCACTGTGTGTCAAAACAATTGTTATACATACAATTTTAAATAAAGTGAACATTTTTAGATATTAATTTTTGCTTATTTATTCTAATGATAGTAGTCTCGTATAGAGGAGATATACAGCTTTCAGATTATACATTGTTTCAATACATGGCGCCAGTAGTTCTTTAAATTTAAAGTTAAAGTTCTGTTATTTTTCCGACATACTGTGCATATGGTCGGACCACTGGTCAATCCTTCAGTTGCTTTCGAACATTCACGTCGAACTCGACTGAAGGATTGGGTAGAATTTATATTAAAGCACTGGAAAAAGATTCCTTTGTTTTTTTTAACATTTTCAATAGCCCACAATGCAAATGTTTATACATAATTTTATTATTACAATTTCCTAAATGTTTTATTCAATATAAATGATACAAAATACCCGAACCTCCAAATGAAATAACAATTCCTGTTTCTATATTTATGTTATAGCACTTCAAACATCTCGAAGAACTTCATATCAGCAACTCCAACGTCAACCAGATTAGCATGCACGCTTTTTGGGGCATCCCGTCCCTCAAGATCCTCAATCTCAGCGTAAACAACATCAGCACAGTGTACGATCACAATTTTCGCGGCTTGGTCAACTTAATTGAATTGAATTTGGACGACAATCGAATAGTGATGTTACAAAGTGGCGTGTTCAAGCACTTGACCGAGCTGAGAACGTTGAGTTTACAGCGAAATGCACTACAGGAATTGGTGCCTAGGACATTCCTTAAATTGGTCAAATTGCACACGTTAAGAATTAGCGGGAATAAGTTCGACGAACTCGATCCCGAAGCTTTTAAGGAGATTCCGGTAAGTGTGATCTTTGTTTTCTTTTTATGTCAATAATGTTTTTTTATTAAGACGGGCATTGAGAGGTTTTTTTATTAGTGTACATCCATTTTATATATTCAACTTGTACGAGAGTAACGAAAAACTACTAATATTGTTTTTTTTTCTGGAAAATCAATTTATTTTTCAACATAATTCCTTTGTAACTTTATAACTTGTGTTATACCTTTCAAAAAGTACAAATGTGCGGTTGCATTGTCGTGTTGAGACATTACTCCTTTACCAGATAATGACGTTTTTTATCAACTCTGGACTAATAATCCAGCATAATATTTTCTTGTGATCGTAAATTCCATTTCCAAAGAGGTGATGAAGCTAATGCTTCGCAAATCCCAGGAAAGAGTAGCCATAATCTCTTCGGTCGATAGAGGCATCTTCCTCTTCTTTGGGAGACGTTGATTGGATAAAACGCACTCTTTAACCATTTATTCATTTCTGGTGCATATTGATGAAGCCAGTTTTTATTAACAGTTATAAATTGCTACAGGAACTACTTAAGATTGCGCTTTTACAGGTCTCCTCTGCGAAGTGGTCACAGAATTCTCTATTTGATTAGCAGTGAACAAGCACGGGACCAATCGCGCTGATAGCTTTCTCAATCTATTTTTCTTCAATCTATGCTCAACTAACGAAATAACATTGATTTTGTTGACCATTGGTGACCAGGTGACTCGTGTTGATTCAACTATGTTGAAAATAAACTTGATTCTAACTGCAAAAACATTTCACAAATTTTCGATATATGGAACGAGCAATACTGAGATATAGAATTTAAAATACAAGAAAATATTAACATGCATTAGAGAGCTAACAAGAATGGAGGCTATTGTGAAAGAGATTGTCACAACCAAATAGAGAAACGGCAAAAGAAAAATGGGTAAAAATAACTTGTATTTAGTCATCAGCAAAAGTCATTGAGCCAAAAAAGAACCAATGACGCGATGGTACAGCAGTACTCATTCAAAAACAACAGGATACATATATATTACTCAGGCATCACATAAACATAGAGATAAATGTAAGGTTAAAGTGCAGATGAATATAAAGTAAGTAACTTTGGATATTGAACACTCTTTAGGGTGCGATATCATTTTTAATCTGTTATATTTTCCTTTCGATTTCTCATAACCATCTCTCTCTCTGTCTCCCTCTTTCTATTTTCTTCCCGTTAAGTACAAGTTAATGTCCGGATTGGGAGGGTTTGATATATCCATTCTGTTTATTGGTTAAAATGTTTTGTTTGTTATATTTTGTAGTGACCTTGTTGTTAATGTGTGTTAATTTCGTTTATTGAGTAAATTTTGATATTAATATTACGAACAGAAAATTGAGTCATCTCAGGTTTACCAGTAATATAATACTAATCGTTAGAATATTTGAAAAATTGCCGAAAAACTAACCGAAACTTCAGATAAGAACATGACTGGAAATAAATCTCCAGAAAACCAAATAAAAAATGTAACTATACATGATTGCATCCTGTGGAGGATCAATGAGTACATAAACTCAGAATTAGTCCTTAAACTCGCCAAAGAATATGAGAAATGTAATTGTAAGTTGATATAATCAGAAAAATGTGGTTGACACGGGAAACATGCATGCGTCCAGCTCCATAGTGTTTTCGATCTTCTTCGTGAACGTTTGTTGTCAAGCGATATTCAATTCAATAATGCTACACACTTTCGTTTGTATTCTAATCCATATGCAGGTTGTTTCTATCCCGCTTTGTAATGCCAAGCATACATTTTCCATTCCCCTCTGTGCTATCCGAAGTTTCTGAATTGGTTGCGATGTTAGTGTCCAGATTCCGGTTCCGCTAATTTTAACCGACTGGACGTACTGAAGAGAAAAGTGTTCTCTTGAGACAAAGTGGGAGTTTACTCTTAAACACCAAACCCACACAATCAACACACCAGAATCCCTTTTGCGGATCAGACGTTGACACGATAAAGGGACTTGTAAAGTCAAAGACACTTTGAGCTGTGTACCGTAAGGAGCGTATATTCCTGAAGGGGTCACCAATGGAGGACCGGTCAAAACGTGGCAGATTATGGTTCATTCTATATATACTATCCGTGAAAATATTAGATGTGAATGAAACAGCCTCTATCCTGAATTTTACTTTGTGTAATATTTGCTGATCTTAGGTCCTCTTTAATTGCAGCAATCCATTTAATTATTTAATTTTTAGCTCTACTCCTATTTTCATAAAATTCGACTAGTGGTCTAGTTAACCTACTCGCATTCATCCATTTTATATGTCCGTTAAACTTAAGTCTTCTTTTTCTCATATCGCTATGTATATCTGTGTATTGTTTGATTTCTTGGTTTTCCCGAAGTCGGTATGTTGTGATATCTATTTGTTTGGAGCCTAAGATTTTTCTTTTCTTCTTTTCAATGTCCTCGATGTCTCTCTTTCTATTCAAAATGAGCGTTTCCGCCCCATATAGACATTCTGGCTTAATAACTGTGTTGTAATGTCTATATATATATATATATATATATATATATATATATATATATATATATATATATATATATATATATATATATATATATATATATCTTTATTTATATATCCCAGGTGTCCCATTAAGGATGGATCGCGGCCGTATCTTGAAAACGATTTATCCCGAACGAAAAAATAATTTTAAACGAAAAAATGATCATGAGAAATTCACCAAAAATAGTTTTAAGCTTCTAAAACGACCACAAGAGGGCGTGACGGGCTAAACATTTTTAAAAATCATTTTTTTGTGTATTTTCAAGTGTTAACCGAGTAAGAAAAATTCTCAGTTATAATTAACAAACTGTCTCCTACAATGTTGTTTTATGACATTTTGTCGTAATTTCACGAATAGAAGGGCCGGGGGGGGGGGGGGGGGGGGTTAGCTATTGAGATAAAAAGTCGTCTAATGTCCGTTTGCCTTAACCGATTTGCCTTAACCGATTTGATTGACGATCAGAACCAATCAAAGAATCATAGTAAAGGAAGTGACAAATTCTATAATCGATGAAAACGACAAGGCTCTAGGAAAGGACAATGTAAATGTCGAAATGCTAAAAGCTGGTGGTCGGATTTTACATAAAACACGTACTCAAAATGCCTCAAAAAATAAGAAGTGATCATTTTACATAAAAAATAAGTTTAGGATTTAAATAATCGAATAAGCCTCCTATTAGTAATGTACATAGTTTTAACTGAAACTTTTCCGAAAAAATATTAAGAAAACTAAATAACGCACAACCAAGAGAACATGCAGGATTCAGAAGTGGATTCAGTACAATGGATTACATCCAGATTGTATAGTAGGCCATAGAAAGGCATAACGAATACACCATGAGACTGTACTTGGTTTTTATCGACTACGAAAAAATACTTAACTTAATCTCAAAGCACACCATAATGGATGCATTGCTTAATCAGGGAGTAGATAAATCATATGTCCAGCCAATAAAGAGCCACAGCGACAATTCACCTTAAGGTGAGAAGGCCTGCCTTGAAGAAGTATTCCGTAATCTGGATTGGGAACAGGATGATGTAAAGATCAATGATGCAAACTTACACCATTTTAGATTTGCAAATGGTATCGTTCTCATTTCACAAGACCCAGAGGAACTGCAAAGACGCATACAAGAGCTGCAAAGCGCTGGGGAACCATTTGGCTTAAAAATTAACCTGTAAAAGAGTCTGGTTATGTTCAATAAATTTGCCAAGAACAGAAGATTTTCAGTTTTAGGTAGAATGAGGAGCCAACCGAAATGAAGAGCGAAACATTGGATTTACTTTTCCACCGACCGGAATTATTATGTCCAGTGTTTTCTGGAATTCGTAAGGCATTATCGTCTTTCACTATTTGCAAAAAATAGAAACGATTGCATGAAAGTATTATATTGAATTCTTTGTCAAATTTAATACATAGTTGATAATAAAAAGGCCTTATTTGGCAAAGGAAAACGTGATATCTCATCACGACTATGCACCTGCCCATTCTGTCGTCGTTGTAAAAGCGAAACTATACTCAGTTTCCAAATATAAAGCAAAGAAGTTAGTTAGTTAAATATAAAGAAGTTAGCTGAAAATAAACTCACATCAAGTGAAGAGATCATCGCAAAAACACAAGACTATTTCGACCAGTCGTAATTTTTGGGAGGCATAAAAAAGTAGGAAAAACTTTGGGTGCAGTATGTCGAGCTAAAACAAGACCACCTTGAAAATTATATCGATTTTCCATTAGAAACAAAACAATATTTTATTCAGAAAGTATCTGACTTTTTGCTCTACGGTGCTAGGTTTTATTGTAATTTAAATTAGGATGGTTTATTAATTATATGGTTAATCATTTTTAAACCCCTTTAATTTTCAATAAAAATCTTATTAAAGCGACACTATTACCTTTTTCAATTTACCATTAAGGTCCTGTATAGTTCGAAAAAAGCCTTCATTGCATTTTAGTTTAAATCGAGCGCTAGTCTTGAAATTTCAACTCAGTTCAAATACGTCGACTAAACTTCCAACAATTGATTGTGTATTGGAGCTTGTCATATGCACCGTGTCATTGTTCGAGATGTATAAAAGAATGTCTATTTTTCTTTTAGCTGGATAAAATCCACGTTGTTTGAAAGTATAAAATAGGCAAAAATAAGTGACACGTATACGAAAGATTTCGGTGCGCGTGTATGCATATATGATATGAGGCCTTTCTAAAACTGCAGATAATAGGGCTAGTTTATAATCAATTTCAACAAAAAGGAATGTGGACATTTTTATATTTATATAAACATTTATGTGTGTGTGTGTGTGTGTCTTTCCAATTGTTTTTTCCCCCTCTTTCCTACTTTTTTTTGTGCCTTGTGTTTACATAGTTTATTTGAATTGTAATTCATTTTTTTATATAGAATTAAGTGTTTATTATGTACTTTCTTAACGATGTTCAATGTCTTATCGTTTTAAAATCGTTAAATCGTTCATAAAAATATGAACATAAAAAAAGCATTAGAAACTTTGAACCAAACGGAACTTTAATTTTAACGACATAAAGACGACATAACGACAATCCTAGATTTTGAAAAACAATATAAAAAAAGAAATATAAAAGAAATGATTTATATAAAAAAGACACATAATACCATTAATTTCAGAAATGTTACAGATAATTTAAGTTGTATATATAATAACATTATTAAATAATAAATTTTCATAATTTTTTATTTTTGCATCTAATATTCCACATAACAAATTCAAAACAATTAGGTTATAATAAAAAACAAAAATTTAAAGGTGAAAGAATTGTTAAATATGTCAAAGTCAAACATGTCATTTAAATTTTTTTTTTAATTTTATCACATATCATTTAAAAAAATTTAAAAATTAATTGTTTAATTTAATATTGGTAGGTTTTCAAATGTAAGTTTGTGTTTTTTATAAAAGTTATATGTATTGTAGAATTATTCTGAGGGTGGTTCTTTGTTTGAACCGAAACGTTAATAAAAAAATTAAAAATTAAAAATTAATTACTGACCGAAAATCCCAATAAATAAAAAAAATATATATATATACATATATACATATATATATATAAATATATATATATATATATATATATATATATATATATATATATATATATATATATATATATATATATATATATATATATATATATCATCATCATCATCATCATCATCAGCCCGTATCGATCCACTACAGGATGAAGGCCTCTTCAGCATGCTTCCAACCTTCACGGTCCTGGGCTCTCCTCTGCCACTCGTGTCCAATATACTTACGATGTCATCAATCCATCGTGCTTTCGGTCTTCTTCGCGGATGTTTGCGATCAAGCGGTATCCACTCCAGGATTACCTTGGTCCATCTGTCGTCCCATCGCCTTGGATGTCACAGACTTTTGTGTGTTCCCTGATCCATGCGCAGGACTTTCTGTCTCGTCTTGTAATGCCAAGCATACATATTTCCATTCCCCTCTGTGCCACCCGAAGTTTTTGAATTGATTGCGATGTGAGTGTCCAGGTTTCACTTCCGTATGTCATCACGGGTAGAACGCACTGATCGAATACTTTTCCTTTCAGGCAAAGTGGGAGTCTGCTCTTAAACACTATGTTGAGCCTACCAAATGCCTGCCAGCCACATTTAACACGCCGTTCCACCTCCTGGGCGGTATTCCCCTCCATGGAAATCCTCTGCCCAAGATATATAAAGCTATCCACAATCTCTAAATCCCTTCCTAAAACTGAAATTCTTCTGTCCTGAGCGAAGTTATTGAACATAACCTGACTCTTTTTCAGGTTTATTTTCAAGCCAAATGGTTCGCCAGCCCTTTGCAGTTCTTGTATGCGTCTTTGCAGCTCCTCTGGGTCTTGTGAAATGAGAATAATATCATCTGCAAATCTAAGATGGTTTAAGTTTGCACCATTGATCTTTACACCATCCTGTTACCAATCCAGTTTACGGAATACTTCTTCAAGGCCAGCCGAGAAAAGAATAGGCGATATTGCGTCACCCTGCCGTACACCTCGTTCTATATTAATTCCCACTTCAACATCATCAAGCTGAATTTATCTGTCCCCTGACTAAGCAGTGCATCCATTATGGCATGCTTTGAGATGGAGTCAAATGTTTTTTCGTAGTCGATAAAAGCCAAGCACAGTGGCATGGTGTACTCGTTGTGTCTTACTATGGCCTGCTTGTACAACCTAGATGTGATCCATTGTAGTGAATCCACTTCTGAATCCTGCTTGTTCTCTTGGTTGTGCGTCATTCACATTACTTCATCATCACTTCTGCATTTTTCCATAAGTGGGGTACTTTTTGTTCTTTGAGGCATTTTGAGTATAATTTTGCCATTGTTTTATGTAACGTCCGACTACCAGCTTTTAGCATTTCGACAGTTACATTGTCCTTTTCTGGATCCTTGCCGTTTTTCATCGATTTTATAGCATTCGTTACTTCCTCGAGTAGGATATCTGGCATTTGTTCTTCCATGGGTATTGTTGTCTTTGAATGGTTCTGATTTTCATATAAGTCTCCTCATATAAGTAATCCTCACGCCTTAAGGCATACATTTGCTTTCTTTTGTTTCTCAGCTTCTTCTTAGCTTTGTTAATTCCTTTGTTTTCTTCCAGAGTTTTTTACACTGACTGCGTGTTGAATCAGCGCGTGTCCTATCTGATACGTTTTCATATAGTTTTGCAGAGCTTAGCGTACTCAACCCTGCCAAAAATACTCCCTGCATTTCACATTGTTCGCCGTTTTTTTATTAAATCAATATCAATGGTCTCACTGGAGATTTTTGTCTGTTTGAGACATGTTTCTTCTGGTGCTATTGAAGCAGCTATTTGAAGCATATTGTTGGTGATTTCTTGATATTGAACGGATATCTCCATCTCCTCTGAATCTTGTAACACAGCAAAGCGGTTTGACAAAGCAATCTTAAAATCGTTGTTTCTCTCCGGCAATTTCGCAGAATCCACTTTACCCTTCTTTGACCTTACCATTCTTTCGGGCTCTCTTCGACAGTTAATCCGAACTTTTGCTCGTACCATTCAGTGGTCACTATCAACATTAAAATTGTTGTTAAAAAAACACAGTACAATTGCAAAATATTGTTTTATAGTATATATATATATATATATATATATATATATATATATATATATATATATATATATATATATATATATATATATATATCTATTTAGACAAAGACGCAGATTGTGTCCATATGAGATTTTGGAACCGCCCCAGTTGGGTGTATGATGACACTTACCTACAGTTGTCTCATTGGATGCAGTCTAAGGAAATCTTCAGAAATCATCATACACCTGATGAGTGTCATCATACACCTGACGACTGCTGATTTCCAGAATATCATATGGACACAACCTGCGTCTCTGCCTAAATGGACGCAGTCCAAGGAAATCTAACAGTGCATATGTAGGCCATCCGACGAGAACTCGGCGAAAATATAGGTTGTTGACTGCGGATATGCTCTCCCTATTCTTGATGGGAGAGTATGTGTCGGCACCCTGAAGAGTCTCAACATCGAGAGACAAAACATATACCCTCCATTTGAAGATATGGGTGGGATTCATCCCCAGTCAAGCAGCCAACAAAATGCTCATTTAGGCGGAGACTCAGGTTGTTATGTATTGCACATGAGATTGTGGAACTGGGTGTATGATGACACTGAGCTACTGTTGTCTCACTGGACGCAGTCCAAGAAAATCTAACCTTGCATATATACGCCATCCGACAAGAAGTCGGCGAAAGTATGGGTTGTTGACTGTGGATGGGGTCTCCCTATTCTTACCGGGAGAGTATGTGTTGGTACCTCAGAGTCTGAGCATCGAGAGATGAAACTTTTTTTTAACAGCGTGTAGAACTACTCAAAACAAACATTTTTTTGAAGTATGAAAAATTCATTTTATTTTTTTAAAAATCCCCAAAAGAGAGTTTTATACTCTGTTAAAAATGTCCCAATTTAGGAATTACTTTGTATACATACATAGATATCAGACACTACAGAGATTTTTCCCATATTCCACGTGAGTTCCCTAGCCGTCATAGCATAATTAACCGTCTCCCGGGACTGATTTCTGGGAAGGAAAGCACTTAAAGAGAACTGTTAGAGGCAGGTTGTGTTAATTGGTCATGTCGGGTGGCTGGTGTAATCTCATACAATTTGCGCAATCCTAAGGCCGACATTTGCAGTAGTCAGAGGCCACTCGAAGCATCCTGCCTGCCAGACCCTTGGTAGGTTAGCAGATAGATCCGTAGAGACAAATTTAAATATAACGATTGTTCCTCATACTCTAGAGGGAAACATACCTGGGTGCTCAGTGTTTTTCCCTCAGGCGTTACCATAGCGTTAGCAAATGTCTCTCGGGAGCCTCTTTTGGCCGCATAGCTGTCATTAACCGGACTCAGGCTGAACGTAATTCGCGGTCAATTGGTCATGTTTGATTACAAGTTTAACTTCATACTAACAATCGTACCAACAACTATAAATAAATTTGAACTATCTAAAAAAATATAATTTACAACGCTACATTAGACTTTACAGCATTACAACGCTATATATAGATCATTCGGTAACAAAATGTTATAATGATCATAGAAGACCAAATCATTATGCATGTCTTTGTATCAAATATACATACAAGATGAAATGTACATACAAAACACAAAAATTACAAAATCCAATATGATATTTATATTTTACAGAGTGGAATTTTGTTTGTTCTTCAGTGTATATCCCAGATGTTTCATTTAATAATTAATACAAACATATGAATTAAAATGTTCAAATAAAACGGAAATGTATGTTTTAATTTTCATCAATGTAAATGTATGTTTGCTATATTATTACGTACGTCTACGTAGATTACGCTGCCAGGCATAAAAAGCTGTATTTAAACACTTTTTTTTATTCCCAGGAAAATCCTCGTCTCTAACAAAGTTTAATTTAATCATCCCGATGTTTTTTTTTTGCTTTGGTTGAGCGTCAGGATAAAAAAAAGTCGGTAATCTCTACTCCATGACAGAAAATTACAATAAAACTTTTATGAGGCGATCGTAATATTAAACTTGAAAGATTCGTATTTTATTTCAATTTTGGCACGTTGATTGAATAAGATTCAAACTTGATTTTAATACATAGTATTTAATACATAAAACAAAAAAAATGTGACTCTATAAAATTTATGTTTTATTGGATTGAGTTTATAAATATAAATAAGTCAAGAAACACCAGTTTCATTTTATACAAAAAAGTTAATAGTTACACTTGTTTACACGGTTTTTATACCCCAGCTGAAAGTTGTTAATTATTGTTTATTTAGTTGAGAGTTATCCAAAAAAATAATTTAAAAATAAATGTGTCACGTCTGCTTTTAAAAATATGTATTTACTTAAAGATGGAAGAAAAGGTAGGTAGTCATAGGGACTACCGACAGAAATGAAAACTTGAAACTTAGGAATAACTATATATAATGTTTATTAATAAACAATGTTTTATTTTTTTTATATTATTAGATATATTTATTTTTATATATTTTTTATTTTATGTTTTTTTAATTAATTATGGTATGAATATTTGATGTCGTTCTTGGAAAATCTTTAAATTTTGGTGAAAACGCTCCCCCTGTTCGTCACTCATATTTCCTAAATTTTCAGGGAAAAAACTCAAATGCTAGGGCAGGAAATGAATCTTCAATGACATGTTCATCTGTTGACAATCTCTCAATAAATCAGCAACAATATCTTTATAATTTTTACTTTTTTTATTTCCCAAAAATTCTTCGACAACCATTTTGAATGAGTTCCAAGCAGCTTCTTCATTAAGAGATAAAAGGCTTTCAAACTGAGAATCTTCTACAACTTTACGTATCTTAATTTAGTAATTAATTTTAATTAGTTGATAATTATAATTATCGTCCGAATGATTGTGGCGTGTTCATATATTTTTTTACTTTATTTGGGTTTTTCGCCACTATCTAAAACTCAAAAAATATCAAAAATACCTGTTCTTATTTAAAGAAAGAATCACTGGGTAAAAACAAAAAACCAAACGGAGACAAATTTCTCAGTGATTCTCAAATTCTTCACTGCCTGACAACGGTTTATTTTCAGGTATATTTAAAGAACTATCCGTAAGTTTCTTGTAAAATACTGCATTTTTGAAAATTCTTAAATCACAACATTTTCCATATGAAACAATGTCTACATACGTTAATAAGTAATTAGAATCACAAACTGCTAATAGCAGTAGGGAAAAGTAATTCTTGTAATTATAAAAAAGAGAACCGCTTTCTGTAGGTTTAATAATCCGTATGTGTTTTCCGTCTATAGCTCCCACACAATTGGGAAAATTTGCATGTTTCTCAAAACCCGCAGCTACTGTCAACCAATCTTCTTTTGACTTCCTAGGAATGCACTGCTGTCTCATATTCCTCCAAATAGCACAACAAACTTCTTTTACAATTTTTGATACAGTCTACGTTTACACTTTCTATTCGACATTGTAATTTAATTTGAAATAAGATATTTGTTGTTTGAATCGAATAAATAAATATTAAACTAAAGTCACAAAGTAAGGTAGTTGAAAAAAACGATTGGGCTATAAAAAAAATCTGACGTGATATTTCTGCTAACATTTTTAGGTTCAAGGAAGGTAAGTTAAAATATTTATATACATTTCTTTCGGGGTATATGAAAAAGTTAAAATTTGTAAACTATTGTTAGTAGATCAACCACGGTTTTTGTAAAGCTTTGTAATTCAGGGAAACATGGATGATCTATTAAAATCGGAGAGATTTAACATTAAACACCAAATCACTTTATTTAAGTTCTCGGCCCGCGCTTCGCTAACCATTGTCGGAATATCATGCAATCTGAATTGATAATCCTCTTGTCTAACAAAGTTTAATTCAATCTGAATTGAAGTATCTCCTGATGATGCTAACATGGTTAGTGAAACGCGCATCAAAGAGTTTAATAATCTGATTTGGTGTTTAGTGGTAAATTTCTTCGAGTTCGGTGGTTCCAATGGAAAAATTGATATATGAACTATGTCTTCTTATACTAACGTATCCCAGGTGCATTATACGCATGCTTCACACTTGCTTAAACTTACTAGTGGTCGGTGTAATCATTCAATAGTTCGACCAAGACCACCTTATAAGTAATGCTTGAATATAAACAAACTATTTGCATTTTTTTCCTTGTTTATAAATGAAAGATTATACTTTCCTTCTCAGATGTTTAATCCAATATCAATTTTTTGGTTCGACAAATAAACATTTCTTCTTCAGTATTAAAGTGAATGTCCCCTTCCACTCTAGCTCAGAACTGTTGTGATCGCTACAACAAATTTACACAATTAACTGCTATTGAACTAAATCATTATCAAATGCAGTATCTCATTATATCGGTTCTGGATATACGCCTCCTCTATTTGACGCCAATCTTTTCGGCCTGCTGTCATGCTCATTAATTGTATTCTGGGACTCTTTTCTATGTTGTCCCTCCACCGAGCTTTTGTACAACTGGAATTTCTTTTTCCCCAATCTGGATCTCCACTCCGTGATCTTGTGCGTCTATTTATTATCTGCTACTGCTTTTTTGCTACAGGGGGTCGATGATGGGGAAAAAAAGGAGACGACAAACGTATACAATCTAATATTTAGTTAATATAAACATATAAAATGTGTTAAATATAAACAAAGACATTACTGAGGATTTTGAGGATAAAAAACATATTAAACGTCATGTCATACAGCGGTAAAAAATTTGCCTTTTTTTTAGGTTCAAGGAAGGTAAGTTAAAATATTTATATACATTTCTTTCGGGGTATATGAAAAAGTTAAAATTTGTAAACTATTGTTAGTAGATCAACCACGGTTTTTGTAAAGCTTTGTAATTCAGTGAAACATGGATTGAATTGGATGATCTATTAAAATCGGAGAGATTTAACATTAAACACCAAATCACTTTATTTAACTTCTCGGCCCACGCTTCGCTAACCATATTAGCATTGTCGGAATATCATGCAATCTGAATTGATAATCCTCTTGCCCAACAAAGTTTAATTCAATCTGAATTGAAGTATCTCCTGATGATGCTAACATGGTTAGTGAAACGCGCATCAAAGAGTTTAATAATCTGATTTGGTGTTTAGTGGTAAATTTCTTCGAGTTCGGTGGTTCCAATGGAAAAATTGATATATGAACTATGTCTTCTTATAGTAACGTATCCCAGGTGCATTATACGCATGCTTCACACTTGTTTAAACTTACTAGTGGTCGGTGTAATCATTCAATAGTTCGACCAAGACCACCTTATAAGTAATGCTTGAATATAAACTATTTACATTTTTTTTCCTTGTTTATAAATGAAAGATTATACTTTCCTTCTCAGATGTTTAATCCAATATCAATTTTTCGGTTCGACGAATAAACATTTCTTCTTCAGTATTAAAGTGAATGTCCCCTTCCACTCTAGCTCAGAACTGTTGTGATCGCTACAACAAATTTACACAATTAACTGCTATTGAACTAAATCATTATCAAATGCAGTATCTCATTATATCGGTTCTGGATATACGCCTCCTCTATTTGACGCCAATCTTTTCGGCCTGCTGTCATGCTCATTAATTGTGTTCCACTCCACTCTATGATCTTGTGCGTCTATTTATTATCTGCTACTGCTTTTTTGCTACAGGGGCTCGGTAATGGGGAAAAAAAGGAGACGACAAACGTATACAATCTAATATTTAGTTAATATAAACATATAAAATGTGTTAAATATAAACAAAGACATTACTGAGGATTTTACCTATTGAGATAAAAAGTCGTCTAATGTCCGTTTGCCTTAACCGATTTTCCTCAATTTGGATTCATTTAAAAGGCAATTGCTGGGATAATCAGATAATCTGGGAGAAAAGTTATTTAGTTTATAAATGAAACCGCGAGGTGGCGTTACATTCAACAATAGTTTTTGAATTTTTGTTCAGTTTTTTCAAATGGAATGGTACAGCTTTTACTACATGGCAAGAAAGGTAATTTAAAGAGGAATCGTTCAGTGAAAACCCGCAATCGATATCTCTGACATGTCAAGAGATATTTCGATTTTTCTGAAAAAAATCAGTTAGTTTTAATTTTTACCGTAATATTAAGTTAAAAATTGGTCTTAATATTTAGGTCGCAATCGCAACCGCAACAATTTTATGTAAAAATTAAAATTATCTATTCAGTATCAATCATCATAAATGTTCTAATCCTGACCTTGATAATATTTTCTAATTTAATTACATAAGCGCAAAAAATGCCATTCCCCAATTGTTGCATTTTCTCTTTTGTTATGCTTAAATACTACTTGACAGAATATTGCAATCAGTCATTAATAAATATACCTACTCTTTCTTTTAAACTAAATGAATGGATGAATGAAATTATGCGTTTTCGGGTTTCCAAATAAACGCATGCCATCCTTAGGTAAATTACACAAAGAGTGTAAGAAGGGAACCATGGAAACAAATAAAAACAGTGAAATTAACTTGTCACTTTTGAAATGCATTACATTTTCAACATTGCATTTATTGATTATTTATAATTATTATAATAATATCTAACAATGCCTTTTACGAATAACGAGGCCTTTAAACACGCTCCAAATTAATATGGCACGAAGAATTTGGACCAGTTCTAAGCCTGGGTAAAGTGTGAAGGAAGGCAAACATCAGGTTAATATTTCTTTTAATTTAATGCAGGTAGTAGTGAAATAATAACTGATTTTTTCAGAAAAATCGAAATATCTCTTGACATGTCAGATATATCGATTTCGCGTTTTCACTGCATGATTCCTCTTTAAATTACCTTTCTTGCCATGTAGTAAAAGCTAAAAGCATTCGATTTGAAAAAACTGAACAAAACTTCAAAAAAACTATTGTTGAAGGTAACGCCACCTTGCGGTTTCATTTATAAACTAAATAATTTATCTTCCAGATTATCTGATTGTCCCAGCAATTGCCTTTTAAATGAGTCCAAATTGAGGAAAATCGGTTTAGGCAAACGGACATTAGACGACTTTTTATCTAAATAGGTAAACCCCCCCCCCCACTTCTTTGTTCGCGAGGTTACGACAAAATGTCATAGAACAAAGTTGTAGGAGACAGTTTGCTAGTTATAACTGAGAATTTTTCTTACTCGCTTAACACTTGAAAATACACAAAAAAATGATTTTTAAAAATGTTTTGCTCGTCACGCCCTCTTGCAGTCGTTTTAGAAGCTTAAATATATTTTTGGTGAATTTCTCATGATCATTTTTAGTACAATTATTTTTTCCCCAAAGCTGTGGTATAAATAGTTTTCAAGATACGCCCGCGATCCATCCTTAATGGGACACCTGGTATATATATATATATATATATATATATATATATATATATATATATATATATATATATATATATATATATATATATATATATATATATATATATATATATATATATATATATATATATATATATATATATATATATATATATATATATATATATATATATATATATATATATATATATGTATTTATATATACACAAACATTTCCGAATATTCAGCTCGAACCTGATTGATAAGAGCTGACCAAGCATGGTTCAGTGCCAGAAACCGATCTCAAAAAAATTTTTCTTGTGTTTGAATTTTAATACTAATCATTAGTTTTTCTATTGGAACCTTCCGTGTGAAACACTAACCTCTAACAGATTTACCACTAAACACTAACTTACACTAGCCATATTAACGTCATGAGACGATGTAATCTAAATTGTCTGGATAAAATCATCTCCTGATGATGCTAACACGGTTAGCGAAAGCGCGTCGAGAAGCTTAAAAAAGTGATTTGGTGTTTAGTGGTAAATCTCTTTGAGTTCAATATTAATTACTTTAATGTTTAGAAATACGTTTGGAATTTGTACATATTTCAATTTAAAGTAACTTATTTTTTTACAAATTAAACTGGTTTTTAAAAAATCGACTATATGATAACCGCAAATATTTCTTTATTTGAATAATATTACTGTTATTTGAGCCAGTTAACATTGCACCAACAAAAATAAAACTGTTGAAGCCATATGACGTAACCTTCACCGTCATTAGCTTAGACCCTAAGTTATTTCACATCAAAGTACTTCCTCCTCTACCTTTATTCCGATTTTATTTCACATGAGTAAGCAAAGGATAGCGTGCTCTAAAAGCTTCTCACAGCATTCTGGCTTAAATATAGGACTAGTCTTAAGATTTGAACGCGATCTAAATACGTATACTAAAGCTTTAGCAATCGATTCTGTATTGAATCTGGCCTTCTCTATCTTTATCTGTTTTCGTATTCATTAGTTTAAATTTAAGTTATTTAAAAGTTGTGAAGTGATTATTACATGAAACATTTCTAGGGTGATTTGTACGATTTGTATGAAAATCGCGTTTTGTCATCGCAAGATCTACAACGTAATTCTCGACCTTCACTATGTTTTTGTCATCTATTTATGAAAAGACAAATCTTAATTTTAAAGTAATAATTTTTTATTTCCTATACACTTTCCCTGGCTTTCAAAAAACTTTCGAATACCAGATCGAAGAAAAACTTTCTGGTTTTGATATAATTAAGTCAGCCAGTGTGTATCCCTTTCCAATAACCTCAGATGTAACTTTATAGTGACTGTATAATAGTTCTCTTGTTCTCTTCGAGGGATTACAGGCGCATCAGGAGCTAATACCATCGATAATAGCGACTGTGCCTACAGCTCAACCCGGACTTGAATTACGGTTATCAACTACCGAGTAACACCGATCGACATTCCCTTCCAGCAGCCTTTTTGTTTTGTGATTAACATGGAGTTAGTTTCTTGAACAGAATACTGACTAGCGAGTGACTAGTTTATAGTTCCTCTCAGAAACCATCTGTTCTTACCCAGCTTAGAACAGGCATGATTGAAGGGTAATTCCTTATTGGATTTTACACTCTTGCCTGTTGAAATGCAGTACCAACACGCCTGGCCTTTCTTCGAAAGGTTACCCTCCATGTGGTAGCCGCACAAGAGAGCGCAATATAATTTTACTTCTCTCTTAAAATCAAAAGTTTCAATCAATTGATGCACGAAAATGCTCAAATGATTAAACAAGTACCCAGGAGAATTTAATTTTTAGAAAGGGATTTGAAGATTGTGGATCACTTTATATATTTTGGGCAGAGGATTTCAGTGGGGGGGAATACCTGCGGGAGGTGGAACGACTTGTTAAGTGTGGTTGGTAGGTATTTGGCAGACTCAATATAGTGTTTAAGAACAGACTCCCACTTTGCCTGAAAAGAAGAGTCTTCGATCAGTGCGTCCTGCCCGTTATGACATATGGAAATGAAACTAGGATACTCACATCACAATCAGCTCAAAAACTTCGGGTAACTCAGAGGGGAATGGAAAGATGTATGCTTGGCATTACAAGACGAGAGAGAAAGCTGTGCGTATGGATCAGGGAACAAACGAAGGTCTGTGACATCATTAGAAGAGTGAAGCAATTGAAATGGATATGGGCAGGACACGTAGCGAGATGATGGGATGATAGATGGACCAGAGCAATCCTGGAGTGGATTCCGCTTGATCGCAAACGTCCGCGAAGAAGACCGAAAGCTCGATGGACTAATGACACTGTTAAGTAAATAGGATCAGAGTGGCAGAGGAAAACCCAGGACCGTGAAAGTTGGAAGTATGCTGAAGAGGCCTTCATCCTGCAGTGAATCGACACGGGCTGATGATGATGATATATATTATTATTATTATTCACGTATGGGCCCTGATAGACCACGCGAAGTAGAGTTGGCGGCGTTTGTTGTTGTTACCCTTCCTTTGCGCCCATGCTGATTTCATTCTTTGGCTATGTTTTTTTTTTCTTTCGTCAGACCAAGTTGTTCCAGCCTTCCTACATTTTTCTCTCTGGCCAACCTCCCAAACGTTAACCTTGCGTCTGAAACAGCCTCTATTCTGAATTTCGCTTTGTGTAATATTTGCTGATCTTAGGTCCTCTTTAATTGCAGCAATCCATTTAATTATTTTTGCTTTAGTTCTACTCTTATTTTCATAAAATTCGACTATTTGTCTAGTTAACCTACTCAGATTCATCCGTTTTATGTATCCGTAAAACTTAAGTCTTCTTTTTCTCATATATATATATATATATATATATATATATATATATATATATATATATATATATATATATATATATATAACAACGGCGGCACCATGAGCTTTTCTATGACATTCACACTTCTGTGACGACCACACTCTGGTTATTCGAACTGGCCATGGGGCGGAATGTGTGTTTTATGGAGAGAATTCTTATACCAATGTTTCTGACCTCTTTGCCTATACCTGAAGTCAGTATACCATAAAACATACACTTTTCTAAACGGTAGTCAAATGCCTCAATCAACGGCATTTGACACGAGAACCTCCATCGACACACGAGAACCTCCATCGACAAACAGTTCACGCTTCTATAATTATTGCGATTGGCTTGGTCCCCTTTCTTTTTGAAAATCATCTTTGCATCTTTGAAATCTTGTGGTATTTTCTCCTGCTCCCAAATAAGGTCAAAAAATAGTTTAAATTGGAGTTTAAAATCGTGTCCGAGTGCTTTAAATACTTCTGGGATTATAGCGTCCATTCCTCCTGTCTTATTGCCCCTGTCTTTTAGCTCTGCAGAGTCTGTTGTTATTTTTTACACGTTATGAACTTGTTTAAATCCTCACCACAGTTGTATTGCACTAGCATGTAAGTGTTTCCACGTTCATTTGCGGGTCCTAAATTTATAATAATATTTATGTTCTGATATTTTGTATGAGGTAGATATAACAAAACAACATTTTTCGACAATAATCCAATGACTCTGCCTGTCAATTTTTCTCCACCTGGTGTAAACGTTTAGAAATGCCCTGAGGTGTGACTCTAAGTTCCTATTTGAGCTCTAACAGTATACGACAAGTATTTTATTTCCGGGCTTTCAATTCTTCATCCACTTTTTTTACCTATCTTGGACGTTCTCCATGATTTAAGTCAGAACTTCTAGTTCGGAAGTATTGTATAAACAAAACATTATCTCTCAAAGTCGCATGAATCATGTTCTGAACATCAGCAGCTTTTATTTAAGTTGAAAGGCCCGAACAATATTTGCCTCTATAAATGATTTTTCTTGTTATATTCACAGCAGACTCGTTATATCTCGTTTGGAAGCTGAGAGATGGACCTTTAAAATAATTAGACGGCCGGAAATATTCTGATTCGAATAAATTTTGCAATCGATGAAACATTTGAGGGTAATTAGGTAGGGAATCTAATGCACTTTTAAAAGAAAGCATCAATACTGATAGCTATAAATATTTCTCATTATTTCATCTCACGAACACTACGGCAATATAAATAAAATTGTTTTAAACAACGCGGAAAAATAACCCTCATTTTAATTATCCCCAGTGTGAATGTTTTCCGGCTATAGAATTACGTATATCCACGGAGATTATACTGCCACGCATTAAAAGCCATATTTAAACAGGTTTTATTCAAAGGGAAATCTCCATGCTGTAACAAAGTTTAATTTAATCATTATGGTGTTTTTTTTTGTTATCGCTGAGCGATAGGACAATAAATAATGGTAATCTCTACTGTATACAGTAGAATAAAACGAGATCTTTATGAAAGGGTTTGTATTATTAAAATACAGAATATATTTTATTAGAATTTATTCTGTTACATTTTTAAAAAAACATCCAAAAAAAAAACTTCAAATATTGGCGACCACCATGACTACCTTCATTCTACCCATAGCTGCTCTAAATAACATAGATCAGCATGATTATTATAATATTGGCGAGAATGATCTTTTTTGGTTTCATTTAGGTAGTTATTAAAACTCCTTTTCACAGAAATGGCCTAACAAGTTCCATTTTCAAGCTGCTTCTTTTTTATATCATGGAATCATTGAAATTATTTGTATCTGACATTGGCAGCAGTGACGAACAAGGAGAGACGATGGACGCAACATAAGGACTTCGGGACGATGGCAGCAAGATATCAGGGACAGAAAAGAGCTACGAGTGAAGAACACGAATATTTAGTTCTTCAAGCTGTAATTAAAAATCCGTATATTTCATCCAGCCAGGTAAAAAACGAGGTAGGTTAAAAAATCCACACAATGCACAGAATAACTAGGAAATATAAATTTCATCCATATCATATACCATGGGTTCAAGAACTAAATCAAAAATGATTTCGATCGAAGGCTTGAATTTTGTAACTGGGCAATAAAAAAAAATAGAGAAGAACCTAACGTTTTCAAATATATTTTATTTCCGGAATAGGTAACTTTCCATAAAAAATGGGTACGTCAACCGACATTAGTTCCACTATTACAGCAGTGAAAATACAAGATTCATTATCCCTCTTAATGTATCGTCTGGTAATATCCGAGATCGCCTTCTAGGGCCATAGTTTTTTGAATATAGAGTTAATGGCGATAGTTTTCTCAATTTTACCAATTACTTTTGAATAGTGGATTGAAGAATTGCCTTTAATGGTAGCGAGACGAATGTGGTTACAGCTAGATGACGATCCTCCTTATTTTAGCAGGCATGTGAGATAATATTTGAAAATGATTTATGAAAGTAAAAGGATTGGTAAGGGCGATCCTGTACAGGGTCAGCCAGATCTCCGGATTTAACAAAACTAAATTTTTTCTTATGGGGTGTTGTTAAAGAACAAGTTTATCAAATGCCACCCACTATAATAGAGGACATGCAAATTAGAATAAGTAATGTATTTATGAATATTAATGAGGCTATGCTCACTGAAGTCAATGGTTTTTTTTTTAAACACAGACTTAGAGTTTGTATTTCACAAAATGTTAGACATATTGAACATTTAATTAAATTATTGTAGTGACTTCTTCTTTATAAATATCTGTGTTAGGAAGAAGCGTTTAAGAAAGAAGAAGTTTAAAAATAACAACACTCAAACTTTTTCTCTACCTTCACCCATTATAAATATATCAACTGTTATCACACTATTAGTACACCCTGTATATATATATATATATATATATATATATATATATATATATATATATATATATATATATATATATCATCATCATCATCATCATCATCAGCCCGTATCGATCCACTGCAGGATGAAGGCCTCTTCAGCATGCTTCTAACCTTCACGGTCCTGGGCTTTCCTCTGCCACTCGGGTCCAATATACTTAACGATGTCATCAGTCCATCGTGCTTTCGGTCTTCTTCGCGGACGTTTGCGATCAAGCGGTATCCACTCCAGGATTGCCTTGGTCCATCTGTCGTCCCATCGCCTCGCTATATGGCCTGCCCATCTCCATTTCAACTGTTTTACTCTTCCAATGATGTCACAGACTTTTGTTTGTTTCCTGATCCATGCGCAGGACTTTCTGTCTCGTCTTGTAATGCCAAGCATACATCTTTCCATTCCCCTCTGTGCCACCCGAAGTTTTTGAATTGATTGCGATGTGAGTGTCCAGGTTTCACTTCCGTATGTCATAACGGGTAGAACGCACTGATCGAATACTTTTCTTTTCAGGCAAAGTAGGAGTCTGCTCTTAAACACTATGTTGAGCCTACCAAATGCCTGCCAGCCACATTTAACACGCCGTTCCACCTCCCGGGCGGTATTCCCCTCCATGGAAATCCTCTGCCCAAGATATACAAAGCTGTCCACAATCTCTAAATCCCTTCCTAAATCTGAAATTCTTCTGTCCTGAGCGAAGTTATTGAACATAACCTGACTCTTTTTCAGGTTTATTTTCAAGCCAAATGGTTCGCCAGCCCTTTGCAGTTCTTGTATGCGTCTTTGCAGCTCCTCTGGGTCTTGTGAAATGAGGATAATATCATTTGCAAATCTAAGATGGTTTAAGTTTGCACCATTGATCTTTACCCCATCCTGTTCCCAATCCAGTTTACGGAATACTTCTTCAAGGCTAGCCGAGAAAAGAATAGGCGACATTGCGTCACCCTGCCGTACACCTCGTTCTATATTAATTCCCACTTCAAGATCATCAAGGTGAATTGTGGCTGTAGCTCCATCATATATCGATTCTAATAGGTTTACATAGGCTCTCTCTACACCTTGGCTAAGCAGTGCATCCATTATCGCATGCTTTGAGATGGAATCAAATGCTTTTTCGTAGTCGATAAAAGCCAAGCACAGTGGCATGGTGTATTCGTTGTGCCTTTCTATGACCTGCTGTACAACCTGGATGTGATCCATTGTACTGAATCCACTTCTGAATCCTGCTTGTTCTCTTGGTTGTGCATCATTCAGTTTTTTTAATATTCTTTTAGAAATTATCTTAGTGAAAACTTTGTACATCACTGATAGGAGGCTTATTGGACGGTAGTTCTTTAAATCTTCCTGTGCTCCTTTTTTATGTAAAAGGATCACTTCTGCATTTTTCCATAAGTCAGGTACTTTTTGTTCTTTGAGGCATTTTGAGTATAATTTTGCCAGTGTTTTATGTAACGTCGGACCACCTGCTTTTAGCATTTCGACAGTTACACTATCCTTTCCTGGAGCCTTGCCGTTCTTCATCAATTGTATAGCATTTGTTACTTCCTCCACTAGGATATCTGGTATTATATATTGTTCTTCCGTGGGTATTGCTGTCCCTGACTGGCTCTGATCTTCATATAACTGGGAATAAAACCTTCTGACAATCTCTAACATTTGGGTACGCGTCCTGCACACTGTGCCATCCTCACGCTTTAAAGCATATATTTGCGTTCTTTTGTTTCTCAGCTTCTGTTTAGCTTTGTTAATTCCTTTGTTTTCTTCCAGGGTTTTTTGCACTAGCTGCATATTGAATCGGCGCGTGTCCTCTCTGATACGTTTTCTTATAGTTTTGCAGAGCTCAGTGTACTCGACCCTGCCAAAAGGACTACCTGCATTTCTCATTGCTCGCCGTTTCTTCATTAAATCAATGGTCTCACTGGAGATTTTTGTTTGTTTGAGACATTTTTCCTCTGGTGCTATATGTATATGGTGCTATATATATATATATATATATATATATATATATATATATATATATATATATATATATATATATATATATATATATGTTAGTTCATAGTGTTTCGCGGATGGAAGAATACGCTAAACTATTAGTCCGGGAGTACATCCGATCGTTTGTGTCCCGTTTGTTGGGAACGTGCAGACGTTTCGCCAAGGTCACAATTGACATTCTCAATGCTTGTCTGAAGACTGATAGCTGTGGAAACTGTCTCTTAATATTTATATTTTTCTGGGTGTGATTCTGGGTTGTGATGATGCGTACTTCTTATTGGTTTTGGTGTTGGCTCCGACCCCTCGGACGATGTTTGGGGTGTCACAGTAGTAGTCAGCTGCTTTCCCGACTGAAGCCGGTGAGCTTCGATCTCTCGGTTAATTATTGATTTGGACGTGTCTGGCAGATTGAGGGCATCATCTCTTCTGTTTAGGCGTTCGATTTTTTCTATTCCTATTGTTTCTCGTATGGTTCTTATTTTGTAGTTAGGGATATTTGCAATTTGTCAACTTTGCAACGCCAACTGTCGAAGTTTTTGTGTCCTGTGTGTAGATTTTGTGTCCTGTTTGTAGATGGTGTTGGAACAGAGCCGATGTGATTTGTTTATTTCTAACCGCCAATTTGTGTTCTTCGAGCCGGGCTGATATTCTTCTGTTAGTTTGTCCGACGTATGCCATGTTACAAGTCCCGCACGATATGCTGTATACGCCGGGATTTTCTAGAATGATGTGATCTTTGGGACTTCTAATGGCTGATTTTATTGTTTTATGTGGCTTGTATGCGGCTGATATATTATGTCGGCGAAGCAGTCGTCCAATGCAGTCTGTGACACCTTTGATGTACGACAGAACTGTTACGGGCCTATTTTCATATTCATTTGGCTTCTGTTGGTTGTTTTAATGGTTAATAGCCTTCTTTATGTTATACCCCGAGTAGCCGTTCTGCTTTAGAGCGTCGGTGATTGTTTTGAGCTCTTTTTCTCGGTTAATGTCGCCGGATAGTCGGAGAGACCGAGAAATCAAGGTGTTGACAACCCCTTGAAGTTGTTGTGCTGGATGGTGATGGGACCTTGCATTCAGGTATCTGTTCATGTGGGTTGGTTTCCGGTAAACTGTGTGTTGTAAGCGTCTATCTTGAGACTTGGTTATTAGGACATCTAGGAAGAGGAGTTTTTTGTCTTCTTCGATTTCTACAGTGAACTGTATTTTTTGGTGGACGGAATTTAAATGGGTGTGAAATTTGGCAAGTTCGTTTTTTTCAAAGGACCAGATGACAAAAATGTCGTTGACGTATCGGATCCACAGTTTAGGTTTGAGGTTTGAGGTTTAGGTTTGAGGAAAAAGGTAGCACAAAAAACTCGATTACAGAATATACGGCAAGACACACAATTTCTACAATAAGGAATGCCTATCCACACACGCAAAAATAAGACACTACAACACAGTAAACCAAACCAGAAGGACTATACGCAAGCGATACACTAACACTTCATACAAAAAACGGCATAGAAAATATACTAAAAGAAGTACGCAAAATTATGAGGAAAATTCTCGGCCCAAAACAGAGACAGAGGAAGGATACAGATCACATTCTCGAAAGACCACAGAGAGAATGTCCAACGTAGCGGCGAACATAAGAAAAAGAAGGTTGAAATTCTATGGACATATCAGTAGACTCCCATCATCAGACATCCTCCAGACAAGACTCACCAACAGAATTCTTACATTCTTACATCAGAGAGCGAAGTTTCGGGCAGATCGGGAACAAAGTGGTTACATGTAATATTTTTACGGATGGTAGATAATGTTTCAAAATCATTGCGGGTGTCGATCCGTTGATCCTGTGAAGAGTCACGACATTTCGCCAAAATCGCATTTGGTATTTTCCGCTTGTGTTGTCCGTGTGTTGTCCGCTTCGACTGAAGAGTCCAATTGACGTGCACGGATCGTTGTGTTCGCTTTTATAGCCGGCCGGCCACCAAAGCGACTGCGCAGATTATATCGGGGTAGTTCGGGAGCATTTGCGGCGCTCGGCAACGCTGTCGGGCGTCCGTTTAATGATTTTTCCTACCTCGCGGCCAGGTTGCCACGTTTTTTCTTTTTTCAGAAAAGATTTCCATACTTTTGGAATGTTGCGTGCGTCGTTTCGCGTATTCAGATCACTTATTTCTTCTATTTCAAGGGCTTCTCTGATTGTTCGGACCTTGTAGTTTTCAATATTCGCTATTTCTTTGACTGCTTCAAAATTGATTTTATGTCCTGTATGTAGATGATGCTGGAACAGAGCGGAAGTGGTTTGTTTGTTTTTTAAGTCGTTTTTATGTTCTTGTATTCTGGCCGATATTCGTCTGTTTGTTTGTCCTATGTATGCTCTGTTGCAGTCGAAACAAGATATACTATACATCGCATGATTTTCCAGTCTAACTTTGTCCTTGGGGATTTTTACGATGTTTGCAACAGTTTTGTGTGGCTTGTAGGCTGTTCTGGTCTTATGTTTCCTTAGTAGTCTGCCTATCCTATCTGTGATTCCTTTTACGTATGGCAGCAGGACCTTTGGTGTATTTGGTTCATGATCCTCTATTGTTCTTCCTGTTTGGGTTTCTTGACGGCGAATGGCCTTCCTGATACAATTTTTTGAATATCCATTTTTCTAAGGGCTGTGGAAATTTTTGGTAGTTCCTCGCTTCGTGTATCTGGTAGTGTCAGTCGGAAGGATCTGGAAATCAAGGTGTTCGCTACTCCTTGGATTTGAAAAGGATGATGATGGGATTTATCGTTGAGGTATTGATCGATGTGAGTTGGTTCCAGAAAGTTTCCTTGTGATAAGGAGATCTAAAAACGGCAGTTTTGTATCTGTAATTGTGTTCTAACTGTATTCTGGGGTGGATATCGTTTAACTGAGTTAGGAAGTTGTTTAGAAGTTCGTTTCCGTGAGGCCATATTATAAAGATATCATCTACGTAGCATTTCCAAAGTTTAACTTTTAAAGGAGCGTTGGACAATGCCTTTGTTTCGAAGTCGGTCATGAACAGGTTGGCTATAATGGACGATAAAGATGATCCAATTGGAGCACCGTCGGTCTGTCTGTAGATCTGCTGGTTGAAAGAAAAATATGTATTCTTCAAGCAGTGTTCGGAGAGTGCCCCCACAAATGGTGGAAAGTCTTCGTTCATTGAAATTAGGTCCAGGGCCTCGTCTATGGGGATACTTGGATACAGTGAGACAATGTCCAGGCTTGCCAGTATGTCTGTATCCTCTAGTTGGAAATCTTTAATCATCTTTAACAAATGTTCTAAGTTTTGAACATAGGACTCGGCAAGTTTGACGCTTGGTTGCATGACACTTGCTAGATATTTTTCTAAATTTTTTGTTGGAGAACCGAATGCACTTACTATGGGACTTAATGGGATTTCTGGTTTATGTATTTTGGGTAGACCGTAAAGTTTAGGACATCTGCTTGATTTTTCCCTTGGAATTAGTATTCGTTTAATGTCCGGTTGTAGTTTCCATGCTTTGATTTTGCTTTTTGTCGTTTTTTCTAGATAGGTTGTTGGATCTCTGTTCACTGGTTTATATGTCGTTTCAAGTAAAATATTCGTCATCTTTACCATATACTCATCGGTGTTTATTATGATTGTTGCGTTTTCTTTATTTGCCGGTAATATCGTAATATCCTCGTTTCTTTTTAAACTTTCAAGCGCTCTGATTTCAGTCTTATTAACATTTGGTATTGGTATTTTATTGGATCGTAGTATTCGCGCTATATCTTGTCTGATTTTTTCCGCTTCTTCATCTGGCTTGTACATATATATATATATATATATATATATATATATATATATATATATATATATATATATATATATATATATATATATATATATATATATATATATATTTATACATATATATATATATATATATATATATATATATATATATATATATATATATATATATATATATATATATATATATATGATTAATAGCCTGAGGGCGGTGTTGGCCTGGGTTGTCGGTGGCTGATGACCGTCGCTCCGAGCACACTTTAAGCTGTAGGTCCAGTCATTAAAAAGCCTTAGTTGCTGATGCGCCTCTAACCCTAATACCTTTACCTTTATATTAATTTTATTTAATTATAATTTAAAGTTAATAATACTACACAAAAACACTATTTATTACAATTATCTTTGTATATATTTTTTTCATATCTCGTCACACGGTTTTTGGGAATTTTTGTTGGTGTTTACGTAATACGAAAAACGAAAAAAAAAAAGATTTTTGGTGAATAAATTTAACATTGTTACAGATGGGGGATTTCTCTGCGAATAAAAAAGGGTTTAAATGCAGCTTTTAATGCGTGGCAGTATAATCCGGATAGATATACGTAATTCTATAGCGTGAATAAATTCATGCTGATCGTAATTAAAACAAGAGTAATTTTCTTTTTGAAAAACATTTTTTTATTCGTCACTCATACCAATCGAGAAAGAAAACAGTGAGGAATAATTACGGTGAGATTTACGAACAGATGCATGAAACTATTAATAAAAGGAGCCAGCTGCTTTTATGTATTCCACGTAAAATTCTCGTTATATTCTCGTAATGATCGTCGGGAAAATACATTTCTAAGTCATTTATTTTCACCTATTTTAAACTTTCAAATGACACCGTAAAACAGTAGAGGGGAAAATAGACTTATTTTCGTATATCTGGAATAATGGTACTATGAATATGGTAAGCTTTAATAAAAAAGGTTATTAAATATTAATAAAACATAACAATCTAAGATATCAACGTAACTTTTTTTTAATTTTAAATATTGCATTTTTATTTAATAATAATTTCATGTAACTGACCGCATCGAGGTTATTGAGTGTTTGTGCTTTATTGGTGTAAACCAATGATCACTCCAGAGAAATGTCTTGAACATTGAACATTACGAAATGTCTTGACATTACACGGTCATTGAACTTTTGTCTCAATAAATTCATTGTATAGTGTGGTTCCGGGTAGACCATTACCCGAATGGTTCCAATAAACTGTTAACAACCCCTATCGTAACGAAACCCGGCATAGCTGCAAAACAATATAAAATAATTGGTAAAAAGATAAAATTAATTTTACATCTTAGTTTCGAAATATTTTAGTTTAGTTCGCATTATTTTCTTAAACAGTGCAGTTCTATAATTTGGATCAAATTTTTATTATTCCAAACGTGCTAAAAAGGTGGCGTTCTTGGCAAGAGAATGATCATTGTGCCTCTGTTAGTGCTAATTTTAAAAGAAAACATTTATCGTCCGATACTAAGCAAATTGTAAAAATGGGTATGTTTCTTTATTGAATAGGGAGCTTAATGTAACTGCAGCTGCAGCAGAAACATCTTCATTAACAAAAACTCCGTTGTATATTGTGACAAAGCCAATTAAAGCCAAAAAATCTGTAGTAATTCTGGTAAAAGCAAATGTGTCCATGAAAGCGACAAAGACTTCATTCGATGCAAAATTTATACTATGTATGAAGAGCAAACTGTACCTACATTGTATTCATTGCAACATCGACTAACGAAAGATGAAACCAACATTCTTTGCGGCAGAATTAGCCTCCGGAGAATATTATCTCTAACGTGTTTTGCATATCGGACCATTAATAAAAGGCAAATGTTAATGGAATCACAACGATTGTGACGATGGCGGTTTGACTACTTAAACTCTATAAAAAAAATACAGATTAGAAAATCGTCCCCTTATGATTGATGAAACATGGTTCGATATACATGCGACGCCAGCAACACGATGGGTAGGTACCTCAAGAAAATGTCAAATCAAGGGAAAAAGAATTACAATTTTACATGCTGGTTCCGAGGATGGATGGGTTCCAAATTGTTTACGATGGTCCTCCAAATATATTAAACATTCATTTTTGGACTACCATGACGACACCACAGGAGAACTTTTTGAATATTGGTTTAAGGAAATGGTCTTAAGGAAAGCGTAATTATAATGGACAATGCTAATTATTATAACCGTTAAAAAAATAAAGTTCCTAATGCAAATAACACTAAATTGGAAATTCAGAACTGTTAATTCATATGTTAAAAACGATATATACTTCGAAAATACATATAAAAAATATGATCTTGTAGAACTATTAAAGACATTTAATATTAAAAAGGTATATGAACGACGGTTTTACATCTTCCCCAGTATTACTGTATTTTTAATCCAATTGAGCATACGTGGCATCAGGTAAAATCCAATGTTAGAGCAGAAAACATTTACCCGACTGTAATTGCAAGTGCTGCAATTTTAATTAGGAAGGTTGTAGATAGTATTCCAAAAGAAAGTTGGATAAATTCGATTAACCATGTTATTAAAATAGATAGATAGATAGATTTGTTTATTTATTTATTTATTTTTATTGTACTAATAAATTCAAAATACACAAAACAATAAACAATGTTTTAGTCATACATAATAATAATCATTTAATAATATTTTATTTTTTCCAAAGTTCAACCACTTCGACTCTGGCGCCTTTGATGAAACTGGGGATATTCTTATTGAAATTTATTGGGGCAATTATCATTTTGCGAAATATCTTGAACCGGACTACTCACGAGATGTATGGTATGCACCATCTTGTTGAAACCACATGCCATCCAGCTTAAAAATCATCCAATTCCTGCCTGAAAAAATAACTAATCATGTTTCTGTAGCAGTTTCCATTCACAGTAATTTTCATTATCGTTTTCTAGTAACTACGGTGCAATTACACGTCCAGACCATAAACCACACTAAACTGTTAATTTTTGTGAATGAAAAGGTGTTTCAAAAACAGTATGTGAATTTTCTTCACTCCAAATGCAACAAGTTTGATTTTAACCAAAGATGAGCTTCATCGTTGAAGATATTTTATTTTTTATGAAATAATAGATATGTTTCAAGTCGCTCTAAAGTCCAATCTGTAAAATTTCTATGCAACCAATGATCATTTGGTTTAATTCTTTGGGTTAACTGAATTTTATACGCTTTGAAATGCAAATCTTTATAAAGAATGTTCCATGTAGCGCCATGAGAAAGCCCAAGTTCTTGAGAACGACGTGTATATGCTTGATACGCTTTGTTTGTATACGCTGTGCAGCTGTATTTCTCTTCATAATGATTTGACAAAAAATACTAAACAGAAATGTAAATTTTGGCAGGAATAAAAAAAATAGCTGCTATGACATTAATATATATATATATATATATATATATATATATATATATATATATATATATATATATATATATATATATATATATATATATATATATATATATATATATATATATATATATATATATATATATATATATATATATATATATATATATAATAATAATAATGCTTTATTAGCCCAACAGGATAACCCAATTACAGAGCTAATTACTAATATCTAATGTAATCAATTACAAAATATAATAATAATTACACTAATCTCTACAATATTGAACAAAATAACATACTATAATAAAAAAAAAAATTCAAAGAGAAAATGAAGTAAACAATAAATTAATTAGGTTGAAAGTAATTGTCTACACTGAAAATAAAGTAAAGTTACACAAAAAAAAACGGTATTACCTTTAATAAATATAACAAAAACAAACTCAATCATTGACTCATAAAGTAATTACGCACACATATCAATATGTGGCGCCATGAACTATTATTCATATCACAATCCGCTGAAATACTATTAAAAATAGAGCTCAGAGACTATAACGGCGATTTAAGCCAGATTCAATCAATCAATTCAATCAATTCAGCCAGAAAGCCAGATTCGAATAAAATGGCAACGCAAGTCTAGACTCCACCCTCATTATCCGGAAGCTCAACTGGCCGAGCAAGCATGGACTATCAATTTTATTATGCAACAATTTATATAAAAATTTCACAGAATGATAACATCTTAACTCCAATGATTCAAAATTATTCATAATCAGCAGTTGATGATGATTAAAGTCTCTTCCCGGGTAAACGCCAAATGATTTAAAGTAAAGACACTTTAAAAATCGCCGTTGTACATCCTCCAAATGTTTCTTATGGTTTTTGTAATATGGGCTCCACACCACAGAACCATATTCAATTTTAGATCTAATACAAGCATAGAACAAACTCTTTAGAGCATCACAATTATCAAATGATCTACAATTACGAATTATAAACCCAAGCGATTTAAAAGCACTATTCACTATATTATGTATGTGATTCACAAAAGAAAGCTTTGTATCGAAAGTTATTCCTAAATCTTTAACATTAGGAATTTGTCCCAGATTACAGGCGTTTATGGAATAATTAAACTTAAATTTATTTAACTTATTAGAAAATGATACTACTTTGCACTTCTTAGTATTCAATTGAATTCATTTACTTTTTTTCAAATTTCTCTACAGCCCCCTACAATCCTGGATGTTGTTTATAACTCTAAAAAGTTTCAAGTCATCTGCAAACATGAGACTTTCACAATCCAAAAGCCCGGAGAGATCATCAATGTACGTCAGAAACAACAGCGGGCTGAGATTGGAACCCTGTGGTACCCCCATATGTGCATTATATATGAATGACTGATAGTTATTATAGTTTACATAATATTGGCGGTTAGTTAGATAAGATAGTAGGAATCTGCACAATTTGTCACTCATTCCAAACTCTTGAGCTTTACTCAAAAGTATAGACGAATTAATTCTATCAAATGCCTTAGATATGTCCGTGTAAATTACATCGACACGCTGTCGAGCATTTAAGGCATTAGCAACATAGCAATATTGAGTGAACGAAATTAGTAACCGTAGACCTGCCCTCTACAAAATCATGCTGCCTTAGTGAAATTATACCCATATATAGATATATATATATATATATATATATATATATATATATATATATATATATATATATATATATATATATATATATATATATATACGTCCGCGAACAAAACCGAAAGCACGATGGATTGATGACATCGTTAAGTATATTGGACCAGAGTGGCAGAGGAAAGTCCAGGACCGTGAAAGTTGGAAACATGCTGAAGTGGCCTTCATATCCTGCAGTGGATCGACACGGGCTGATGATGATATATATATATATATATATATATATATATATATATATATATATATATATATATATATATATATATATATATATATATATATATATATATATTTGTTTGAAAACTCTGTAGTATTCATTAGTTAAAGTTTAGTTGAGGCATTTGGATTATATTTAAAAGCAAGATTGACATTGGATTAAAAAAAAAACTGTGGAACAATGTATGTGGTTTGTTCTGGGGCCGTTTGAATTTGTAATAAAATGAGTATTGTAAAACTAAGGTAAATATCAATGAAACTAGTATTATTGATAATAATCCGTTTACGTTATCATTAAATACCAAATATTTTTCAACGAGTTTCATTAGAAATACCTCTATAGGTAAGTTATCTACAGTGTTTTTCATCTTTACAGTGTTATCTATATTTTACTAAATTGTCAACACTATCAAAATATAGTTTCTATAAAAATTGTCTCGTGAAACTCCTTATGACTATACTCTTCAAATCATTAACTATAAAGTGTTTACATCATTTTTTATATTTATCAATACTATATCTATTCTCTATAACAACAATTTTCTGCGTTCTTTTAGTGTGTATTTATTTGTAATAAAATGTGCACGTCTTTGTTACACAATAACCAAACCGAAACTGTCGTAAATATCAGGAAAACAAAATGGCGTAAAAATAAATTAACAACCTAACACTTACCCCACCCAGTACAACGTTTAGTAAGGAATTAAAAATAAACTCTACATATTACCAAAAAATGTGCAGAGAATTAGAATACACAAAGTAAAAAAAAATGTAGATATTCTAACATCAATGTAAAATAATTTGTGACAATTTTCATTAGAATTTTCCAGGTGTGCACGTTAAAATTTTTCACTAAAGAACAAACTATGATGCCATGTATAATCATCTCTTTATAAAGTTTCATTTTAATCTCCTGCTATGTAGAAGTAGAGATTCCCGATTTTTTATTCTGTCGCTGAATGAAATTACAAAAAATATCACGCTGATTAAATTATACTTTGGCACGGAGATTTTCCTGCAAATATGAAGTATTTTAATACGTAGCTGTTTCATTTACGTCGATATAGGAAAATTCCGGAATATATTTTAATTGATCGAAAGCAATTTTTTTATCTCGATAATATGAAATTTTAATATATTTACCACTCAATACTAAATTACTTTTCATCAGTAGACGATTCTATGATGATGTTAACATGGTTAGCAAAACCAAAAGAATTCCTCTTCAAGTTTAGTTTTTGTATACCGAATGTTCCAACAGAAGAATTAAGCAATTCGAATTATTTTGAGAAAAAACAGTGAATGGAAACATCCTTGTAAAATTATCAAGTTAATAACATTTTAATCTTCATCATTATTGACAATCTTCACCGATCTTTCTTACAAGCTTTCTATCCATTTTTTTTTGTAAAATGAGAGTTGTTTTATTAACAATTTTCGCTAATATTTCTGACAAACTTTTCTTTTTTTTAGGGTAATTTGAAAGTAAAACATGCATTTTGATAACTGTCGCAATAAAAGATAATTTTGTACGATGGAAATGTTCCTTAGATCTGAAAAAAATGATAATCTGACGGTGCAGTATCAGGAGGATATGGTGTATTAGGAAGCAGTTACCAATCTAACTCTATAACACTGTTGAGTTCGATATTAAAGCTGTTTTATACGTAAATTGATATGCTAATTCCAAAACTTTATTTAGTTTTTTTTTCTATCACGTCAAGTTTTTTCCCTACAGTTGTTGCGCATCCGACTAAGCTTGGCGAATCACAGAAGTCACTACTGCTCTCCTACCGGCGAACCTCCTTGAACCTAGGAGTGGGGGCGTGAGTGACGTTGCGCCATCCAAAACTAGTTGTCCTGCCCGTTATCACATACGGAAGTGAGACTTGGACACTCACATCAGCGTCAGTTAAAAAATTTCGAGTAGCACAGAGCGGAATAGAAAGATGTCTGCTTGCCATTACTAGATTGGATAGAAAGACCTGCACATGGATCAAAGAACAAACAAAAGTGAGTGACATCATTGGAAGAATAAAGCATTTGAAATGGAAGTGGGCAGGCCATGTAGCGAAGCGATGGGACGAAAGATGGACCAGGACGCTCCTGGACTGGATATCGCTTGATCCCAAACGTCCACGGAGAAGACCGAAAACACACTGGACTGATGATGTTATTAAGTATATTGGACTCGAATGCCAGAGGAAAGCTCAGGACCGCGAAAGTTGGAGGCATGCTGAAAAGGCCTTCATCATGCAGTGGATTGATACGGGTTGATGATGCGTCTCTAACCCCAATACTTAACCTTAAGCTAAGTATAAGCGGAACACGTTTACAAGTTTTCACATTAGAAATACTTTGAATTAAGCTTTAAACATTTGGTGACTTATTTTTCAGATGTTATACAAACATTTTATGAAAAAAAGACTATTTGAAAATTTTATATGTATTTTCCCCCTTAAGGGCATTAGGTTTCACCGATTTTTTTTATCAATAAGCGTTCCATCAATTTGTTTAAATAAAATACCTGTTATGTTATATTTAGTTCAAATATTGTCAACAGATGGTAATGTTTTTAGAATTGGACAAAACGCACGTCACATATGGGGCACAACTGATATACCAACAAATATACAGTTGTCACTAATACTAGTGACGCCATCTCTTAGCAAAATCGACATTATTTACCGAAACACTTATTAAAAAAATCTAATCTAAGAAAAAAATGATTAAAGGTCTACAAGACATATAAATTTTTAAAGATTATATAATTATATTTCGGCCCTTAAAGAAAAAACGATAAGGCAAGTTACTACAATATAATATAAAGCATAAGAGCGATGTTATGTAGGCATTAAAGAAAAAAATAACTATTGATCATCATATTTTTAATATCTTACTGAACCGAATAACAAAACATAATTAAAATGATCATCAAAAACCTTTTAGCTACCTCATTTTTTCGTAATATACTTTATATCTCTTCAAGAAATTATTGTATTAAAAAATAAACTTTTAAATTTAGTATTATAATATCTTAAGTTTTGTTTTCCTTGTCATGAAGTAGGGATTACAGATTTTTTATGACAACACCGTAAATAACAATATGGCGGTGATTAAATTACACTCTATTACAGCAAGGGGATCTTCTCGAGATTCATGCTGCTCTTAATCTGTATAGGTAGATTTACAAAGAACATTTTTGCGGTGTTCATACATTTTTATTAAAATGAAATAGCTGAACTAGAACTGAACGAAATAAAATAATGAAGAAAGAATGATTACAATAGTTTACAAATTTTTACTTTTTTTATTTATCAAGAAAGAAATGTATATAAATATGTTATCCTACCTTCCTTAAACCTAAAAGTGTTCACAAAAGATCAATCACGTCACTTTTTTTCTACAGTCGAATCATTTTTTTCAACTACCCTGCGTGATGACTTTAGTTTAATATTTATTTATTCGAATCAAATAACAAATATATTGTTTCAAATTGAATTAAAATGTCGAATAGAAAGTGTAAACAAACTTGTGATCGTTTTTGCTACGTTTGTGGACAGTTTACATTTTCAAAAAAAAAAAATCCCATTGTGGATTCGTTAGAAAGTGCATATCATCATTATTTTGGATTTTCTGTTGCAAACCAAGATAAAAAGTGGGTGCCTCAGATGTTTTATGAAAGCTGTAGAATCGTTTTACGCCAGTGGTCATCAGGAGATAACGTATACCTTCCATTTGGTTCACCAATGTTATTGAGAGAACCTAGTAATTATGAAAATGACTTAGAACCAAGCCGAATTAATTGATCTTAGAAGAGACTTACAACTATCAAGAACTAAAGCAGAGCTTCTTGGTTCCTTCCTACAACAACGGAATCTATTAACACCAGACGCGAAAGTTACGCTGTCCAAAAACAGGAGCAAAGATTACTCAGAATTTTTCAAAAGAGAAGGGAAATATTATTATTGTACTGATATCCCGGGACTTTTTGGAACCAATGAATCAAAACTATAATAAAACAGAATGGCGCTTATCTGTAGACTGTTTAAAATATAATCTGAAACCTGTTTTATTACACAACGGGAATAAGAATATCTATCCGTCTATACCAGTAGGACACGCAGTGAATTGTAAAGAGAACTATGAAAACGATGTGCACTTTAATCAATTTTACAATATGGCGGTGATTAATTTACACTTTATTACAGCAAGGGGGTCTTCTCGAGATTCATGCTGCTCTTAATCAGTATAGGTAGATTTACAAAGAACATTTTTGCGGTGTTCATACATTTTTATTAAAATGAACTAGCTGAACTAGAACTGAACGAAATAAAATAATGAAGAAAGAATGATTACAATAGTTTACAAATTTTAACTTTTTTTATTTATCAAGAAACAAATGTATATAAATATGTTATCCTACCTTCCTTAAACCCAAAAGTGTTCACAAAAGATCAATCACGTCACTTTTTTTCTACAGTCGAATAATTTTTTTCAACTACCCTGCGTGATGACTTTAGTTTAATATTTATTTATTCGAATCAAATAACAAATATATTGTTTCAAATTGAATTAAAATGTCGAATAGAAAGTGTAAACAAAGTTGTGATCGTTTTTGCTACGTTTGTGGACAGTTTACATTTTCAAAAAAAAAAATCTCATTGTGGATTCGTTAGAAAGTGCATATCATCATTATTTTGGATTTTCTGTTGCAAACCAAGATAAAAAGTGGGTGCCTCAAATGTTTTATGAAAGCTATAGAATCTTTTTACTCCAGTGGTCATCAGGAGATAACGTATACCTTCCATTTGGTTCACCAATGTTATTGAGAGAACCTAGTAATTATGAAAATGACTTAGAACCAAGCCGAATTAAATGATCTTAGAAGACACTTACAACTATCAAGAACTAAAGCAGGGCTTCTTGGTTCCTTCCTACAACAACGGAATCTATTAACACCAGACGCGAAAGTTACGTTGTCCAAAAACAGGAGCAAAGATTACTCAGAATTTTTCAAAAGAGAAGGGAAATATTATTATTGTACTGATATCCCGGGACTTTTTGGAAACAATGAATCAAAACTATAATAAAACAGAATGGCGCTTATCCGTAGACTCTTTAAAATATAATCTGAAACCTGTTTTATTACACAACGGGAATAAGAATATCTATCCGTCTATACCAATAGGAAACGCAGTGAATTGTAAAGAGAACTATGAAAACGATGTGCACTTTAATCAATTTTACAATATGGCGGTGATTAAATTACACTTTATTACAGCAAGGGGATCTTCTCGAGATTCAAGCAGCTCTTAATCTGTATAGGTAGATTTACAAAGAACATTTTTGCGGTGTTCATACATTTTTATTAAAATGAAATAGCTGAACTAGAACTGAACGAAATAAAATAATGAAGAAAGAATGATTACAATAGTTTACAAATTTTAACTTTTTTTATTTACCAAGAAAGAAATGTATATAAATATGTTATCCTACCTTCCTTAAACCTAAAAGTGTTCACAAAAGATCAATCACGTCACTTTTTTTCTACAGTCGAATCATTTTTTTCAACTACCCTGCGTGATGACTTTAGTTTAATATTTATTTATTCGAATCAAATAACAAATATATTGTTTCAAATTGAATTAAAATGTCGAATAGAAAGTGTAAACAAAGATGTGATCGTTTTTGCTACGTTTGTGGACAGTTTACATTTTCAAAAAAAAAAAAATCCCATTGTAGATTCGTTAGAAAGTGCATATCATCATTATTTTGGATTTTCTGTTGCAAACCAAGATAAAAAGTGGGTGCCTCAGATGTTTTATGAAAGCTGTAGAATCGTTTTACTCCCGTGGTCATCAGGAGATAACGTATACCTTCCATTTGGTTCACCAATGTTATTGAGAGAACCTAGTAATTATGAAAATGACTTAGAACCAAGCCGAATTAAATGATCTTAGAAGAGACTTACAACTATCAAGAACTAAAGCAGGGCTTCTTGGTTCCTTCCTACAACAACGGAATCTATTAACACCAGACGCGAAAGTTACGCTGTCCAAAAACAGGAGCAAAGATTACTCAGAATTTTTCAAAAGAGAAGGGAAATATTATTATTGTACTGATATCCCGGGACTTTTTGGAAGCAGTGAATCAAAACTATAATAAAACAGAATGGCGCTAATCCGTAGACTCTTTAAAATATAATCTGAAACCTGTTTTATTACACAACGGGAATAAAAATATCTATCCGTCTATAATAATAGGACACGCAGTAAATTGTAAAGAGAACTATGGAAACGATGTGCACTTTAATCAATTTAGTAAAGTATGAAGAACACGAATGGAAACTGTGCAGCGACCTTAAAGTCATCGGTTTGTTATTGGGATTGATTTTTTGTCTGTGGGACAGCAGGGCGAGAGAGCATCATTATGTAAGAATAGAATGGCCTATTCGGAACGAGTATAGTAACTTTGTGAAGATGCTAAACCAAAATTGTGATGCTTTCCTGTATTTACAAAAAATCTTTGCAAGTATTACAGGAGCAACACTGAAAGAGGGGATGGGATATTTGTTGGCCCACAGATCCATAAAGTTGCAAAAGATTCTCACTTTGAAAACCTTTTATCTGTTAATGCAAAAGCTGCTTAGAAGTGATTTAAAATGATAGTCGAAGAATTTTTCAGAAATAAAAAAATGAAAATTATAAAGATATTGTTGCTGGTTTATTGAAAAATCTTCAACAGATAGGAGTGAACATGTCATTGAAGATTCATTTCCTGTAAAAACTTAGGAAGTACGAGTGATGAATAGGGGGCACGCTTTTCCCCAGATTTAAAGATTTTCGAAGAACATCAGGGTTTTTGGGATAAAAACATGTAGGGGAATTATTGTTGGTCCATTATAAGAGAAACCGATCCAAAAACTATAAAAAGAAAGCGAAAATTAGCCATTTTTATTTATTTTTTCTTATTTATACTAAGCATTTTTCCATTTTTTAAGTAAATAAATCTTTCTAAAAGCAGACGTGACAGATTCTTTTATTATTTTTTATGAATAACCCTTACCTAAATAAACAATAATTAACAACTTTCAGCTGAGCTACAAAAACCGTGTAAACGGTGTAAATAACAGAGTAAAACAGGGAAGTAAAGTATAATCATTTTTTTATAAACAAAGTAAAAACCCCATTCACATTTTTTATACCCTAGAAAAACACATCTGCAAAAATTTTAAATTCAACATATTTAACACAAGAGACAAGTAATCACCATGACGAAAAAAGAAAGCAAATTACTGGGAACGCATTCTCGATCCAATCATTTATAGTTAAAGAACAATTTGCAAAAGGAAATTTAGGTTTTAATATACAATTATTGGATATTAGAACATCGAGGTTATATTGCATTAACAATGCCGATGAATATCATAAACATATTGATGGATATGCAAAATCCCAGGAGATGTTTGCCAGTTTAATTTAATACTCTACCTAATATTATATTACTGTATCTAATGCGAACAACAAACATTCTGATTATTAACAATAAAATAATAAACCAATTTCGACATAGCAATATGAGCAAATTTGCTCTGCTTCCGAAACAAAGCTTGATTATATCGATAATTGGTTCGGATCTACTAGCTTCGACCTATAAACCTCAAATTAATTTAACAACAAATATATTATATCTTTCGGGGAAAATTATCTATACTACTATGATCAAAAAATAAGGGGACTTTATAAATAAAAGACAAATTATATACTTATTTGTCCAAATTTATTTTAAATAAATAAGCAAAGATTAATATCTAAAAATGTCTACTACATTTAAAATTGTATGTATAACAATTGTTACGACATACAGTGCCTTTTTCAAATACAAACTATATTAAACTAACAGTGAGAAAAGTAATTACAACCTCAAGCGTCCATCGACCTAATAATACCATAAAACATGATAGAGGGGAAATCCATTTTTTTGTCAACGTCTAGGAGGGCAATATAAGTTTAATGACGGTCAACCATTCATTACAAAATTATCATTGAAAGCATGCTTTTCCAACATTAATTCTTGAAAAAGTTTTAAGTCGATATATTAAAGCTCGGCTCCTTAAAGTTAGTCGAACTTCAAAGTTTTCAAAAAATATTTTTCTGAACTTACTTTGATCGGAAATTTAATTCTCTACAATAAGGTGGGCCGAATATCCTTTTTTTCGAATTTCTTTTAACCCTTTCGCCTCGAGTGGGACATATATGTCCATCCACCAACATTTCAAATCTAACTGGTGGGACAACCATGTCCCAGAAACCCACTGTTTGAGTGTATTTCAGTAGATTACACTCTTCCACAAGAAAACGAAGTGGCAGCACTGTTTTGATCGACGCTGATAAGCACTGATAATATTATAACCTTTATGATTTTTCTTTGTCGTTGGTTTGCACTTGTTTAGTTGTCATTTTTAGTCATTGTTTTGGTGAATTTTATTCTATAATTTACAAAAAAAGTGTGTGAAAATAACAAACTAATCATTTCTGAAAACATAATGGATAAAAGGTGTGTTCTTTATTGTTTTTATTTTAATTTTTTGTACATGGGACACATGAGTCTCATGTACATCAGTACATGGGACACATGAGTCTCATGTATATCAGTACATGGGACCATAGTGTCCCATTAGTATCCAAACTAAGTTATTTGTAATTTTTACAGATTGACTGAATCTGAGTTGATAGCCATGCTATATGATTCTGATGATGACAATGATGGGGACTTATCGTCTGACGACTCTGATTATAACTATGTTCCGAAAGATGAGAATTTAAATGCTCTGGAGGATGATAGTGAGGACAGTAATGGGGACGACATACAAGAACCAACAACAACAAATACACCAACACCTCCTTTTCCAGTCGTTCAAGCAACTAATATTTGGAGAGAACAACGTGTAGATGATATACATGTCCCTCGATTCCAAGTCCCAAAGTATACACCTGGCCAAGTACTCTTGAATTTAGATCGGGGAGCATCCGAACTCGATGTGTTTTTCAAACTTTTTCCTAAAAGATTATTTATGTTTATTTCACATTGCACAAACGAGAGAATAAAAATGATGGAATAAAGTCCTAGGTTGCGTAATGATTATGTCAGCATTTGCCCATTATTGATCAAATAATGAATCATTAGCAAATGTCGCTATAAAAAAGCAATTAACAGAGATAAGTGCACATTTCTTTTATCGAAATTATATTTCAATCTGCCAGATAAGCCTGATAATGCTTCTAAAACTTATTATATTGATGAGCTCTTAAATTGTTTGAAACAAAAATTTCAATCTGCTCGATCAGAGAGTTCCATCCAGAGCATAGATGAAGCTATGGCAAAATTCAAAGGTCGTTCAGCTATGAAGCAATACCTACCACTAAAACCCATAAGGCGGGGAATAAAACTTTGGGAAAGAGCAGATTCCAAGACTGGCTATCTTTATGATGTGAATGTGTATTCGGGAAAGGAATCAACTCAACTTCAAAACACAGACTTTACTTTGGGTGAACGTGTCGTCAGACGTCTGGCGAGTTCGATGCGATCAATGGATACAACACTGTGTTTTGACAGATATTTTACTACTCTAAATTTGATGAACACAGCTCCTTTCCCTTGTGTAGGTACTGTTATGGCAAACAGAAAGAATCTACCTAGTTTTGGAACACTACAAAATAAAGGAGACTGTATCCAAATGTTCAATGAAGTAGGATCCTTAGCTGTAATGTGGAAAGATACCAAAAATATCTTGCTTCTTTCAAACTGCCACTTGAATAATATCCAAACCATTATGCGAAAAATGAAAGATGGTTCTAAAATTGAAATTACATGTCCTGAAGGATTTGTTTTTACAATTAATTCATGGGGGGTGTAGACCTGGCCGATCAAAAAGTATCCACTTATGATTTGGATCGAAGGTCTACTAAGTGGTGGGTAGTATTTCAAGACCTGAAGCATAAAAAAACGTCTCTCTTGTCTTTTCTTGTACCATTAGCCGAAAACTTAATTGCCTTCGGAAAACAGCGGTGTAAACAAAAAAGAAGAAGTTGTGGCCAATTTGGACCAAGATCAAAAAAAACAAAGCTGATGAATGTGGGAGATCACCTACCGAAAGAAGGGCCAACAAGAAGGCGGTGTTATAGATGTAGCACAGAAGGGAAAGAAACAAGAACAAAGATTTTTTGTACAGCTTGCGAATTCGTCCTTTGCAAAAAATGTTTTTTATTGCACCATACTTGACTTGACTAATTTTTATGCAACTTTTTTCATTCATACACTTATTTTTTAACTTTTATATTTTAGTAGTTATATTTTTACAAATAAATTTTACCATTAAAAAGTCTGTTCTTATTTTCGTGTCAAGGAAAGTTACTTTCGCAAAAATGGGTAAGTGTGCTAAACCAACCTGTACAGTATTGTCGCACCAATAAATACTAATGGGACACATGGGTCCCATTAATTATTAATTATTTGCGCTAACTATTAATTTTTTTAAATATTTTTCCCGTTTTAAGGATCGATACATTGATTATAAAATCTGTTTTATTTTCAATTTTACAAAAACAAAAAGTGCCGAGGGAAAAAAATTAAGTCGATATATTAAGTCGATAGTTAGTCAAAGTTCGAAGTTTTCAAAAAAATTCTGAACTTTGATCGGAAATTTAATTCTCTACAATAAAGGTCTTTACACCAAATTAAGTGCGATTGATCATTTCTGATATAATGGCAATTTTACAAAGAAAATTGTCATTTTTCTTTATATTTATTCTTTTTATGGGTAAAAAATGATTGATAAATATTTCATTTTGTAGGAAACTTGAGTTCCTACAAAAAAGTTCTTATAACAATTTAAATCCAATTAATAATTTTCAAGATAATGGTAATTTTAATGAAAAAAATGTTATTAATTAATTAATTAAAAAATTAAATTTCCTACAAAATGAAATATTTTTCTATTATTTTTCACCCATAAAATGTATAAATATAGAGAAAAATGACAATTTTTCTCTTTATTTATACTTAATTTGGTTACATTTTTTAAAAACTTTGAACTTTGAGGAAAACTTTGAAATTTTGAGGAGCCTACGATATCGACTTAAATTTTTTTTCCTTGGCCCAAAATATTTTTGGTATAATGAAAAATATTTTCGATATTATTTATAGAAATTCTAAAAAACGGATATTCGGTCAACCCTAACCCGCACTCAATTAAATAAACTACTGATTTATACAGTTTATTTGTATAACTTTTATTGTTTTTAATGAGGCGTCCTACTTGATAATTGATGGACATTCATTTTAAATAAACCATCTAAATTTCTACTATATTTAAAACTTGCATATATTACAATAGTTTCGATACACAGTGCCTTTTCCAAATAAGAACTATATTAAAACATCAGTAAAAAAAAGGTATGTTTACTGAGCCTAGTGGAAAAAGACCAACCTTTTGGACACGAACAGCACTGAATTAAATAAGTTCCTAATTTATAAAGTTTTTCGTTTGACTAGAGTTGATTCGTTGAATCAAACGAATAAACTTTATAAATCAAGAGTTTATTTAATTGAGTGCGGTTGGTATCTAAATGTTTATATTGGACAAACAGGAAGGTCTTTTTCCACTACACTCAATGAACACGAAAAAAGTTATACTAAGGAACAAAATAATTTTCATTACGCTATCTACTTAATGCTGGAAAATCAAACTTTCAATGATAATTTTAACATGTTACACAATAAAAAAAATCTAAAAAACTAAATCTCTTTGAGAATCTAGAAATTAATAAAAGAAATAATTTGGGTATTTTACAAAATGACGACGTAGGTTTGAATGGTTCACCCTTATTAAATTTATAATGTGCTTCTAGACATTGAAAAAATGGATTTCCCCACTATTACCATTTATGGTATTATTGAGTCCATGAACAGTTTTAGTTGTAATTACGTTTTTTTTACTGTTAATTAAACATTGTTCGTATTTGAAAAAGGAACAGAGTGTCGAAACAATTGTAGGGTAGAGCGGGGTTAGTTGAGTTATTTTCCGCTTGATCTCCCATAACTTTAGGAATATGCATCGGATGTAATTGATTCTTATTCTTTTCGGTTCGTAATGGCAATAGCTAAAATAGGCTTAATGACTGTATTGTGAGATCAAGACTAATCAGAACTCAAGACTAACGAGGACACATGCACAAAAAACAAGGATACTTGGTATACCCGCGTTGCTGGCCAAGAAGGAAACAGACCATTTTAACGTCAACACAGATGATCCATTGGTGCATATTATATTGCAACAAGTCAATGACTTTCTTTATGTCGCCATATTCTTTACGCAAAGAAACTGAATGACCTACTGGGACTGAACCGTATAAATTTCCATTATGTAGGAGAACACACTTCAAGCTACGCTCTGAGCTATCTATAAACAATCGCCATTCAGTTGCGTTATAGTTAGAAATGGCCAATTCTTTCATTAAACCTTCTACGTTCTGGCAATATATAAATCCTTCATTAATTCTGAAGTACTGCCTAAATTCACTTTCTCTGGATCGATAGTAAGTGACTTTAGCTCCTCTGTCGAGCAAATTTTTTTCGTGCAGTCTTGATGCTAATAATTCCGATGCTTTTTTGGATAGTCCCAAATCTCGTGCTAAATCGTTTAATTCATGTTGATTGGATCCTTTACGAACAGAATCATTGGAAACTTTTAATTATTCGTCCGTGGAGTCGCTTCAATCTTCACTTGGTTCACATCCTTGTATTTCTAAAGAAGGTAATTCTTGAAAAACTGGCACTGGAATTTCAGCTGAATGAGGCACAGGGCGTATAGCTGACGGTAAACTAGGGTACTCAACTTTATGTTTGTTTTTCTTGTTAAATCCTGATGTTTTCACTATGCAAAAGTAGCAATCACTTAAGTGGTCTTTGGCTTCCGCCAAACCTTGGGTATACCAAACGAAAGTTTATTACGTGTTCTCTTCGTCCACATTCGTAAACTCTCTACCCGCTGCTTGCACACTTTATGAGGGGCCCATCATTTATCTTGGTCACCTATTTTCACTTTAAAATAAACAAAGTAGGCTTGCCTGACAAATGTACTAATATTTGTCCGTTGAATGGGGATGGTAAAACTGCCACATATATAACAAAATGAATCAGGGCTGTTTAAGCACTTACGACGAGAACTACCGGAGGAAGACATAACGAAAATCTGTAGTTGTATATGTATACTTTGACTTCACTATATCAGAGCGACACAGACCCGCGTACTTTAGCACCTTATGCGTAACTGACTGAACTAGTTTTGGATGACGCAACGTCACTCACGCCCCCACTCCTAGGTCGAAGAAGGTTCGCCGGTAGGAGAGCAGTAGTGACTTCTGTGATTCGCCAAGCTTAGTCGGATGCGCAACAACTGTAGAGAATAAACTTGACGTGATAGAAAAAAACTAAATAAAGTTTTGGAATTAGCATGTCAATTTACGTATAAAACAGCTTAAATATCGAACTCAACAGAAATTATTTTTCAAATTGTTCCCCAGTGTTATTAATCATTTTTGTAGCTATCTCAATTAATACAAACATATCTCATTAAAGTCATCCTGTTAATATTAAATTGTTTGGTTGCAGCATTTACACTCATTTTTTTTCCTCTACAGCTTTTGCTGCATCACTCAATTGTTGACTAGTTAGCTAAACCTTTTGAGGTATTTCTTGTATATGTACGCAACCTAAAATGTAATAATAATCATTAATACAATTATCAATATAAGTAATTTTAATTGGTAAACTTTGTATAGAATCATCACATGCACAAATTAATTGTTGGTTATTAATTTATTAAAGGAAAATTTGATTTTCTACAATGAACATCTAGTGGGGCTAGTTGAGCAAGCATTGAAGGCGTGTTACTCAACTAGCCTCATTTGAGGTAACAAAATAAAAATTAGGTTATAAGAAAATCATAAGAGTTAAAAATAAATAACCATCTATAATCGATAGAACAATAATTAAGTAATCTTTAAATATTTAGGTGGTCCTTATTAAATGTTTTATACGAGTATAGTAGAAAAAAATTGCTGACCTGCAATATACTTTTTACGCCGAAAAAAAAAAGCGTTCTCTTATTTTATCGAGCATCGGATTTGTCTTCCCCTTCCACAACCCCTTCTTTTCGCCATTTACACTTTTGTTGTAGGTTGTTTAGTTTTTGAGATATTTCGATTGCACAACTTGCCCCTAATATCAATTAGCCCCACTCTACCCTACTACATAAAACGTTTTTGTTGGCTGCTTGACATTTCGTACCAGTTAAAATGAGATTTCGCATTTTACTAAAGCAATCAAAATAGAACCTTTAAAAAAAACTTTTTGAGTCCTCAAAACTTATAAGTCCTCACTTTTCCATTTTTAGCTTTTAAGAATTATTGAAGCTACAATCACGCAAAAAACTACGTCAATGGACTGAAAGTGTTCAAACTGGCAGAACAAGACGCAAAATCCTGACTTTTGGTGTTAGTGGTTTAGCTTTACTTTTACTGCATCAAAACTGATTTTCTGTCGACCAAAATTGCATATTACATTGGACATCTTTAGATTAACCCTTCTCGAAAAACCCGTCTCGCTTCGCTGTGATCCGCTCCTTGTTTAGCATCGAACCATTGGTTTTGCGGGATTTATGAGGTATGTTTATTTTATCGTATTAAGTCAAAATCCGACACCGATTTCAACAGCTGTGTTAAAATTAGGTTTGATGCTTTGGCATGATTAGCGAAATGCGGGTTTTGACAGTAGAAATATATTCTGCGGTATTTTGTTGCAGATAACTTTGAGTTGATAAAGAAAAGTGTAAGAAAAAATGTAAAGAAGTAAAGATGGTCAACGTGAAACTAGCAAAAAGTATAAGGTGTGGTGCGAAACGACATACAATACAAAAACCGACGGAGATAAACTAGAAAACAACCAGGACTCAGATTTCTGTGCTTAGAAGTGTCCTGTATAAAAAAGTGTGGGAAATAAAAATAGAGAGACTAGGCAAAAAGTAAAGCCTCTTTAAATGGAGCGTTTTTTTTCCGATTGTGGATTGTTCTTATAGACCTGGCTTTTCACACAACCCCAAAGAAAATAAAGAGAATAGACCATCGGTGTCAGTTACAATGTGTAATTACCATCACCGTTTCTTACAATGACTCGTCCACGATATTTCTTTCTTAATAAATCAGTTATTTTATTAGTAGAGTGATGTGTAGCAAACTCCATTTAAAGTTACTTATACTAAACTTCAAGAGATTTACCATTAAACACCAAAACACTTTTTTGAACTGCTCGACGCACGGAGATGATTAAATCATCTCCTGATGATGCTAACATGGTTAGCGAAACGTGCGTCGAGCAGTTCAAAAAAATATTTTGGTGTTTAGTGGTAAATCTCTTCAAGTTTAGTGTTTCACACCAAAGGTTCCAATAGAAAAATTGATTTACTTATACTACTTCATCGGCAGCATTCTAAAAGAAATACGACCCACTCTCCTGATCATAATACCAACCAAACAATTAGTCATTTAGGATGTAAAGATTTCTCATGAATCAGTCGTGGATTTTCCTCACCACAAAACGCTGCAATTTTGTTTATTAACATAGATAGCTAATTTCAAAATATGCTTCATCTGAAAAGATGAGTTTTCAATTTGTTCTTTGATCCAATTGATAAATGCACGACGTTTTGAATGATCCAGTGACTTTAGTTCCTGTGTTACTTGAACCTTATATGTAATGTCTGAATGATTGTGGCGTGTTCATATATTTTTTCTCCTTTATTTGTGTTTTTCGCCACTGTCTAAAACTCAAAAATATCAAAAATACCTGTTCTTATTTAAAGAAAGAATCACTGGGTAAAAACAAAAAACCAAACGGAGACAAATTTCTCAGTGATTCTTTTTTGTAATAAATTTGCCTAACGAACAAAATTTTAAAGATATAAAAATGTTATAAAAAATTTACAAACTTTTAACGTTAACGTTTCGGAGGGTAATCTCCCCCCGTTTTCAAAACTGAACTAAAAAATAAATTATATTAATTTGTAATATATAAAGTAACGAGTGAAAGTAAATATATTTTTTTGTATATGTTCGTTAGGCAAATTTATTACAAAAAAAGAATCACTGAGAACTTTGTCTCCGTTTGGTTTTTTGTTTTTACCCAGTGATTCTTTCTTTAAATAAGAACAGGTATTTTTGATTTTTTTGAGTTTTAGACAGTGGCGAAAAGCCCAAATAAAGGAGAAAAAATATATGAACACGCCACAATCATTCAGACATTACTTTGACATATACAAAAAAATATATTTACTTTCACTCGTTACTTTATATATTACAAATTAATATAATTTATTTTTTAGTTCAGTTGTGAAAACGGGGGGAGATTACCCTCCGAAACGTTAACGTTAAAAGTTTGTAAATTTTTTATAACATTTTTATATCTTTAAAATTTTGTTCGTTAGGCAAATTTATTACAAAAAAGAATCACTGAGAAATTTGTCTCCGTTTGGTTTTTTGTTTTTACCCAGTGATTCTTTCTTTAAATAAGAACAGGTATTTTTGATATTTTTTGAGTTTTAGACAGTGGCGAAAAACCCAAATAAAGGAGAAAAAATATTTGAACCTTATATGCCTTGAGAGTTAAATCGTATCGTAAAATAAGCTATTTTGTGAATTCGCTGAATTCAAATTTTGGTGAACATCCACTAACGGAAATTTCTGGAACTTCAGCAACATTTTCCCATACCAAATCAATATATTCTTGCGAGTGGTCACTACGGCTATGTATTGGTCTTCTTTTATCTTCCACTGAACCAATTTGTTGAAATTCTTGTACAATTCGATTGATAGTGCTTTCAGATGGACGATTGTACAAACCGCAAATATCACGTGATTTTCTAAAAACATTTTTTATTGAACGCCAATTTTCATAAAATAATTGAACAATTTTAACGCGTTCTTTTATTGTGTACGACTCCATTTTATTAATGTCATACATTACACTTCTGAAATGATGCTAGATCTAGGCAAATTCCTAACGCCATCTGTTTCAAGAATTTAGAAAACCGTTCAATTTGAAAGACCCATTACAAGTAAGAAAATATACGAATTCTAGAAAGCCAATAACAAGCGAATTATAAAGTGTAAACGATTGCAAAGGGTAAATCACTTCGAGAGAATAAATAGAGAAGATCTAATCAAGGATGTTGAATGGATGGATGGAGAATGGACAGATAACAGAGGGTAGAGGAAGGACCAAGGATAGAATGCAGCGAAGAAAAAATATAAAGCTATGGACCTGAATGGCCTGATACCACTTATAAAAAGATCGTTGACTTAGGGTTGCGTATTCAAAATATCAATATAAATATTAACATACGAATTAATTCTAGCCAGTGATAAAACTGATAAAATGTTACACTGATATAAACTTTTTACATACATTCCATAATATCTGTCAATAAGTCATTAAGATCAAAATAGGGAACAGTTTTATTGGTGTTTTCAAGCATCTGGCACTAAAAAACATTTTTGTTTGCTTGCCATTTCTTTTTCTCCATGCATTACAGGGGCGTCACGTCCTGTAATCCAAATATATAACATAAAATATGCAATTTTACCGAAACTGGAGTAAAAACTTATAATATTAAATTACGTTCTTGTTTTCCATATTATCTTATTGCTTTTCTACGTGAATCGAAATTGAAAGTGGACCACCTATGTATTTTCTTTTCTGTTTTGGACAAAATATCTTTTAAAAATTACGTGATCTGCTTGCGTTAATATTTGAATAAATGAAATTAATTTTATTTAATTGATATTAGAATACTAAATTATCCCTTTAAAATAGT
>JARFXV010000120.1:0-180000 GCA_031761425.1 Cosmopolites sordidus | reverse complement strand
CGCCTTTATGTCGCTCAGCAGAGTAAAGTCAAAAATTTTGATTTAACAATTTTTTAAAAAAATTTAACTGTTAAAAAACGTATTCACAACGTTAAAAAACGTTCAAAAACGTTATTCACACGGCCGCCATTTTATGAAAACATTTTTGTTTTACTTCTCAAAGGTAGGGGCGATGGCGACATCTTTACTGATTAAGAATTCGTTGGATTTTTTTGTATCAGATGACCAGAACGGTTGGAAAAAATGGTTAGTAAGAATATTCTTTGTTTTTTTTTACAGAGCTCGAAAAAACGCCCGAAATTCGTGCCTCTGGACTAGCATATCCCCTTACTTAGCAATTGAATTTATCGGGATTCCCAGAGTGAGTCTTTCAAGTCTACCAGGTGTGGCGGTTAATAATTATTTTTTTTTAAGATGGCCCTGGAAACAAGTGTTGTTTCATAGTCTAATCTGCTAAGTCATTTTGTTGCTACGGCAGTACCTTTCAAAGCGCTATTGATATTTAAACGATTTCGAGTTAGCGTCATATTTTTTTTGTGTGGCAAACATGTCGAGTTTCGAACTCGAGAATACTTGGAAATTAGCGGTGGCAATGTCTCAACGCAAAACGCTTGTGGGCGTTGGTTTAGATCAGGGGTTTCCAATCTACGGCTCGCGGGCCAAATCCAACCCACCACTGTCATCAATCCGACGAATTTAGCAAGCGTGTGCTCACTTAGGATACGTAGGGTAGAGCGGGGCTAGTTTATCATAAGGGTAAGTTGTGCAATCGAAATATCTCGAAAACTAAGCAACCTTCAACAAAAGTGTAAATAGCGAAAAGAAGAGGTTATTAGCGGGGAATACATAGCGCGACCGTCAATTGCTGTCCGGTGCTCCGATAAAATAAGAGAACGCTTTGTTTTTTTTTTCGGCGTAAAAAATATTACAGGTCATCATAATTTTTCTACTATACTCGTATAAAAACACTTAATAAGGACCGCGTAAGTATATAAAGATTACTTAATTATTGTTCTTTCGATTATAGATGATTATTTATTTTTAACTCTTATGATCTTTTTATAACCTAATTTTTATTTTGTTGTCTCAACTGGGGCTAGTTGAGCAACGCGCGTTCAATGCCGAAAGAAAGACCTCAAAAGGTTTAGCTCCTTGAGTGATGCAATTGAGTGATACAGCAAAAACCGTAGAGGGGGAAAAGTGAGTGTAAATGCTGCAGCCAAGCAATTTAATATTAACAGGATGACTTAAAAGAGATATGTTTGTGTTAATTGTGATAGAGACAAAGATAATTAATAATTAGGGATTATTTATCATCTAACAATATTCTTGATCTCATAATTAGGTATTACTTTAATTTAATATTTATTTGCGTTATAATTATTCTTAAATATACCGTCCCAGCCAAATGGAATAAATTCGTTAATAAATAAATGGGGGCGTGTTCGAAAAAACGCTCGTAAACGTCGATTAGTATTTTTAAATGCGCATTTTTTTCAATAAAACTTTTTTATACACGGTGTGTATAAAACAGTTGAAGATAAGTCCAGGATATTTTACATGAAATATGTCTATGTCTCATCTTCTTTCATCATCCACAGATCACTAACGTCAACTAACATAAATGACTATTCAACAGTAACAAAGTATCTAATACAGTTGAGATTTTCAAGCTTATTTTTCAACGCATGCGCAGTTATATTACCAGAATATTTTTGACGAGTAACGCCATCGTCATGTTGAGGTTAGAAACTTTTCACTCAACCCTCGTTTAAACCTACCTATATAAATTACAAAAATATTGAACAGAAATAAATCTGATACAAAATTTCACGAAAATTTTAAAAACGACCCTAGAAAATACGCATACTAGTTCGAAATCTGCCCTTATAGTGGGCCCATCAGACCATATATAACTTCAAACTAAATTATATTTTACCGCTGGGGTAATAAAATTCCCATTTTCTGTTACCTATTACGTCTTCCATAAAGAAAATCGACGTAAAATATGGTCGCTGCAACGGCATGTGACTGCAACGAAAATCGAAAACAAGCCAATGAAAATTTCCTATCGAAAATAATTAATATAAAAGACTAAGTTACAATGTGTGTCTTGAAATTGCGAAAAGAAAGTTCATCACGAAGATGAACATTATTAGGATTTGTTTTAAAGAAAATGGTGGTTTTTACTCTGGACATATATTTTATGTTCCTATTAATTCCATCTATACGTTATGTTTTATAAATTTTCTCTTTTCCAGGCGTAGCTTGTTGTTCTTTTAACGTTTGTGAGGGACTGTCACAGTAACTTTAACAGCAATATACTATTATAAATTTAACTAAAGTAGTCAATATTTGATCGAAATTCATTTTGAACAAATAAGCAAAGATTAATATCTAAACATTTCTACTGTATTTAGTGCCTTTTTCAAATATAAACTATACTAAACTAGCAGTGAAAAAAGTAATTACAACTTAAAGTGTCCATCGACCTAATAATACCATAAAACACATAAAACAGTGGGGAAATCCATTTTTGTCAACGTCTAGGAGGGCAATATAAGTTTAATAACGGTGAACCATTCAAGTCTAGCTGGCCATTTGGCAAAATGTCCACATTTTTTCTTTTATTAATTTATTAGCAAACTCTCTAAAAGATTTAATTTTTTGGATTTATTCTCATTATTTAACATCTCTCAAATTATCATTGAAAATATGCTTTTTTAACATTAAGTTTTTAGCACATGATATTAGGGAAATCCATTTTTTGTCAACGTCTAGGAGGGCAATATAAGTTTAATAATGGTGAGCCATTCAAGTCTAGCTGGCCATTTATCAAAATATACAATTTTTTTCTTTTATTAATTTCTAAGCTCCTTATAAGATTTAATTTTTTTGGATTTATTCTCCTTATGTATCATATCAAAATTATTATTGAAAATATGCTTTTCTAACATTAAGTTTTTAGCATAATGAGAATTATTTTGAGGTTTAGCGTTATTTATTTTATGTTCGTTGAGTCTAGTAGAGAAAGATCTTCCTGTTTGTCCAACATAGGCCTTTTGACACTCAATTAAATAAACTCCTGATTTATACAGTTTATTTGTTGAATGCCATTGAAAATGGCCTATAATTGGAAAGGATAATAACATGTGACGAATCGGGGTTTTTTTACTTATGATCCTGAAATGAAACGCCAATCCATGCAGTGGAAGTACCCAAATTCATCGAGAGCTTAAAAAAACTGGAATGAGCAAATCAAAATTTTCAGCATTGTTTCGAACAATGAAAGATTCGCATTGAGCGTTGAAGGGATAGAGGAGCGGTATATATTGAAGGTGATAATAAGTAAATATGTATAAAATCAAAATAAAATGTTTTACAGCGCCAGTGAGAAAAGTACGTCACGATAAATCACCCTTTAAAATAAATAATTTCAAGGTATTTAATTATGTTGTCGATTTATTTGAATAAAAACGAGCGCACTAATAATCACCCTATGTATTTGACGATTGTATTACATCATGAATGCTTGCTGAACTAAATTAGAGTGTAGCTAATCAATAAAGGATTCAAAATTTTCATTGACCGCTATAAAAGCAAACATACCATATAAAGCAAATAGTTTTTTTCTTTTTTATGAAACAATATTCGAAATCAATGCACCACAAAACCATTTCAAATAGGGTTTCAGTAGTCTACTGAAATCTGACACTCCATTTTGTAAAATTGGTTTAGGGGAAAATTACGTTGAAAGGGATGAAAAAAGTTCGCTCTGTAATGCAACCAATTTAATTTTATTAAAAATTCCCACGCCAGTATTTGCACTCACTTTCGCAAAACAAACGCCTCAAATACCTAACTCTATATAAAACTATTTCGCGGCAATATTCCATTTTCCCAACCGAAACAACACTTTATTTGTTTTTTTTTTCTTGCAGGATCTCAGATCGTTGGAATGTCGACGCTGCGGACTGAGAAGAATCAACACCCAAATCTATCACCTGTTGCCTTATCTAACCCAGTTAGACTTGGGATACAACGAAATCCAATTCCTGGCGTCGGACGAGTTTCAGGATCTCCATCGTTTGCACACCTTAAAACTGGATGGGAACTTGTTTCCGGTCGTCCTGGAGAACACTTTCGTCAATCAACAGCAGCTAAAGTACTTGTGTTTGTCTCGAAACCGTATAGCAAAAATTCCTGATACTGCTTTGAAGAATTTGTCTAGTTTGGTGGAGCTGGATATTGGGTACAACAAGCTGAGCAAGGTTGATGGGATTGCATTTAGTCACGTGAAGAAAACCCTCCAGAAATTGGTCATCAGCGGGAACAAATTCAAATTAAATCTTATCAAGGAAATCGTGGATGTTCTCAGTTCAGTTCGAGACTTAAGCGTGGCTCACATGAAGCTCACCAGCATACCTGAAGGATTTTTTTCTGACAGAATACGCAACTTGAATATATCAGGTAATAATTTGACCGAGTTGACACTGGGGATGTTCCCAAAACACCTCCAAGTCCTCGATCTAAACGACAACAAAATCCGTGGTTTAAACACCAGTGTAGTGACCTTTCTCGAATCGATTTCGCGTGTCGAAATACGCGACAATCCATGGACGTGCGACTTGTGTCATATAAGTGACGTGTTTTTCCGTGTAAATCACACAAACCTTTTTCAAAATGCAACATGTGCCTTTCCCAGTGTTCTAAAAGGTAAAAGCCTCAATAAACTATCTCAAGATGAGATTTCGGCCTGTAGTGATTCCGAGTCCAGTGAAGAAGACCCGTTCGGATCAAACAAAAAAGGCCTTGTAATAGGATTAATTTGTATAGTAGCGTTTGCAGTGTTATCTCTCATATTCGTGGTGTGTTCGTGCGTGAGGAGGCATCACCAAAACGAAGCAAAGCGTAGAAAACGAGCGTCAGAATGCCAAGAGAACAACGTGGATCATACAACGGCGATATTCACGAAGAATCAGCTGAGTTTTCAGTTTCCTCTCGATCTTACCGAGAGGAAACTGTCTGTGTCCACCATTGGGGAGATTAAAAAGGATGAAAAACAAGGAATGTCGAACGGTACTGTAACAACTGGTCTTTAAAGACGATGTAAAATAAAGTAACTGATAAAATCAGTAACACTTAAAAGGAGATTTTGATTTTCAGATTTGCTTTGCAATGATAACATCAATAAACTCATCTACTTGGTGAACTTTCAGGATTAGTTAGTATTTTTTCAATATCAATATTTACAAATTTTCACTAGCCATGTTAGCATCATCAGGTTTAACTTTAGAATTAGGTACGTCAACTCCTGATGATGCTAACATGGTTAGCAAAACGCGCGGCGAGAAGTTAAATGTGATTTCCAGTTTAGCGGTAAATCTCTTCTCTTGAAATTGGAATCTTAAGAGATATACTATAAACTTACTAAATATTTGGTATGATATTATAAAAAGTACTTAAAAGGATTAAATTTACAAAATCTCTTTTTGAGTCTTTAATTTCTATTTCTTATTTCCTTTATGAATAATCTAAGACGGATTAAGTTATTATAAAAAATAAATAAAAAAATAATGTCTTCTGCCATGATAACATAGATATATTTCCGAAAGAAACAATTAAGATGTCTATATAAATATGAAATTAAATTAATTGTGAATACTGGGGTCTTTCTAGGGTACTAAGGTCTATATAGGGTCTTTCAAATTGAACGGTTTTTATAATTTTTTAATAAAACACAGAATTTAAGTTGATTTCAAAAAACTTTTATTGGTAATCGAAACCTAGGGTATGACAACACGAAAGACAATATCTGCCAAATGACCACCTCTTGCAGCTCCACTGACGACCACTCTTTTATCAGAATTTTGGATGCCATTTTCGCATAACTGGAATAATTTCATCCTTTAGTTCAGGAATCAATTGTGGATTGTTCTTATAAACCTGGTATCGTCCAGAAAATGTCTCTCTCGATAAATGAACTGCTTCATTAGCAGAGTGAGGTGTAACGCCTCCATTATCTTCTCGCGATATCGACCACCATTCAGAGTTTCAGCTTCACCAGCAGCATTCTGATAGAAATACGGCTCAATTTCATCTCCTGACCATAATGCACACCAACAGTGACTCGGTTAGGATGTAAAGGTTTCTCGTGAATCAATCGTGGAATATTCTGTAGACCAAATGCCAAATGTTTATTGACAATAGCCACCAATTTCAAAATGTGCTTTATCAGAAAAGATTATTTTTTGAGATAAATCATCTGTTCTTTGATTCAATTGATGAATGCATGATGTTTTAAATAATCCAGTGGCTTAAGTTTCTGTGTTGTTTAAACATTATATGCCTTCAGAACTAAATCATTTCATAAGATGCGCCATGTTGTGGATCTAAATTATTGTGAACGTCGACTAATGGAAATTTCTGGGTTTTCAGCAACACTTTCTCATACCAAATATACGAAGTATATATATACTACGACTATCAGGGCCGAATCTGAGCTCCCGCAGACTCTGCAATACGGGGGGGGGGGGGGGGTCAATGAGGTCCCAAAAGGAAAAATGGGAAAAAAATAACATTTAAAAACTACTCTAATTGAATTTTAAATGTTACATTGCAACGTTTCACATAGAATAAGTGTTTTTATTTTAAATCAAACTGTATTAAACAAGTTACTAAAAAAATACCTTAAAAAAATGGATGGGTTACTGGTATTAAATATTGGCAGAGTGTATTTAAAAAATAACAACACACTCCAAATCTGAACAATATATTTTCGCATGTATAACTTGGAAACTAACATCAGTGGATGGAACCAAAAAAAATTCCAAAATTTTGGACTCTGGTCTTGGAGAGACTCATTGACATAACTATGATGCTCGCAAAAAATGCTCTTGCATTTAGAGGTTCTAAAGAGCATAGGGGAAACTACGATGGGAATTTTTTTATCAACTGTGCTCGTATTAGCCAAGTACGATCCTATCATGGCGTAAGTTTTAAGTGCGCCAAAAGGACATGCACCAGTATTTAAATCATGACCTACATAATCAAATTATCAGTTGTATATATATCTTCTCATATTAAAACTGAACTCATTTAGAAAATCCATAAAGCGCAGTATTTTTCAGTCATAATTGACAGATAATCAGATCTGTCTAAGAAAAACCAAATGAGTTTTGTTGTACGATATGTCGATTTATCTAAAGCTATACTTGACGATCAAAGAAGTCAAGGAAAAGACGTTTTGGAAAAGTAAAATGTAGAAATTAAGAAGTTTTTTTATGGGATTTTTAATGTGAAAGACCCAACTTCTGCTGGTCTCTCTGCAGATATTATCACCAGTTTGGAAAATTGGGGTTTAGATATGAAAAAGTGTCAAGGGCAAGTGTATGATGGAGCTGTAGAGATGAAAGGAGCATTTTTCGGGGTCTAGGAAAATTGTAAGATATTAAAGAGCCGGCTGTGTATGTTCATTGTTCTGTTCATAATCTTAACTTAGTAATAAATAACGCGCTTGGAAGCGTTAGAGATGTAGCGAACTATTTTGTAGTATTGCAGTTTATATATGTGTTTTTCGGCCAGAGTATTAAACCGATGGGACATATTGACATCTTTAACAGGCGGATCTAGGGTAACACTGAAAAACTTAATCCCACAAGGTGGGCATCTCGTCATGACTCAATTTTAGCAATCAAGTTAAGATACCTTGATGTTATGAAAACCCTGATAGAAATTTCTTTAAAGAGCAAAAAACGGATGAGGTATCGGAGGCAAAGCGCCTCACAAAATTTCTGGATATCTACCAATTTGTATTTGTACCTGTGCTTTTATTTAAAGTGTTCACGCACATGAATGTTGCTTCGAAATGCCTTCAAAGAATAGAAATGGATTTTGAAAGCAACAGCAGTGCTCCAAAACATTGTTTCTAAATTGAATACGCTAAGAGATAGCTTCTTCGAAGTAGACGAAGAAGCTGCATCTATTGCTGCAAAATGGAATATAGAAGGAATGTTTCCGGTTGGTAGATAGTTAGATAGTGACGAGTTAGCAGAAGATTCTCCATATGGTGAGCACAATATCAAAGTTAAAGTATTTTTTCGTCTTTTGGGCACTTTTAATGGTCAAATTACTGAACGTTTTTCATCTTTTCAAAATGTAACGGAAAAGTTTTGAGTTTTATTTCTTTAAAAATGACTTGCTTTATCAGAAGATGATATTGTGTCAATAGCTGAAAGACTGCAAAATAAATATAAAGCTGATATTGGTCCCACTCTATATTTAGAGCTGGTTGCAGCTTATGATATTTTCAATCGTTTATATAAAACATTGAACCGTTAGTTTTTGGTAACTATATTGTAAAGTTTATTTTGAGCAAAATCTCTTTTTAGAAGTTTCTGCGTTATTTTCGTTTTGTAAATATTTTTTTATATAGGAGTAAATTTAAATTTTATTTACTTCTCTCGCCTACAACAATGGAATTTATTAACACCAGACACAAAAGTTACGTTATCCAGAAACAGGAGCAAAGTTTGCTCAGAATTTTTCAAAAGAGAAGGAGAATATTGTTATTGTACTGATATCCAGGAACTTTTTGAAGCAACGGATCAAAACTATAATATTTCTTGAGGACTTCGATCTGTTTGGTTGCTCTTTTTTCATTGTCTGCGAAAGCCAGGCATGATATTTCTATGTTGTTTTTGGATCGTCCGAGTCGTATTGGTTTCCAGTGTCCTTGATTTTTCAGTTGTTTTTCTCATTCTCTTACGACTTTGCCCCAGAGCAGATTGAAGAGGAGTTGGGATAACCCATTTCCTTGACGTACTACAGTTTTTATCAGGAAGAGTTCAGAAATTTCTCCCATAAATTTTACTTAGAGGTTGTGTCAGTCAGTGTCTGCTTGATTAATCGTAGTGTTTTGGGGTCGAGTCCTTGTTCTTCTAGAATGTTGAACAAAGATTTTAGGTCGATGCAGTCATATGCTTTCTTGAAACAGCAGCGTGCCGATGATTGAGACGTTCCTGATTGCTTTGTATTTCTTTATATATATATATATATATATATATATATATATATATATATATATATATATATATATATATATATATATATATATATATGAAGAATTGTAAAACAAAGAAGAATACTAATTATCCGTACTCCAAGTGGCTGCTCTGCACGTTCCTTCAGTCTCCATCATATATTCAGCAAGTCCCTCCTAAGGCCAGTTTTTAGCCTAATAACTTTCATCAGTCGGGAGCGATATGATGAAGATAAATATTTATAAGAATAATGCATATGTTATACATGAACAAAATTATACAAATTGTAACTGTACACGTGACGTTATTCATTGAAATTACCATACGTAACAATACAGAAGCTGCTCATTCTTTGAACTAATCGAACTATTTTAAACCCGACAAATCGATGGAGAGCCCAATGCCAAAACTAGTACAATGTTTCGGTAAGACGGAAATATAATTTATGTCGGTTAATATTACGTTTGTGTCCGAAAGCCGCAGCTGTTCGGTATAATTTTCAGTGAGAACTAAATCGATACTGTCAGAAAATCAGTATCGAGCATATTGTTTGCTTTTCGGAATTTTGAGCTCATCTTTGTGTGATGTTAGAACAATATTGACTGGAGAAATTGGCGTAAATTTGTTTGAGATCTGACAAGTGATGAAATAATAAATAATACCTGAAAATTGATATTCCCTGCCATATATAGCGGCTAAGCGAATTAGGTATTTACATCTTTTGTATACTGGAGAACAATCAATCTTCATATTTAAATCGATAAGAAATGGGTTATTAATATGAAAAAAGCAGGTTTAAATCTTGAAATTGGTGGCTGTGTTAGTAAATAAAATTGCCGCATTTGGGGCGAGGAAAATCCACGAGTCATTCATAAGAAACCTTTACGTCCTAAACGAGTCACTATTTGGTGTGCATTATATTCAGGAGATGTAATTGGGCCGTAATCCTTACAAAATTCTACTTGTGAAACGGCCACCAAGATCACATGATTTGACACCGTTGGACAATTTTCTTTGAGGCTACGTCAAAATCCAGTTCTATAAGAACAATCCACAATCGATTCCTGAACTAAGGGATGAAATTATTCAAGTCATTGGTGAGATAGAACCACGTTCATCCAAAACGTTGACAAAAGAGTAGACCTATGTGGAGCTGCAAGAGGTGGTCATTTGGCAGATATTGTTTTTCGTGTTTAAATGTCACCCTGTAATTTAATTATCAAAAAAAGTTTTTTGAAATCAACATAACTTCTGTGTTTTATTGAAGAATTAAAAAAAAAGGTCAATTTGAAAGAGTTTTTATTTTTTCAAGAAAGTCAATAATAAGCGAAAGTTCATTGGGAAGATACCTTTGAATATACAACTAACAGTAAGAAGTCTTGCCTATCTTAATGCACATATAGATGGAGACGAAAACGGCCATATTGAAACACCACAGATGACTCATTGTTATGGAATTTTGGTAGTTGGTGTCAACAACTTAGAAGTTTAATAGTAGATTGTGCAATTCAGGTGTGTTTTAATCAATAAGTGTCAAATAAGTGTACAGGAATACTCTTTTTGTGTGTTCTAATGTAAATACATATTAATACTTATTATATTGACAATAAAAAAAAAATATCGGAATTAAGGTAAACACAAAATATGGTTAGTTGTGCGTCTTGTGGTTGTCCCCTGACACGAAAAAATCAAAATTCAGGAGTAACATTACATATGAAAGTGCTTTTAATTCTAAATTTGTCAATTATTTAGAAATAAAAGCGTATTTTGTTTGAATGTAATTTTAAGGTTATGAAGTCAACATATCGCCTGGTATGCATAGGCGTAGTCAAATTGATTTAGGTAAAATAATATAATTCAAGATTTCCAAAAACATAACACTCGAAACTTTTACAAAACATTTAAAACTAAAGTAACAGGCTATCAACCGCAAAGTCTTTGCTTCCAAAAGGAAAACGGACAGTTGGCTCTAAATAACCAAGATAATTGCAAAGAACGAAATATTTTGAACAAATACTAAACTGTCCTGAGCCCTTAAACAAATTAGCAACACTAAAGCCTAAACAAACAAACCCAGATTCATTACCACCGAATGAAGATGAAATAATTAGGCAAATCAAGCGGCTTAAAAATAACAAAGCTTCTGGTAAAGATGGAATCACTGCGGAACTTTTGAAATCCGCTGGTCCAGGTACAATCAGGGAAATAACCAAAATTCTACAAGAAGTTTGGCGAACCGAATGGATTCCGGAAGATTGGAAAGATGCTCTAATTCATCCACTACATAAGAAAGGAGATAGAACGGATGTAAACAACTATAGAGGGATATCTCTTCTCCCAGTTTGTTACAAGATTCTATCTCAATGTCTACTAGACAGAGCATAGGGACAGTTAGAACCTAACATTGGTGAATATCAAGCAGGTTTTCGACCGGGCAGATCCTGCCCTGAACAGATCCTGAATCTGAAGTTGATTCTAAGTCATCAAAAACTGTACAATAAAAATCTCGTCTGTACATTTGTGGATTTCAAAAAAGCATATGATTCTATTGACCGCGAATCTTTATTCCGAATCTTGAAAGAACAATGACTAGATCTGAAAACGCTGGCAATTATTAAAGCAACGTTAACTAACACAAGGTCAAAAGTTAAATTCATGGGTGAGATCTCGGACCCCTTCGAAATTAAAACTGGAGTGAGACAAGGGGATGGACTCTCGCCACTTTTATTTAACTGTGTTCTAGAAAAAGTAATACAGGAGTGGCGTGAAAAAAAGTCGGCCCTGAATATTGACCAGCCCATTAAACTGGGGAGAACCAACATCAAAATTGATTGTCTGGCATTTGCTGATGATCTAGCAATTTTAGCTCAAGATGTATTAACGGCCCAGAAACAGATTGAAATCCTAAAAGAAACAGCAGAAAATGTAGGACTTCAAATTTCCTTTGAAAAGACACAATACATGACCTGCAACAGACTAAGAACGCCATTTCTAAAAACAAAATATGGTAACATCAGCGAGTCTCTCAATTCAAATATTTGGATGAAATAATCATGGAAAATGGGTTGGAAAAAGCGGCCAATAAGGGTAGATGTCAAAAAATGGAAACGGCATTGAGACTTACACAAAACATTTACAACAAAAAATGCCTATCTAAAAACATAAACTGAGACATGAGGTATTAAGCCAGAATGTCTTTATGCTGCGGAAACGCTCATTTTGAATAGAAAGAGGGACATCGAGGACATTGAAAAGAAGGAAAGAAAAATCATAAGATAAATCCTAGGGCTATCAAACAATACACAGATATACATAGCGATATGAGAAAAAGAAGACTTAAGTTTTACGGACACATAAAACGGATGAATCCGAGTAGGTTAACTAGACAAATAGTCGAATTTTATGAAAATAGGAGTAAAGCGATTAGATTAGAGATTGCTGCAATTAAAGAGGACCTAAGATCAGCAAATATTACACAAAGTGAAATTCAGGATAGAGGTTGTTTCAGACACAAGGTTAACGTTTGGAAGGTTGGCCAGAGAGAAAAATGTAGGAAGACTGGAACAACTTGGTCTGACGAAAGGAAACAAGCTCACAGCGAAAGAATGAAATCAGTATGGGCACAAAGGAAGGCTAACAACAACAAACGCCTCTAATTGTACTTCGCGTGGTCCACCAGGGCCCATACGTGAATAATAATAATAATAATTCAAGATAGTGATAATCTTTTTTTAGAACTTAATTTTTTAACGTATGTTCTAAAATGTTTAGTTTTATAAAACATGTTACTTTACTCATATAATCTATAAAATATAATTAATCATACAGAGTGTTACCTTTTTGTATAATACTTTTCAGAAATTATTATACTAAAATATATAACTGTTACTTCTATTTTGATTTGGATTTCATATTATTAAACCAGTTTATCTTTTTTTCAATATTTCCCAAAGATTTCAGATAGAAGAACACAGTGGATTAATTTTATTAAAAAGCCAGATTTTATTCCACACGGCAGTAGGTTTTTATACTCCCATCATTTTGCTGAGGATTGTTTTGATCGAACATCTAAGGTAAAAGTGAGACTTCTACCAAATGCTGTTCTAACAATTGAAGTGGACTGTTTAAAATATGTAATTTTTATTTTATCATTTTGATAAGCATCTTTCATAGCATTTATTCTTGAAAGTTAGCTTTTTTTGGTTGTTATGAAAAATGAGTTTATTCTCGAGTTTATATCTAAAACTTTATTTATTGGCTATTTACACTACAAGAATTAATTATATTTGCTAAAACGCTGTAGTAGATGAAAAAAATCGTAGTACAGTTATATACAGAATTAAGAGTTCAACTATTAGCTGTCACGCGAAAGTCAGGTGCTAGCACGGGCGTAGCCAAGGGGGGATCTGGGGGATCAACCCCTCCCCCCCGAAATAAGCCAAATATTACCTAATATTATACCGAAAAAATACGAGGAGTGAAGAGAGTTAAATTATTTCATTTAAATTGAATATATATCCGAACTAGTGGGCGTTGCGCACAGTAACGCCATCTCTTGTCGAGTAGTCGAACTATTTTGTATCGTATGGAAACGTACTTCAAACTAACCCCCGCCCCCCCCCCCCCCAACTAAATCCTGGCTACGCCCGAGGGTGCTAGTGTTCGAGTCCAGTGTACCAGTACCACCGAGAGTCAAGTCTCCGTTGCCCATTAGAAAGATAAGTGCGTTACGATTCAAGGCGTCCACTATTGTCAGTTGGCCATAACGATTGAAGACGTTTGAAGACACAGGAAGACCACACGAAGACTCAACAGAATTCCTCTTTCGTTGTTTTGTTAGAAGCTATTTTTATTTTGTAACAGTTATTTTTTCATTACATAGAATTTACTGTATATTTTGTAAGAAATATATTTTTTTAGTTTAGTATATACTCATCTCATTCAAGTATAGGTTTCATCTCCAATAAAACAATAGGCCTGTCGTTTGTTTAGAAGGTGTTTTAGCATACAAATGTAAGAAATATGTTTGCTTAATTTACATCTTCCGGTCTCTTGTCCCATCTCAGGCAAAACGATAGTTTTATCGCCTTTTTCTTTGGTAAAGATGGTTTTTATCACATTAGACCAGATGCCGACTACATTTCATTTTTCACTAAAATTCACTTATTCACTTAGTCTATCTAAAAGCTTCGATAACACTTAAGGGTAGTTAACTGCCAGATGTTTGATAATGGTGGGGCATCTTTAGAGATGGCTTCATTTTTAGTAGTTGAAACCAACGTTTCCATTTATACTGTGAACAAGTAAATTGTAGTGTCGTTCCCGAATAATTCCAAGGGTGCAGTGATACACTCACCCTTGAGTATCACTGAACACTGTTATCTATTAACTTTTATTAGCTGTGTATCACTACACATTCTATCAATTTATATTAGTTTTGAAATGTATCTAAAGCTCTATTATTTCTACTTAATATTTTCATTAATATTAAATGATTACTATATAAGTGAGTGTGTATCACTGAACACTTTGTTAATCTATTATCTTTATTATTTCTATTTAATGTTTTCTTTAATATTAAATAATTACTAAAGACCGGATTTTATGCATTTTACATATATATGCAAATTCTGCATATTTTGTGATTTTAAAGGAAAAATGCATATTTTAGGAACTATTGCATATCTAAGCATGTTTTGGGATTTCTGTATTCTTTTCTTACGTTTTATGATCGCACGGCGCCGTGTCTGGGCGGTCCCGGTTTGCAGATTGGGTTTTCCCTAATGGGGCAATAAGATAAAATAAGTACAAAAACTTCTATTTTTATTTATTTTCTCATATTTGTTACTGTTTGCAAAGTTTACAGACTGGTGCCAGTCTAAATTCGTTGCTCGAAGTACCGACGCCTAGTGACTTAACCTAGATTTATTCTGTAAACTTTACTGTTTGTCAGTATTATTCAGGTTGTCGTTTGTTGTAGTCGTAGTTATTATTGTGCAGTTAGTAAGTGCAAACAAAGTGAAAGTGAAAGCAGTGATTATGTCGAAAATACTATGTACTTCTTGGATTAAGCCTTACCCACAACTTGCTTTGGACGGCGACCAGGTTTTTTGCAAATCTTGTTCAAAAATTGTTTCCTGCTCAAAGAAATTTCGTAGCTAAGGTTAGAAACATGAAGAAGTCTGGGCCCATACAGTCAACGCTGAAGCAGTCATTTGAGATTTTTAAAAACGGAAACCATGACCAGTCAGAATTTAACGTAGATCTATGTAAAACGTTCTTGGCTGCTAATATTCCTTTAAACAAGTTAACCAACCCGCAAGTTAAGGCCTTTCTGCAAAAATATACAAAATTTAATACTCCAGATGAATCAACATTAAGAAAAAACGTCGTTGGAAAGGTATTTTGCACCGTGATAGATGAAATAAAAGAAATAATGTATTAAAAATAATATTAATAATTATAAATAATAGATGAAATAAAGAAAGAAATTGGAGGTAATTATATGTATATTGTTGTCGACGAAACAACTGATTCGTGTGGTCGTTACATAGTTAATTTAATGATCGGAAAACTCACAGAAGAAGAACCTGGAAAAGCTTACCTTATAGCCGTAAAAGAAGTGGAAAAAACAAACAATCTTACAGTTACACGTTTTATTCAAGAAACCTTAACACATTTCTTTTTGCCGAACTCAGTTCTTACAGATAAAATTCTTGTCCTGTTGTCCGATGCTGCGCCGTATATGATAAAGGCAGGAAAGAATTTAAAAATATTTTATGAAAATTTGATTCATGTAACTTGTCTAGCTCACGGTTTAAATAGGGTTACGGAAACTATTAGAGTTTCTTTTCCGTTGGTCAATGACCTAATAGCAAATGTCAAAAAGATATTCATAAAGGCCCCATTGAGAGTGCAGTTTTACAAAGAGAATTTGCCCGGAGTACCATTACCCCCTGAGCCTGTCGTGACCAGATGGGGCACCTGGATTCGTGCGGCATTATTTTATACAGTGCATCCAAAAATCGAAAGAAATATTTCAAAGTACTGTAGTGGAACAACAGTTAATGCATATTAAGTGTAACTATGTATTTATAGCAGACAGTATTTTGCAACTAGAGGAATCGTGTACAAGTTTACCAGAGTCGATGGATATAATAGAGACGTGTACAAAATTGCAAAAATATACGAGGTGAGGTAGGGAAAACAGTTGTGGCAAAATTAGAAAATTTTCATCAGTCTGATTTTCATCAGTCAGCAGCCGAGCTCTAGACGAACGCAAGGAAAGCATGACGGCTGAAAGGCTAGAAACCGGTCCCGAGAGACACGTGACGTCGCATGATTGACAGTTCGGCGAAGGTGATCGGTGGCACCACGTGGAGACAGGGTGAAAGATTTCTGTAATATTTTCCCTCCACGGTTCCGTTACGCTACCTTGTGGGCTTACCTGGTACTATACCCGAGGTTCCAGGCAGAATGTTACGGGCGGTCCTGACTGCTACGAGCATTCGCCGTAAGATGGCGTGAGTTGTGTGCGATCACGACCCGTCATTAAAATGACCAGTTGATCTGGTCTGGCCCCGATTGCCTCTCCGAACTGCTTTCCTTGCGTTCGTCTAGAGCTCGGCTGATGACGGGAAACCGGTCCCGAGAGGCACGTGACGTCGTATGGTTGACAGTTCGGCGAAGGCGATCGGTGGCACCACGTGGAGAAAGGGTGAAAGATTTCTGTAATATATATATATATATATATATATATATATATATATATATATATATATATATATATATATATATATATATATATATATATATATATATAATATATAATATATAAAAAAATCCTTTTAATTTTTTTTGTTCTCGTATCGTTACAATTTATAAATAAATTAGTTTTTAAAAACGGAATAACGAATAGTATTTATATAATTGTACATATACAAAGTTCATTTCGTTTAAGGAACATTAAACACAAAACAACTAAATACAGAAAGGCTATGTATATTTTAATATTAAAAAAATTAGTGAATATTAGAATATTAAGGCTTTTTATTTCATTTAGGAATATATATATATTGTTAGAAATCTACTACCAATGCGCCAAATGTTGTAGAATAACCCATGGTAATTTGTCTCTTTTCGAGAGAATTACCTTCATTGGTTTTTGTTGTCTTTGAGTCGCCGCCAATCATCCGAAAGGAATTTCAGGAACGACTACGTCGTACCGATCTACTTTTTGTAGAGATTATTGATTGATTGCTTATTGGCGAGTGTGAACGTGTCGAGAGATTCTATTCTGGGTGCTCGGATAACGTGCCGCTCGTGTTCAGTTTTTGAATTTATAATTTAATTATTTATAATTTTTATATCGTTATTTCTAACATCAGAAGTGGGATTGAATTCCGGAACTGCCTATTTGTGAACCTGAGTGTGAATCAAACGCAGAATATCGATAAATTTGTTTCTGTATTTTTTAGGTACTTATTAATTGCGTTACCACTACGGTTAGTATTAACATTTTTGGTATCATTGTGCAAAAACAAAGTAATTATGAAATCGACTGAAAGTGTTGGAGGTTTGACGCAAAATCTAATAAATGGATTAGTAAAAGCGTTGCGATCTCAGCGTTCTAGTAATCAGGTTGATTTGCCGTATTTTCAGCAAGAGGTAAATAAATCTACCAAGTGGGTAAGTCAAGTCGAACTATAAAAAATTAACTTGCATGGTCAGATATACAAATTTTGGCAAGAGTTGGTCGATTTTTGATAAATGATGTAAGAAGTTCGAGCATTAAAATCCTTAAACTAGGGATTGGACCAATTTTTGGTAAGACTTTCTGGAATTGTTTCCAATGAAAAGAAGTTTAGGTCATTTATTTGAAGAGGCATCGAAGTTTAACAGTTCGCACGCGAACCCTTATGAAACATATATTCGTGGAAAATTAGCCATATTAAAAAATCTACGTTCCCATTTGTCTGAAGCTTATTTGGTAGTTGGTAGGTAACTAATTGTGCATGGAATTCCAGATTTAGATATACGCAATGCTGCAACTAATGCTAATTCTCAAACCGTCTCTAAACTTTTAGTGTTTCTGTCATCTTACGTAAACCGTTGGGAAGAGTCTAACGGGAAATGTTTACAAATTTTAATGATTCTTTGAAAAGAATATTTTCATTTCAATTCGAGAAAATCTTCCAAATCAAAATGTTTTCGGTGTGGTAAATTTGGTCATGTATAGGCAACCTGTCATGCTAAAATACCAAAACTTTCTTCTGAAGTTGCGCCATGAAGAAATGGTCATCAGAGTGAATTATCCCCTCGATAGTCTTCGTCTACTGGATCTATTCAGGTCTCAAGTACATGGGCATGGGCATTTTGTGCTAAACGAGGTCATAATATTTCGAACTGCTTTACCAAAGCCGCTATCGAAAAACGTAGTATCAATTTTTGTTCTACACTAAAGCCGTCTGGTGCTACAGAAGTTTACATTAATGTCATTGTTTACATCTGTCCCTTATTTCTGAGAAATTCTTTGAATTATTTGAAGATAAAGTTGCCCCATGTAGCCTTGCGCTGAAAGGAATTACAAAATTTACGATGAAAGTATCAAAGAAATTTACACCCAATACCAAAATTACGGATATTGACACTGCCATTACGTATGTCTTTGTCCCCGATAAGTGCCTCAATTATGACGTTTTTATTGGGCGTAATTTATTTGGCTTTTAAGATCAAAGTTTGGTTACAATCACTGATCAAGGATCTTGTAATTCGACGTGAACTTCCTGGAATAAACAGAGTAGTATCTGAGACTAATTCATCCGAAATTTGTGAAATTGAAGCACCTATGGAATTCCAAGGCGAACTTCAAGTTATTTTTCGAGATTTTAGTGCAATGATCACGAGTGGTATCAAAATAGGTGCAGTAATAATACTAGCCTTAAAATTTGCTTGGAAATAGATGTTGTTATCGCCCGTTCTTCATATCGAATGTCGGAAAAAGAGAGAGTTGCTGTGCGCAAGATAACTACAGACTTGTCTAACAAAATAATTCACCCTATTGAGTCTCCATACGTCCAGTGTTGCTTGTGAGGAAGAAAAATGGGTCGCAAAGTCTCTGTATGGATTTCCGAGAGCTTAATCGGGTTACCATTAAGGACAAATTCCTTTTATCTCGCATCGATGATCAGTTGAACAGGTTGGGTAACAGAACAACTGAATTTGAAGCTAAACACCACTCCTACGAATTAGAGACGCTGGCCATTGTGGAAGCTTTCAAACATTTTCGGATATATCTGCTTGGGATTAAACTTCCGGTAATCACTGATGGTAACGCTCTTAAAACAACGCCGACTAAGAAGGATCTATTGCCGCTAGTGGGTGTATTTCCGAGTAGCCCGCTGATAGGTGTATTTGCAATCCAGCCAAGACGGTTCGGTGAGTAACTCATAACAACTTGGATTATATCGAACAAAAAGGTAATGGTGAAGTACATAATTTGCTTAAGCAACTTCTTGAAGGAAATTTGGACCAACAGCAGTGTATTGCAAAGGGTGAAATGTTGTTTCACAAACAAATTAATCCTGATGGAACTGAAAATCTACAGTGCTATGTACCACGACAAAGTCGTTTAGGACTTTTACGAATTTTTCACGATGAACAATGTCATGTAGGTTGTGATAGAACTTATGAATCAATAGTCAAACATTTGTGGTTTCCGCATTTGAGAAATGTTATCAAATGCTGCATTAAACTTTGTGTAGTTTGTGTTGTTAAGAACACTAGTTTTGCAAATTGTTTAGATCAGTAGAAAATAGACTATTTTATTACCCTAGATATTCATCACGATAACGATCAAGAGGAAAGGTATATGAGGACAATTAGGAATCTTCTTAAAATTGAAACCAGTAATAAAGTCAGAATGGTCAAGCGGAATATGGAAGATTCAATTAGTGCTAAATACAACTGTTCAAAAGTCAACAAAAGTTACTTCCTTACAACTTTTGTTGGGAATTAAAAGTTCGACACCATTGTTACAGGTTTTACTCAAATCTATTTCACCGAATTTAACTTCAGTTCGTAACAGAGAACTTGACAGAGCTCGAGTTACTGAAAAATTATCATTGACACCGTCGATGAAGGCCTATAACCAACAACGGAGGGACCATATTCGATATTCGGTGGGTGATTTTGTTCTGATGCATCGAGATTCCCAGATGCATATAAGTAAGAGTAAGTATCAGTTTTTAGGTCCGTATGAAATAGTAAAAAGACTTGAAAATGATCGTTATGAAATCAAAAAGATTGGAACTAATGTTATTATAAAAGCAGCAAAAGAACATTTAAGGCATGGCCATCAGAATGGTCTTTAGAGTGTGATATGGAAGAGATACTGCAGTTTTTAGAAACTGACGATGAATTGATATAAGTAAGTCAGATGAGTCATAATATAAAATTTATAGTTGGTCTCTATCCCACTAAAGGTAGAGACGGGTGAAGGCTGCGGTCTTCACAAATAATTTTTATGTTTATAAAAATCTGTCTCTGTCTTGTTAATAGCGGAGCAGGGTGAAGGCTGAGGTCTTCACAGATAATTTTGATGTTTGTATTTCTGTCTCTGTCTTATTAATAGGGGAGCAGGGTGAAGGCTGAGGTCTCCACAAATAATTATGTTATATTTCTGTCCCTGTCTTGTTAATAACGGAGCAGGGTTAAGGCTGAGGTCTCCACAAATAATTATGTTATATTTCTGTCTCGTGAAAGACACGCAACAATCGAACAAGTTCACACGCTAGTGAAAATTATTAATAACGCCTTTGAAGATAAGAAGTACTGCTCGGCTGCATTCTTGGATATTACACAAGCCTTCGATAGAGTGTGGCATTCAGACTTACTTTACAAACTTAAATCAAAACTTCCTACACCATACTATCAGGTACTGTTATCATACTTGACGAACAGATACTTCGCTGTCAAATATAAAGGAGAAATAACTAACATATATCCGATAAAATCAGGAGTACCTCAAGGTAGTGTCTTGGGTCCCATAGTTTTTCAAATCTTCACTGCTGACCTACCAACTACGCCAAACACGTCTATAGCCACCTTTGCAGATGATACCACAGTTATGGCAATAAGCAGGGTACCAAGATATGCATCTGAGAAGCTTCAGGAAGCTCTTGATGGGATAGAAAAATGGATAAAAAAATGGCGTCTAAAAATCAGTGAGAACAAAATCTCAGCAAGTCACTTGTACCTTAAGGAAGGAGTCATGCCCGAGTGTAACCTTTAATGGACATCAACTCCCCCAGGCAGACTGTGCAAAATATCATGAAATGAGACTTGACCGAAGACTAAACTGGAAACAACACATTTTTATGAAGAGGAAACAACTTGGCTTAAAATTATCCAAATTCTACTGGTTAATAGGTAGAAGATCCAAATTGTCGTTGGTTAATAAGTTAACCATCTACAAAGTGATCCTCAAACCCGTATGGAGTTATGGCATACAACTGTGGGGAACCGCGAGTGTATCCAACATAGAAATACTTCAAAGATTCCAGTCCAAAACCCTGAGAATAATTACTGATGCTTCTTGGTTCGTGACAAATCAAACTTTACACCGTGATATAAAAATAAAGCCTGTGCTAGAAGAAGCCAAGTGCGCGAGTGCGAAGTATCTATCGCGACTTGAAGTGCACCCCAACTCCCTTGCTGTCAGCCTCCTGGATAATAGCCAAAAGCCGCAGAGACTGAAACGCTGTGATCCTTTAGAGATAAGCTATAGAATTTAAGATGTAATTAAGATACTCCATTATTCTAGTTATAAAGAACCTAAGTTCCTGTATATGATAGGCCTTTAATGTAAGCGCCATAACCTCTGATGCTTGGCAATGCTTTGCCTTGCCCTTAATGCCCTCTGATGCTTTGCCTTGCCCTTAATGTTGGTACCTTTGGGTAGATTGCAAATATGTGGGAGATTAAAAAAAATATATTTCTGTCTCTGTCTTGTTAATAGCGGAGCAGGGTGAAGGCTGAGGTACCCACAAATAATTATGTTATATTTCTGTCTCTGACTTGTTAATAGCGAAGCAGGGTGAAGGCTGAGGTCTCCACTAATAATTATTTTTTATGTTTCTGTCTCTGTCTTGCTAATAGCAGAGCACGGTAAAGTCTGAGGACTTCACAAATGACATTTATTCTCGACTAATTCCTTTTCTTTTGTCCCTTCACAGAAAAGCGTGAGGATGTTTGAAGCGCCGAGATCGAGGCTACCGTCAGTCTTGCCGCGTTAGAAATCTACAACCAAGGCACTAAATGTTGTAGAATAACCCATGTTAATTTGTTCCTTTTCGAGAGAATTACCTTTATTGGTTTTTATTGTCATTAAGTCGCCACCGATCACACGAAAGGAATCTCAGGAAAGGAAAGGAATCTCGTCGTACCGATCTACTTTTTGAAGAGATTATTGATTGATTACTTTTTGGCGAGTGTGGACGTGTCGAGAGATTCTATTCTGGGTGCTCGGATTACTCTGATAATAAAGGAAGATAATTTCGAATATAAAACTTCAGGAATGAACATATGGTTCTTTAAGTGGGACCCGAATGGTATTTGCATATGGCCGATAACTGTTTCGGGTTTGGCAGTGGCGTAGGGCAGTATGAATGAAAACAAGAAACTGATAAAAGTTTACAGGTATTTAAAATAATAAGTTATTGTATAATTATTGTTACTGTATTAAATTATTGAAGACTTACTAGATACGGCAGAGACTGTCAACTACTATTTAATTCTCAATTTCAAATTAAAATAGTTTTAGAAGAGAAGTAATATAAAGTTGATGGTGTTGATTTCTGTCCTGCGAAAATGTAACTTAAACGAAATTAATTAAAAAAAAACTATTTTTTCAAAGAGTAGTCTTTTGTGTACTTTTATGTTTTAGTAGTCTTTTAATACGATAAAAAGTTATTAAGAAATTGGAATCTCCTATCATAAAATTATATTATTTGCAAAAATTGGTAAGGTAATCACTTGTATCTTGCGGTAAAAATACAAGGGGTTATTCCTTGTCCTATTCTAAGAATGTTTTGTCTTATGATGATTTTTGAAAAACCCCTTTGTTTCGAAGATACAGGGCGAACAAAATTTGCGACAACCATATTCGATATTTGTTGAAATCATTAATGTAAATAAAAGTAGGGTGTACGTCAATGAGTTTATCAAGTACAATTTCTTTTTTTCGATCTCGATTACTTGGAACGGCTGTTTTTTCTAGTAAGTGGATTTCATCGGTCGCATTTGTTTACATAGATTGAGTGACGTTTGGCTGTTTGTCGTGTCTTAAATAGTGAGTGAAGTCTCTATCATAATGTATACAAACGCCGAGATGACTGACATGCACTTCATGTATGGACTTGCTGATGGCAATGTATTATAAGCTAGGCGATTGTACAGTGAACGATTTCCAGCCCGTAATGTCCCTGACTGAAAAATCTTCGAAAACATTCATCGACGTCTTCGTGAAACAGGCACATTGAAACGAACTGAAGGGTCAGGAAGATCACTGACTGTAAGAACGGTACAATTGGAATACAATGTGCTGGACATGATAGCGGAAGAGCCTGGTAGTTCTATGCGAAAAATTGCAAATACTTTGAATGTGAGTCACTGGATAGTATGGAAAATTCTTAAGACAATTTGTTGTATCCATACCACATTCAACGCGTTCAGGCACTACTACCTGTTGATTTTTCTCTACGTATTGCATTATGTCAATGGATATTGCAAACTTTACTTCGTATTTCTCTATTCCTGACACAAATTCTTTTCACCGATGAATTCACTTTCGCAAGAAACGCAATAAGGAATTTTCATAATAACCATGTGTGGGCAGATGAAAATCCGCATGAGGTATGCGGGGATAGTTTTCAACATCAGTTCTGGTTGAATGTTTGGGTTGGAATTGTAGGTGACTATCTAATTGGACCGGTATTTCTATCACAAAGACTTACTGGCGAGGTGTATCGCAACATTTTGGAAGCAACGCTGTCTAAGTTTCTAGAAGATGTACCATTCGCAACAAGGCATGAAATAGGGTTTATGCACGATGGTGCACCACCACATTTCAGTTTGGTTGCTCGTGATTTTTTAACAGCAACATACGGATATCGCTGGATTGGTCGAAGTGGGCCACACACATGACCTGCCCGATCTCCGGACTTAAACCTCCCCGATTATTTCTTCTGGGGATATCTGAAGTAAATAGTTTACGCTATTCCATTGAAAAATTTGGATGATTTGCGAAATCGGATAATTGCTGGGTGTAACTCAATTAGAAACGACCCTGGTTCGGCACAGTTCAGCAGTCAATGACGAGAAAATTGAATGCTTGTATCAAGGCTGGAGGAAGTCATTTCGAACATTTATTGTAGATTGAGCAACTTTACATGAACTCTTTGATAATAAATGTTGTTAATGTCGCAAATTTTGTTCACCCTGTATCTTCGAAATAAAAGGATTTTTCAAAAATCATCATACAACAAAATATTCTTAGAATAAGTCAAGGAATAACCCCTTTAATTTTTGCCGCATGTTTACCTAACACCCTGTATATATATATATATATATATATAATTAAGGTGACATGTAAGACAACCAAACAAAGACATAATCAACGTTTACAAGAAGTCGAAAATGACAGACAAAATTCAATGTACAAAGGGCTGGAAAAATTATTCATTATGAAAATACATGTATTCTTTCTGTATTTAGTTATTCAGTGTTTATTGTCCCTTAAACAAAATTAACTTTATAAGCCAACAACGAATTTTTCCATCTACTACAGTGTTTTTACGAATATAATTAATTTTTGTAGTGTAACTAGTCAATAAATAAACTAAAGTGGGAGATATAAACTCGAGTATAAACTCATTTTGCGCAACAACCAAAAAAAGTTAACTTTCAAGAATATATGCTGTGAAAGATGATTATCAAAATGATAAAATAAAAAAATTACATATTTTAAAAGGTCTACTTCAATTGTTGGAACAGCATTTGGTAGAAGTCTCACTTTTACCTTAGATGTTCGATCAAAACAATCCTCAGCAAAATGATAGGAACATAAAAAAAACTTCTACGGTTTGGAATAGGCTGGCTTTTTAATAAAACTCATCTACTGTGCTATAAATTATAACTAATTTAATAACATGAAATTCATATCAAAATGGAAGAAACATTTACATTTATTAGTGCAATAAATTCTGAAAAAAAACACTCAGAAAACTCAAGTATCTCAGAAAACTAAAGATTTTAGAACACACGTTAAAAACTTAAGTTCTAAAAAAAAGATAATCACTACCTTGATAACGTTATATTATTATTATTATAATTCACGTATGGGTCCTGGTGGACCACGCGAAGTACAATTAGAGGCGTTTGTTGTTGTTAACCTTCCTTTGCCCCCATACTAATTTCATTCTTTCGCTATGAGCTTTTTTCCTTTCGTTAGACCAAGTTGTTCCAGTCTTCCTACATTTTTCCCTCTGGCCAACCTTCCAAACGTTGACCTTGTGTCTGAAACAGCCTCTATCCTGAATTTCACTTTGTGTAATATTTGCTGATCTTAGGTCCTCTTTAATTGCAGCAATCCATTTAATTATTTCTACTTTAGCTCTACTCCTATTTTCATAAAATTCGACTATTTGTCTAGTTAGCCTACTCGGATTCATCCGTTTTATGTGTTCGTAAAACTTAAGTCTTCTTTTTCTCATATCGCTTTGTATATCTATGTGTTGTTTAATTTCTTGGTGTACTCGAAGTCGGTATGTTGTGCTATTTATTTTTTTGCGGTCTAGGAGTTTTTTATGACTTTTCTTTCCTTCTTTTCAAGGTCCTCGATGACCCTCTTTCTATTCAAAATGAGCATTTCTGTCCCATATAGACATTCTGGCTTAATAATTGTGTTGTAATGTCTCGGTTTTGTGTTTTTAGAGAGGCATTTTTTGTTGTAAATAGTTTGTGTAAGTCTACGTTTTCCATGATTATTTCACCCAAATATTTGAATTGAGAGACTCGGCTGATGTTACTATAATTTGTTTTTAGAAATGGTGTTCTTAGTCTGTTGCAGGTCATGTATTGTGTCTTTTCAAAGGAAATTTGGAGTCCTACCTTTTCTGCTGTTTCTTTTAGGATATCAGTCTGTTTCTGTGCCGTTAATACATCTTGAGCTAAAATTGCTAGATCATCAGCAAACGCCAGACAATCAATTTTGATGTTGGCTCTCCCCAGTTTAATGGGCTGGTCAATATTCATAACATTATAATTATATTATTTTACCTACTATTAATGTGACTACGCCTATGCATACCAGGCCATTTGTTGGCTTCTTAACCTTAAAATTTTTAATTCTAAATAACAAATTGAGCATTAAAAGCACTTATCTATGTAATGTTACTCCTGAATTTTGATTTTTTCATGTCAGGGAACAACCACAAAACGAATGAATATATCTCCAATCAATAATATCCATTTTTCCCTATATAAATTCATCTCATCCTCATTAATCCAGATTTATCAATTTAATTCTGATATTTATGTTAGAAAATATTCACTAGTATTAAAACAGTTTAATTTAAATAAAGAACATGCTAATTACAGAACCTATTAAGGCTGATTTCATTACTTGTCATATTTCGAAACAATTTGTCTCATTTTCTTCAGTAAATGTTATTCTAATGGCGCACGAAGACGGCCTCAAAGCCCGGAAACTCAAACAACATGTCTGATACTGATTTTCTGACAATATCTATTCGGTTTTCATTCTGAATGGAACCACACAGCTGCTGCTTTCAGTCACAGGCGTAATATTAACCGACATAAATTATATTTCCGTCTTACGGAAACATTGAACTAGTATTGGCATCGGGCTGCCTATCGATTTGTCGTGTTCAAAATAGTAGTTTGATTAATTCAAAACATTTATTCGAAATTAATTTCCAAATTTGTGAGAATTGTAAGGGTTCGTTCAAACGTGACGCCCAGCACTGTGGGAGGTTTACATGTCATGTGATTTGAAATGCTATAAGTCAAATGAACATGAAGTCATAGCACTAACGGTATAGAGCAAGAGCCCGTAAATCCCAGATCTTCGTTATTTTATAAAAGTTGAAAGTTTTTCAGCGCGTGCTTCCAACTCAGGTAGGAACGATGAGCTATTATAAAGTTTGGGTCAGTGTGGCTTTGGCAGGTAACAGGTAGCGAAGGTGTATAAATTTCCAACTTAAATTTATCGAATAATAAAGCGTAATGTTCTTATATTTTTTTCGGAATAATATTAGAAATCACGTCATCCGTTGCCAGACACTTAATGGTGGCAACCCCTTGCCAGACACCCTGAAACTTTAACAAATTGTAACCTTACTTACGATATAGTATAAAAGCTGAATTTTACTTGAATAACTATTAGAAGATGTTTCCTCAGTAGCCAGAGAGTTTCGACAGTTCTAACCCCTAACCAGACAAACATACATCCGAGATTACGAAATTTTAAGACAGGTTTAATGATGTTATTCATTTTCACCATTATAGTCGATGTCTTCATTATCTTCGCCACTGCTATTCCAGTCCGTTGCTTGATCTTTTTCAATATCGTTTTCTTCGTTAGTTTCTGTAAAAATATAAAAATGTTAATGCAATTAATAGCTAAGAATTTATATATAATAATTAGATATATATATATATATATATATATATATATATATATATATATATATATATATATATATATATATATATATATATGCAGCTAGTGCAGCTAGTGCAAAAAACGCTGGAAGGAAACAAAGGAATTAACAAAGCTAAACAGAAGCTGAGAAACAAAAGAACGCAAATATATGCTTTAAAGCGTGAGGATGGCACAGTGTGCAGGACGCGTACCCAAATGTTAGAGATTGTCAGAAGGTTTTATTCCCAGTTATATGAAGATCAGAGCCAGTCAGGGACAGCAATACCCACGGAAGAACAATATATAATGCCAGATATCCTAGTGGAGGAAGTAACAAATGCTATAGAATTGATGAAGAACGGCAAGGCTCCAGGAAAGGATAGTGTAACTGTCGAAATGCTAAAAGCTGGTGGTCGGACGTTACATAAAACACTGGCAAAATTATACTCTAAATGCCTCAAAGAACAAAAAGTACCTGACTTATGGAAAAATGCAGAAGTGATCCTTTTACATAAAAAAGGAGCACAGGAAGATTTAAAGAACTACCGTCCAATAAGCCTCCTATCAGTGATGTACAAAGTTTTCACTAAGATAATTTCTAAAAGAATATTAAAAAAACTGAATGACGCACAACCAAGAGAACAAGCAGGATTCAGAAGTGGATTCAGTACAATGGATCACATCCAGGTTGTACAGCAGGTCATAGAAAGGCACAACGAATACACCATGCCACTGTGTTTGGCTTTTATCGACTACGAAAAAGCATTTGATTCCATCTCAAAGCATGCGATAATGGATGCACTGCTTAGCCAAGGTGTAGAGAGAGCCTATGTAAACCTATTAGAATCGATATATGATGGAGCTACAGCCACAATTCACCTTGATGATCTTCAAGTGGGAATTAATATAGAACGAGGTGTACGGCAGGGTGACGCAATATCGTCTATTCTTTCCTCGGCTGGCCTTGAAGAAGTATTCCGTAAACTGGATTGGGAACAGGATGGTGTAAAGATCAATGGTGCAAACTTAAACCATCTTAGATTTGCAGATGATATTATTCTCATTTCACAAGACCCAGAGGAGCTGCAAAGACGCATACAAGAACTGCAAAGGGCTGGCGAACCATTTGGCTTGGAAATAAACCTGAAAAAGAGTCAGGTTATGTTCAATAACTTCGCTCAGGACAGAAGAATTTCAGTTCTAGGAAGGGATTTAGAGATTGTGGACAGCTTTATATATCTTGGGCAGAGGATTTCCATGGAGGGGAATACCGGCCGGGAGGTGGAACGGCGTGTTAAATGTGGCTGGCAGGCATTTGGTAGGCTCAACATAGTGTTTAAGAGCAGACTCCCACTTTGCCTGAAAAGAAAAGTATTCGATCAGTGCGTTCTACCCGTTATGACATACGGAAGTGAAACCTGGACACTCACATCGCAATCAATTCAAAAACTTCGGGTGGCACAGAGGGGAATGGAAAGATGTATGCTTGGCATTACAAGACGAGACAGAAAGTCCTGCGCATGGATCAGGGAACAAACAAAAGTCTGTGACATCATTGGAAGAGTAAAACAGTTGAAATGGAGATGGGCAGGCCATATAGCGAGGCGATGGGACGACAGATGGACCAAGGCAATCCTGGAGTGGATACCGCTTGATCGCAAACGACCGCGAAGAAGACCGAAAGCACGATGGATTGATGACATCGTTAAGTATATTGGACCCGAGTGGCAGAGGAAAGCCCAGGACCGTGAAGGTTGGAAGCATGCTGAAGAGGCCTTCATCCTGCAGTGGATCGATGCGGGCTGATGATGATATATATATATATATATATATATATATATATATATATATATATATATATATATATATATATATATATATATATACACACCTGAGAGAGTTTTTAGCGAATCTCTGACATAATTTGGCAAGTGATCTTTTTCAAACTATTTAAAATGGTACTGGTTGTTTTTTTTTGTACCCAGCCGTTATTCTATTTTTGATATATGGTTGGAATTTTCTGGTGAGCATTGTTCCAAATGCTAGATATGTAGTTTGCTCGCAGAAATTGCTGTAACAGCTTGGTTTAACACGATGGCAGACTGTTAGATTAAAAATTTTGCAATTTTTTTACGGTCAAATGCTTCATTAACAATTATTTTTTATATCACATTTATTTTATATACTGCACAAACAAATAGTAAAAAGGGTACTACTACTACAAATAGTAGAAAGGATATATATATATATATATATATATATATATATATATATATATATATATATATATATAATGTACTGATGAAATGAAAGATAAACAGTGAAGGGTCGCAGCACAAATTTGTCTCCGTTTTGTTTTTGTTTCTTACCCAGTGATTCTTTATTTACTTACGAACAGATATTTTTTATAGTTCTTGAGTTTTAGATCGTGGTGAAAAACCCAAAAAAAAGAAAAATATATAAACACTCCGCAATCATTCAGACAATAATAGAATTGAATAATTGTAAATTTAAGCACATGTGATGCAGGGGGTTTTAAATAAACTATTCACAAATATAAACTAAAGGAAAAGTTAGAATTTGGTTTAATGAGAGGCTGTTTTATTTTTGCCCAACTCTTTCACTGTCTCATTATTATCTCCATTGACCCGACCACTCATAAATCTAATAAGTAGAAATCAGACATAATTTGCATAAAATAAGTTCACATAAAGGCGTACATAATATCTCTTATAAATCTAATAACTAGAAATCAGACATAAGTTTCAAGACAAGATCAGACAAGAGTTTCTTAAAAAAGAGACACTATAAATGATACAAAGTGATGCTTAATTTAGGGGTAAACAGTCAAAAAAATGTTGTAATCGAACACTGAAAGAATTACACAGATAGGCTAAATAATGAAAGCTGAATCTGAAGCATCTGTATATGTTGTTGCAACAGCGTGCTTACTAGATTCGTAAATTGAGGATTTCCACTGGCACCACCATTAGTAGTAGAGTTCACAAAGTTTTCAAAATCTTCCTCTCTAATCACACCTTTGATTTGAGCGGAATCGTTTTTAGAAGCTATTTTTCCAATAATAATGGACCTCTAATCCCATTCCTGAAGTTGTAAGGATGGCTTCATAAATTTAAAAAAACGGCTGATTTACAAAAACAACAGTTTTATTCTTAAACCTTGTACAACTACTAATCATTTAACCTTCTTGTTTTCTTAAACTAACCTGCCAACATTAACTGGTGTTTGCTACAAGAGTGAAATACGAAATAACATTATAAACTCTTACAATATGAAATCATTTTTTTTCTATCTGCTCTACTTTTTTAGATACATTTACTTATCTATCAATGCTTTTTTTGAATTGCATATATTTAAGTATGGGTGTTCTAGAATTATTATAGGTGGAAGTCTCCGAGTACCGGACACTTAACGAATCTTAACAATAACAAAAAACTTGTTATAGTTTAATTTGTTTATTTATGTTAAAATAACTCTGTTTTATACTTATCCAACATAGATATGTAATCAGTCTCAAATATTACTTTAGATGTAGTAGTTACTAAATAATAACTTATATAGTTAAGATAACACTTGAAAAAAGGTTCCCTAATATCGGACAGTCGACTTTTCCTTTATTATTTGAAATTAAAAAATATTTTAACGAGAAATTCGTAAAAGTGTTATTTCAATAGAACTAAACCAACCATTAATAAAGCAAATTAATATTAATTTTAATGAACTTTGATCAGAACTAGGAACTAGGTTTTCTAAGAAATTTCAAAATTTTAATCGATAGTCGGCAAAAATCACCGGTATAGTTATCTGAGCCTTCTTCAACGTCAGCACACGCTTCATGTGCCCACTGAATACAAGCTTGGCAGCGTATCCAATCTTCATCGTTATTTTCTTGACACATTAGGAAAATTTGTTACATTTTCGGTCATTGATTTTGATGACGGAATCGCTGTTGTCTTGAATGTTGCAGTCGGTTTTTTTTGTCTTTTTCATTTTTTTCGGGTCGTTAGTTTCCTTGCCTTTAAAATGTTGTATTTTGACCACGCCAGGCTTTGCTTTTGCTGCTTTATTTTTAGAGAGCGACTTTTTGTATGGGGAGGATGTCAAAACCTCACTTTTCCCAGCTTTTTGTCGTTGACTCACGGCTCGTTTTGCTGCAGCATTTGGGACTGGTGATATCTGATGAATTACCATAATAATGGTTTTGCTTGTTGACGGTTGTGTCTCAAAATTTTCCTTTTCGTTAACGTTGAAAGTATTTTGAGGCAACTCCTGAGGTATGTTCGTATTGGTGTTATTGCAAAGATTCACTTCAACATCTGGCTGCATGGGTAGGTCGGTTACTGCTGATGGCAGAAAATACCAATCTGTGTAAATATTTGGATTCAAAGGCAGAATTCCAGTGTTATTCTTGCACCGGAGTTTGCCCTCATCCATAATCCACAGGCTTGAAAATATGCATCTTTAAATGGTTTCATAAAAACCCTGTCTAAGGGCTGCAGTTTGTGGGTCGTGTGGGATGGAGTGCTTAACATGTGCACATGGTTTTCTTTCGCGTAATTTATGACCGCAAGATTTTTATGAGTACAATGGCCATCTAGGATCAAAAGCACTGGTTTCTCTTTAGTACTTTTTGGTACATTGTAGACTTCAGATGATTTCCTTATAGACAATTTTTTGACATCACCTTATCGATGGCTTTTGTCAATATTTCGCATTTGGGAGTATTCCTACAGCTTGGGTTAGGGTTACCCATATTGAATCTATGAAACAAAATACCACATTAATTACTACAACAATAAAAATCTAATTGTAAAACTGTCCGCCATTAGGGGACTTTCAGAGTGTCCGATTTTAAGGACCGTTAGGTACATGCAAGAAAAATCCTTATTCACATTGTGTGTTATGAATAAAAAAAAAACCTTGTGAATTATGATAGATTAATAACATAGCAATAATTATCAACAATAATCAATACCATCCCTTCTTTTAATTATTGTTCACAGACCCCACGAAATTACTTCGAACAAAATTTTTACTAATCTCAAAGTTTGCATTAATCTCCACGACGAACGAAGCGGCACTGATTCATTCGTCGAGCGTAACCCCCCCCAACTTCACATTGGAGGAAGTTGCTAACCGCGACACAAGGCGCGCTTTCTTGAACCGATCCAGATCCTGTGCGGCTTTAGGAGCTGTATATTCGCTGTATATTTGCCCTATTGTCAGGCTGCCGTCTAGTTACTTTCAGGAAAATCCACTAGATGGCATACGTATTGGCTTTCCGGTGAACTAAAAATCTTTCATAGGAATCACAAGGACAACAGGAGAGAAACATTTTATAACTTTTTGGAGACGATTGAAAATGATCGTCATTTTTTGGGACGTGTTATTACGGGTGACGACGTACTGGTCTTGGATTTTTGAATATGACCTGGAAACGAAGCGGCAGAGCCAGGAATGGTACATTCCAACCTAACCACTGCGAAAAAGGCAAAAAAAGCACTGCCAGAATGAGCAAATCAAAGATCTAAATCATACTGACATTGTTGTCACTCATTTTTAGAATGTATTACAAATATCCGGTTCACGTAAAGAATTGCGACGGATCACCAAGTGACTCTAAGGAGTTCAAACTCGTATTGAAGACGCATCAGATATTGACCGGATCTCCCCTCTAAGAGAGAAGCTAATAATCAAGCCAGATTGAACGCTACGCAACCAGTCTCATTACTTTCCAGTACAATACCATATGCTTCAATTGTCGAATGTTTTTAAGGAAAATTATCTCAATGTAAATATTCATAGCTGACAAGATTTTAGGGTCTGATCTCAAAACTATTTCATGTCGATTCACGATGAAACTAATAACAAGGTTCATTGCAAAAATGCACCTTGCAGTTTGTCTCCAGTGTAACTACGCAAACTGTCTCGCAATTAATCGGAATATCTGTTTTCTGTTAGAATGTCGATACCAAAACACACATATAAATTTAATCTGCTCTAGATATTGTAAAATAGAGGGTGTCCCAATAACTAGTTCGAGAGTTCGTTTTTAGATAAAATCAACAATTTTAGAAATATAACATGCTTGTTTATTTTATTAAAAAGTAGAGACGTGGTAATTATGTTTTTAAAATAATCGGTTGTTTCTGCAAATGGTCATTGTTTGCGGAATCGAAAATTAGAATGAAATTGCGATTCAATGTCACCAATAACTAAACGCTTCTGTCCTTGAGGAAGCTCCACAGGAAAAAGTCGAGAGAGGTTAGATCGCATGCTCTTGCAGGCCACTAAATATCACCATTTCAAGATATGAAGCGACCAGGAAAACGTGTCCATAACAAATCCAAAGTTTCCCTAGTTATAGGAGACGTGCCGCCATCTTATTGAAAAAAACATACTGTTAAACCCTTTATGTATTAGTGTTTACACCGTGGGGCCACACGTTTAGTGATTTTTTCTCAAGCGCCTCGTTCGCTTAGGATGAAACCACATTAGGGAGAGTATGCGCATATGTCGTTTTTCTCCAATGCGCGCGCATATTCTTGTTGCACCATTAATCAACCGCCAGTGAAAACAAAGGCACACGTTCGCCATTTATTTAGCAGTTTATTGTGATTATCGTTTCAAAGGGTAAGATTTTATTTAAATTGACGTTTAAAATTATAAAGCTATGTAATATCAATAAGGCTATAAATGTTTTTAGTTTGATAAAACTATAATTCACTTATAAAGTTGGTGGCTCCATCATGGGAACACTTGGTATTGGGTAAAATTTTTTCTTGCTTTCAGGCTAAAAAGTTTTCCTATCGTGGTTTAGAGAATATGAGCCAAAGTCAATTCATTTCTCTGTTGTGCTATGGAAGTTGTATTTCACGATGACTTATTAGAAAATAACGATTGAGGTGACTTTTTTAAAAACCGAAAAAATGTTGGATAATGCTTCTCCTGAAGATAATTTATGGAGCAGTGATTATAAAATTGATTTGAATAGACTCAGACAAAATTTATTACGAACTAATAATGTTTAGGCCAATGATAGTAGCATCGACCGCATTACCTTCCACACCGATTTATATGTTCTTCAAAACAGCGGCGGGAGTAACAAATTTTTCCTTCGGACTAATTCCTATGAGGTGAAGACTTTCCTTTGAACAAATCTTCTCATGGGAATAAAGAAACATCAAAGTGTTCGATTGGTCATCCAGGAAAAATCTTTTATAAGTTCTTCTTTGTCTAGAGATCGTTTTATATAGTTACTCAAAAATCTCCATCTGACTGACAACTCTATTCAGCCGAAGGCAAATGAGAAAGGCTTTGACGTTGCCTTGAAAATCAGGTCTGTGCTAGAAAAATTATCGCAGTCTTACCTTTCATCATTAAAATCATCAAAAAATTAAGTAATCGATTAATTATTTGATGCGTTTCGAGGACAGAAGTTCTCTGCGCCAACGCATGCTAATTAAACCAATTAAGCGTGAGTATAAGGTGTGAATAAGAGCTGATGAATGTGGGTATGTCTGCCAATTACAAATCTACATCGTAAAAGTTTCTGAAGCAACAGAGAACAAATTATTTTTTAGACAAAATGGATATGCTCAAGCCAGTAGTCGATAGTATTCGATCTAAGAAATTGCGAATTCCATTTCTGGACGTGTCATTAGTCAACTCTTATATTCAAAACTAGATCAAACTTGACAGCAATGACTTTAAAAATATTTCATTCAGATTATCTGTAATCCTCGGATTGATTGGGGTCAAGCCCGACATGCCTAGAAAAGGAAGAATACTCGATACTGCAGGTGTATTAAAAATCAGTAATTTCAAGATGACAGTTTCACCAGAAGGAAGTGACCAAGGTACACCCTTGCCAAAACATCTTGAAAAGCCTAAAGTCTAAAAGATGTGCATGTAGCTCTCATATGCAACAAAGTTTCGCTGGAGCTATTTTACATGATAGATACATAGATAAATGTGATGTAGGTCTTTGTCTCAGTGTCAAAAAAACTGCTTTTCTTTATTTCCGGAAGATATTACAAAGCCAACTGATATATTTTTGCATATTTTTTGTAACATCGACCACATGAACTTCCACACCAATGTGTTCTTTAAAACAACGGCGGAAGTAACAAATCTTTCCATCAGACTAATTCCTATGAGATATATAGTTATAAGTTATATAGTTACTGCAAAATCTCCATCTGAATGACAATCCTATTCAGCCGAAGGGAAATGAGGAAGGCTTTGACTTTGACTTGAAAATCAGGTCTGTGCTAGAAAAATTATCGCAGTCTTATCTTTCATCATTAAAAGTATCAAAAAATTAAGTAATCAATGAAATCTTTGATGCGTTTAAAGGGCAAAAGTTCTCTTCGCCAACGCATGCTAATTAAACGAATTAAACGTGAGTATATGGTATGAATAAGAACTGATGAATGTGGGTATGTCTGCCAATTCCAAATATACATCGTAAAAGTTTCTGAAGCAACAGAAAACAAATTAGGACCTCGTTTTCTAAATCATCTAATACAAGAATTAGTAACAAAGCGACACAGCGAATTTTTTGACAACTTTTTCAATTTCTTTGAACTGCAAAAATACCTTTAAGAAAATTGCATTTATGCTTGCCGAGCAGTGAGAAAAGGTAAGAAAGGCTTACCCAAAGATGTTAAAGCAGATAGTAAATTAGAACGGGGTCAGTCTGGAGATTTGATAAGGATGGTATTACATTTTTAAAAAGGAAAGATCGTAAACCAGTTTTTTTCCTAAGTAATCATCGTAATTCCTCAAAAAACGAAACAGTTTATAGGAAAAATAAGGACGACACTCGTGCAGAAATGACGTGCCTTATCTTAGTAAAAGATTATAATGCCAATATGGATTTTGTAGACAAAATGGATATGCTCAAGTCAGTAGTCGATCGTATTCGATCTAAGAAATTGCGACATTCCATTTCTGGACGTGTCATTAGCCAAATCTTATATTATATTCAAAACTAGATCAAACTTGACAGCAATGAACTTCCACACCAATATGTTCTTTAAAACATCGGCAGAAGTAACAAACCTTTCCTTCAGACCAATTCCTATGAGGTGAAGACTTTTCTTTGAACAAATCTTCTCATGGGAATAAAGAAACATCAAAGTATTCAAGACTATTGATCCTCCAGGAAGAAACTTTTATAAGTTATAAGTTATATAGTTATTGAAAAATCTCCATCTGAATGACAATCCTATTCAGCCGAAGGGAAATGAGGAAGGCTTTGACTTTGACTTGAAAATCAGGTCTGTGCTAGAAAAATTATCGCAGTCTTATCTTTCATCATTAAAACTATCAAAAAATTAAGTAATCAATGAAATCTTTGATGCGTTTAAAGGGCAAAAGTTCTCTTCGCCAACGCATGCTAATTAAACCAATTAAACGTGAGTATAAGGTATGAATAAGAACTGATGAATGTGGGTATGTCAGCCAATTCCAAATCTACATCCTAAAAGTTTCTGAAGCAACAGAAAACAAATTAGGACCTCGTTTTCTAAATCATCTAATACAAGAATTAGTAACAAAGCGACACAGCGAATTTTTTGACAACTTTTTCAATTTCTTTGAACTGCAAAAATACCTTTAAGAAAATTGCATTTATGCTTGCCGAGCAGTGAGAAAAGGTAAGAAAGGCTTACCCAAAGATGTTAAAGCAGATAGTAAATTAGAACGGGGTCAGTCTGAAGATTTGATAAGGATGGTATTACATTTTTAAAAAGGAAAGATCGTAAACCAGTTTTTTTCCTAAGTAATCATCGTAATTCCTCAAAAAACGAAACAGTTTATAGGAAAAATAAGGACGACACTCGTGCAGAAATGACGTGCCTTATCTTAGTAAAAGATTATAATGCCAATATGGATTTTGTAGACAAAATGGATATGCTCAAGTCAGTAGTCGATCGTATTCGATCTAAGAAATTGCGACATTCCATTTCTGGACGTGTCATTAGTCAACTCTTATATTATATTCAAAACTAGATCAGACTTGACAGCAGTGAGTTAAAAAATATTTCATTCAGATTATCTATAATCCTCGGATTGATTGGGGTCAAGCCCGACATGCATAGAAAAGGAAAAATACGCGATAATGCGGGTGTATTAAAAATCAGTAATTTCAAGATGACAGTTTCACCAGAAGGAAGTGACCAAGGTACACACTTGCCAAAACATCTTGAAAAACCTAAAGTCTAAAAGATGTGCATGTAGCTGTCATACAGAATGGCACTGTCTCGCAACAAAATTTCGCTGAAGCTAGATACATAGATAAATATGATGTAGGTCTTTGTCTCAGTGTCAAAAAAACTGCTTTTCTTTATTTCATTATCAGTAGAGTTATAACTTTATTGTTAATTGTACTTGATTAATGTCGGTCTCAAAGAGTTAAAAGAATATACAGTTGAGGTTCATATAATCTAATTGAGACAATAAAAAAAATTCTTAACATATTGCGGTAGTATTTGCTATTAACATTTATCGTTTCGCTATAATCATTTTCATGAAAAAATGGCGTTTACCGTAATTTATTCAGTAAATCTGAATCACGACAACCTTAAAGCTATGAAAATCATACAATATGCTTGATTTTGATTTTCGGACGTTATTGATTCAGCTTTCATTCAGACCGTAGCCGAAGAGCTTACATCACAGCGGTAATATTAAGTGACAAATTATATTTGCGTCTTACAGGAACATTAAACTGCCTTGGTATCGGGACTTACAATAATTTGTCGGATTTAAATGAGTTTGATTAATTTTAAGAATTAATTTCCGAGTTGTTACCGATGGTAATTTCTTTAAATATCGTCATGAGAACAACGGTAATTTGTAAGGATTTGCCTGTTCAGTGGTGGTTAAAAAATTATGAGCTTTAAAGCCCGGTACTTATTATTTGAGAAATTACTTGTTTACGAAAAAAACTTAATTAACAGTGAAACTCTTCGTCTCGTTCCTTTATTTTTATTACCAACGGGCAAAGCTTGTACGAACCTGCTTAAGCGCGCTCGGGACGAATGATATTTCGCGTATGCGTGAGGGGGTGGAGCGACGTGCGTGGGCGGGTTATTTTACAAGTGCGTGAAAGTGCAGAGCACAGGCTCAAACTGGTAAAAGTAATATAAAAACAAATAGTTACACGTCTGGTAGTTCAGTATAGTGTAACGGCCCATTCAGACATACATCCATCATTAACGATTCGTCATTTAATACAAAGACAAATAGATGATTAATTTTGTTCGCCATTCGTAAGCGTGTGAATAGGCTCCTAGAAGTTTATAAGCCGTTTAGGGCCGGTTCTACAATGTAAGAATATACCAGGCTATACTCGGAAATGCTTGGAAATGCTCGTTCTACAGAACGGGCGTTTCAAAATTGATTCCAAGTATAGCTTATACCTGGTATATTCTTGCATTGCGGAACCGGCCTTTAAAAATAACAACGATTCTTCATAAATCACGATACTTAAAAAAGAACAAATCGTTGTCGTTTTAACCGGCCGATGTAAAACTTGCACAAACATGAAATTGACATTATTATTATCGTGAGGGAGTCGTAACGTTTTTTATTTATTTTTTTTTGGCTATGTAGTGGGTCGCGACACTAAAAAGATTATGAAACAATTCATAAATCTAGAGATTTGTGAATACCGTTGTTTTTTTTGAAATTAAATACTTATTTTATATATTGTAGTCTCAGTTCTCTCAATTCTGATGTAATAAACGTATATTTGTTTTTACACTACCTAGAGGTTAGACCTCGAAATCTATACCATTGTTTTCGATGACTCCAACCCCGGGAATTGGTTTTTGTTAGACGATAAATTACCATCTCACAGGATCGTCGGTGTATTCATCCGATTTATAGTCATGAAAGGAGCGTTTTGTGAGAGTGTTACACAAGTGTTACAAAATCTATGCTAGCATGGATCGAACGTGTCCACATGTTATGATTTAAACCTAATTGTTACATTGAAATCTTAGCATTGTCTACTATATCATTTAAAATATTCAACGAATTTTCGTTATTAGCTTTTGTTTTTTGTCTTCCTAACTTTGGACGACCTTTTATGCTACCTGTATCATTGAATCTTTTCACCATTTTTGAAACTATTGACTTAATGATGTTTTTATTCGGATGTAGTTCATTAAATACTCGACAAACTTCGGCATATGTGCGTTTTTTGTCACCGTATCCAACAATTCTTAATATTTTAATTTTTTCTTGTTCAATTAAATACATATTAATTCCATATAAAAATTAAAAGAAATTTGATGATCAGAAATTGATGTTAACAGTTGTCAAGTGTAATCAAGTACTTCTTCTGTCATCGATACGGAAGAGATGTATTTTGAATAAAAATAAATAATTTTGCCAAAATAACTAATGTTTTTTTGAAGTTATACTTCTTATTTTTGGGAAAACAGTTCAGAGTGAATTTTTAGCGGGGGACAAAGTTGCGCGCGCTGATGTAACATACAATTATTTTTATAATTAATACACCTTCGCCATTTGTCAAGACTTGTTTATAAATAAATTTCTGGAAGCTAAACATTCTACACTGTTACTTTATATTTATATAACGTCATTGATATTGAAGTATATATTTATTTTCCATTGTAAAGATTGTGTATCAAGATTTAAGTATAGTATTTATGTAAATATTATTTTTATTATATATTAATAAATAAATAAATTTTGAGAATTTTAGGTTGATAAATATTTCAAAAAGTATATTAAAATTTAATTTTTGAAGTTATACTTCTTTAGGCACATTTGGGAAAACAGATCAGAGTGTATTTTTAGCGTAGGACGAAGTTGCGCCCGCCGATGTTACACAATTTATTATTTTCTTTTTAAAATTAACATACCTTCGCCATTTGTCAAGCCGTGTTTTTTATTAATTACGCGAAATGAGTGTAACTTCCTACGTGCGTACATAAATACACACTCGTTTTTTTTTTTAAAGTTCGGTTATTTTTCCGACATAATGTGTCATTTGTTAGACCCTAATATCATCCTTCTAGCAGTTAGGACCATCGTTTAAGAAAAGAAAACAATATCGGCTCTGTTTCGTTTTATTCAAATCATTTGCTTTAGTACATGTTATTTGTAAAGCATATCTTTTGGGGTTAAATCGATAAACATAGAATAAAAAAAAAGTAAACAAATAATCCACATAGATACTGAGTTGTGCAGGGACCGAAATTGAGGTTTAAGACGAAAGTCAATCGTGTGGGGAAATAGGGTCAGAATGGTTTGAGTACGTGTTTGGTTTAGAAAAAATCTTTAATGTATAAAAGGTCCATGAATAAATTGGAGTAAAATATATGTATCATCACAGAAAGGGATATTTAAAGTTGAACGTATATATTGTAGTAAATCTAAATGTAATACCGTCAAAATATTTTTCTAAAGTTTACGAATTAACTGATTTTAGTTTTGTAAACGAAGTTCAATTAGGATTTTCAAAACCTTTAAAATAAGATATTACAAGATAGGTGTAGCTATTTAAAATTTTTATGTACAGGTGGCTGGACGTGAAGCTCTGGAGGTGAAACAAAATATAAGGGACATTGCTTTTGAACTTGCTCCTATATATCTAAATTGACGTGTTTTTTGTCCGGAGCTAATTTTCTTTGCTAAAGGAAATAATGACGGTGGCTACTTTTGAAATGAAAGCACTGTATTTAATATTAATATGATCAAAAAGCACAATGACTTTTATTTAAAAATTCGTGCACTTTACTTATCGTTACAAACGTCTGTTTTTTAAGTTAGTGTGGCTGTCCTTGATATCTAACCAAACTATCATTTCGCTGTTTAAGTTAAAAACCATAGCATCGTTTGTAACTGTTTTAAAATAAACTTGCATTATATTTTGTTTAAAGCATAACATTTCTTGTGCTGGTCCATTAACTCGCCAATTCCCATGCTTTTGTCTGAATAAAAAATAGTTTTTCGGCTAATTAACGTGTTTACATATTAAAAATATGAAAAAAATAAGAAAATATTTCAGCCCCGACAATACAATGACAATACAAAGAAAACAACTTATTTTCTTCTCTATTGTTTTATTATTGTAAAAATAATATGGATTTACTTATGATAGGAATGTAAGTACGCTTTACTTCTTATTTGTTGTGGAATTTGTACCAGCATTTGACGTGTAAACCTATATTTCACTTAGAATACATTTTTCTTGTACGTTCATGACATAACTCGCAGCGGCGTTGTGAACAATCTTTCTCCTTATGATCAGCTGAACTACCTCCTAGTCTAGTTTCAATTGAAATTCTCGATTTAAGAGGCACTCTGCAATTGGTGTCTTTAGAGAGAGGTTTTTCCGTATTTTTGTAAATAGGATATCACGACAGCCCTGCGAAACTCGCAGTAGGTCCAGTTACTACCACACTTTCTTTTGATTAGCCATGCATTTTGGCAAGATGCATCCAGTCCGAAAGCAAAAAGTGGAAACCACAATTTTTTCCGTCGTATAGTTATCCTACGTCACCCATGTATTTATTGTGCGTTTTTATAAATGAAGCCGGTCGCGTTGGTACGGACGGTAAAACGCGGTGCCGAAAACGCACTGGAGCGGTAATTGGTTCGATTCCAGCGCTCGGTTGGTTGTTTTTCTTTCTTTCTTCTATCTGTTTACTTCCTAAATATTTGTGATTGTTTCTAGGTAAGAGTGTAAAATCCGACTACGAATTACCCCTCAGTCACGCCAGTTAAAGGCTGGGTAAGGCCGGATACCTTCTGAGTAGTGTTCTACGTAGGCCACTCGCCAGTCGGTAGGTTTCCTGATAGATTTATGGGTAGGCACACAACCAAGGGTTTATAGCCCGAGGGGGGTGCTGGCCTGGGTTTGTCAGAAGCTGATGACCGTGGTTCGGAACCCACGTTAAGCTGTAGGTCCAGTCGCTAAATGGCCTAGTTGCGGATGCTCCTCTAACCCTAACACTTTACTTTTTTTTTTATAAGTAATGGGCAGTAAACGTATTTTTGTTTATTACACCGATCCGATCGAATGTTGTCATTGGTGGCAATCTGTGATAATTAGAGGCCACATTGACGACACTATTATCATGCCACTTAGCTGCAATTATTGCTAGTGAGGTTTTGTAAACCAGCTCACCCTTAGGCTTCTTTTTCTTTTTTTTTTTGTTATTCATAAGGTTAGAGTTTTCAGGCAGTTTTTTTCTGATAGTTCCGGTTCCTCCAATATTGTCCTTGTGTAAATATTTCTGTAAAGGCAAGCCAGTGAAATTGTCAAAATACAGGTTGTATGGACCAAGATTCTTTGGTAACCTGGAGTGTAGCTCTAAAATGACAGCGGGTCCTAAACCGTTATCAGATTGTTGTTTCAGAGTCGGACCAGTTTTATCTTGATACAATTCACAGTTGACGAGGTACTCATGCCGTGTAGCCGCTGACCAAAGTTTGTAACCAAACCTGATGGGCTTCCCGTGGATATGTTGCTTTGTACTATGTCTCCCAAAATACGGCCCAATGGTTTCGTCAATTGAAATATGTGATGATCCTACTTTTTCGAAATTGGCGGTTAAATTTTGAATGAGCATATCAAAGTGTCCACGAACCTTAGCAAATTTATCATTTTACGGTAATGCAGTACTATCGCATAAATGTAAATACTGTTGTATGTCAATGAATCGATTCCGCCTCATGCTAGAATATACAAGTTCATTATGAGCATCCGCCTTTTTTCCCCATAACATCCTCATATATTTGGGCATCAAATATCCGGTCAGTAATAATAACCCTAATTTCTTCAAGTGTAAGGTTCAAAGTGTGATTTCTCTATAGGGCATAAGAATTCCTCGTATTTGATATAAATTTTACTATATCTTCACTGATTAATAATTCGAAACACTCGGTAATACATAGTTCTTCTTTGCAGGTGCCTAGAATATATTCTTCACGATTCCCTTTCCCACAAGAAGAAAAAAGAGTTGTATTATTCGTCCATTTCTTAACTGTAAATTCCATTTTCTTTTTTTTTCTTTCGAGCCGGTTCTTGAATTTCATGCTGTTCTTCTTCTACTTGCTCTTCATTATTATCTTCTTCACTATTTGTATCAGTAGGTATAACCTGTACTTCTGAACGTAGCATTCTACTCGGAAGGTGAAGGAAATTAGCTTCATTTTCGTCCCCACTGTCTTCATCAGTGACGTCACCATCCTCAGGAAGAAATAAGATGATGTCACTTCCTAAGTCATCGTCAGCTTCTAATGCATCAACTACGTCGTTTAACGTCAACCTAAAATAAAAAAAGAAACTATCACGCACGCAGCTCAAACTGCAATTTAGTTATAATAATGTCTAGTGTCACTTGCAGATGACATGTGCTATTTAGACCGCTATTTTGAATACAAAAACAATTATTTTTTTAATAAAATTATTTACATTACAAGTTTGATCATGGAACAACAGTTTGCAATAATAACTATTCCAGTACTTACCCTTTTGGCATTTTCACAACAATATAAAGTCAATAAAACACTTCCATGCAAGAAAATGAAGAAAACTTTTGAAACAAATGAATTATTTTGACAGGTGACATATGAGTCGCGAAATGCGCCAATCTCTGTCACCTAGAGGTAACACTGGGAATTGGCGGGTTAAAGATATTAAGAAAGTAAGTACAAGGACTTTAGTGATGTTAGAAACGTATTTGAAGATGAACCACGTTTAGGAGAACCTTCTACATCAAACAATGAAGAAAACATACAGGCCTCAATTATCTTGTATTGAGTAATAATTGATTAAGTATTAGAGACAAAACGCCGCAATAATGTTTGATGCTTCCCTCAGACAGCACCAGAGCTTTAAAAAATATCTCCTAAGAACGAGAAGAGCGTTTGAACGAACAACCAAGAAGCTTATTCTCTATAGAACACCAAGAGTGTGCGCTTATCGGACACATTCCCATTCTAGACAGAGACAAATCTGGAGTATACGAAATTAAATGTAATATGTGTGACGCTATTTATATAGGCCAAACGGGCCGATCGCTCAATGATAGGCTAAAAGAACATAAATATTCAATTTTACACAATCAGAGAGAGACGGGCTTTGCCGAACATTGTATAGACCAGAACCATTTTTTTAACATTAATAATACCAAATTAATACATAGCTGCAATAAAAGCAGGCTGTTAAATTACCTGGAAATTTTCGAAATTAAAACAGCCATATACGACGGCAAAAACCTAACAAATACCCAGCTAGACTTCGGAAATACTCCAATTATTGATAGTGTAATAAATTTAACGAGATGAAAAAACTGACTTCCATTAGACAGCACTTTGAAACTTTAGTTTAGTTTATACATAACTCTCTTTGAGAATGGTCTCGAGGCCGAAACATGTTAGAGAATATCTTGAATATATTGTGAAACAAATACCAAGTGTTTTAATTATTATCATTGTTACTATGTTTCACCAAGAGCCAACCGCGCAATCAATCAAAACTATGGTGTTCTTAGTCTGTTGCAGGTCATGTATTCTGTCTTTTCAAAGGAAATTTGGAGTGCTACCTTTTCTGCTATTTCTTTTAGGATTTCAATCTGAAAAAACTATATTATTATTAGTTAACCAATCATGAATGCCAGTTTTAGTCCATGTCATGAGTAGAACTTGTATACAAAGCTGCAGTATTGGTAACCATTTTTGTAAAATTACGTTTTTAGGCGATTTTAAAACTTAATTGTTTTTCACTTTTTGGACTAACTAACTACAGTAGTTTTGTACTGTACAATAGTACTAACAGTGGACATACACAAGCATCAACCACAACAACCATCAAACAACAACCCCAAACAACAACCACAACATTCAACCTGTTGATGCAACACGCTAAAAAAATATGACAAACTAAACATATCCAAGTATTAGCAATTAACTTTACCTAACATACCTCTTTAACAGCCGCAAATGGTAACAATGGGCCATTATTGTCTCGTTATTGTTCAAAATAAACAACGACGATTAAATGATTTGGCATTTTACAGGCGCGACTTAAGTTCTTTAAGAAACTGTTTTCGATCACAAGGTAAAAATGAGAATAAACGTTTAGATACAAATGGGATACAATCCTCCAAACATGTTAATAACTATCAACAAGACAAATTTTAAACCCGACAACGTCGTATATGTTGCCAACCGAACACAGCCGCTAAATTTGAAATTTATTGAATACGTTCCATTTGATTATTTTATTATTTAATTTTTGTAGTGGTATTTCTGCTGTACTTTAATAGCGTCATCGATGACGTGCAACGGTTTTAGTTTTGTACAGGATATATATATATATTTATATAAAGATTTTCATTTTAATGTATACCCACAGAAATAAAGTTCTAGAAAATATGTTTGTTCATTTCTCTAAATGAACGACCTACAACAGAGAAATTTCCGTGTCCTAATGAATATTATGTGCTCTTGAATATATTACTTTCATGCCTCTACATTACAAATTATGAAAGATTAAACTAAAAGTTCTAAAACAGTACTTTCTTTGATTCTCACGAAAAATATACCCCGGATTATTTCATTTCCTTTTTGTAATTTATCTTTCTGTCCGTAATAAAATTACCTGAACTTTTCACCGAGTAGATTACGATCGTGAGAAAAGAAAACGCGTGAAACTATTGTTCGTTTAAACCGAGCGGTTCTTTGCTTTTAAAAGAGATATAGAAACCGTACTATTTTTCCAAAACTAGAAAAGTATACTAGTTGATTTTCTGAATGCCACGCTAATTGGATACTTAAATGGAAAAATCCAATTTTTGTAATTTAATTGTTCCATTCTACTGCCATATATATTTCGTTAGTTACAAGATAGTTTAGTATTAACACGACATTGGATTGGATATTTAATTAAACAAAATATTAATTAAGTATTAATATTAAATTTAAAAAACAAAAAACATATAACACTGGGGAACAGCAATTTTTTTAATTTGAATCTGTGACTTGTTTTTGACTAATCTTTCATCTCTGAATTCAAAAATATTCGCAGTTTTTCTCTATCACGTCAAGTTCTTAAGCTACAGCATACCCCTCATTTTACCTTAAAAGTGTACATTCGAAAGGAAATAAGATGAGATCTGATCAAATAGATTAGAATATTTTATTCATACAGAGGTTAACATATTATTAAAAGTTAAATTGTGTTTATACAAAAAATAAATAAAATATATCATGGTAATTATTCTTATAGCTTTTCCTGGAGTGTTCAGTTTGTGGACATCCTCGCTTGATGCTCCAACAGTAGTCAGCCATCACACTGACATCCCATCTACCTTGATACCGCGCTTCCATAACCTTTAGTTCTTGGTGGAATCGCTCGCCCTGTTCATCACTAACAGCACCAAGATTTTCTGGGAAGTTAGCAAGATGACTATGTAAGAAATGCAGTTTGATGCTCATGTTGCAAACAAGCTTTTTAAAGCTCTCCAAGAGTTGTTGAACAATTTCGATGTAATTCGGGGCTTGTGTATTTCTAAGAATGTCTTTAACAATATTTTTAAAAGCCCACCAAGCATTCCTTTCAAGTTCGGTCATTGTTTCAGGGAAATTTTCATCTTTAACGAGTTGCCGAATCTGTGATATCTGAAATATGCTGAATATGTGAAATGATATACTTAAAGCAGTCTCCTTCAATTGGCAAAGCCTTAACAAATTGCTTCATGAGATCTAGTTTTATATGCAAAGGCGGAAATACAATGTTTTTTCTGTCGACAAGTGGCTGATTTAAAATGTTTGGATCACCAGGTCTTAGGTCAGATCTGGGGGTCAGTTCGATTGCACCAAATGCTTCTCACAAGCTCTGCTGTCCCACATGCACAAAAAACAGGGATACTTGGTATATACGCGTTGCTGGCCAAGAAGGAAACAGACTATTTTAAGGTCAACACAGATGATCCATTGGTGCATGTTATATTGCAACAAGTTAATGACTTTCTTTATGTCGCCATATTCTTCACGCAAATAAACTGAATGACCTATTGGGACTGAACCGTATAAATTTCCATTATGTACGAGAACACACTTCAAGCTCCGCTTTGAGCTATCTATAAACAATCGTCATTCAGTTGCGTTATAGTTAGAAATGGCCAATTCTTTCATTAAATCTTCTACGTTCTGGCAATATACAAATCCGTTATTATTTCTGAAGTACTGCCTAAATTCACTTTCTCTGATGATTGAATTCTTTACGAACAGAATCATTGGAAACTTTGAATTCTTCGTCGGTGGAATCACTTCTATCTTCACTTGATTCATATTCTTGTATTTCTAAAGAAGGTAATTCTTAAAAAACGGTAACTGGAATTTCAGCTGAATGAGGCACAGGGCGTATAGCTGACGGTAAACTAGGGTACTCAATTTTAGGTTTGTTTTTCTTGTTGAATCCTGATTTTTTCACTATGCAAAAGTAGCAATCACTTAAGTGATATTTGGGCTCTCGCCAAACCAAAGTTTATTACGTGTTCTCCTCGTTCACATTCGTAAACTCTCTATACACTGCTTGCACACTTTATGAGGGGCCCATGATTTATATTGGTCACCTATTTTCACTTTAAAATAGGCTTACCTGACTAATGTACTAATATTAGTCCGTTGAATGGCGATGGTAAAACTGCCACATATATAACAAAATGAATCAGGGCTGTTTAAGCACTTACGACGAGAACTACCAGAGGACATAACAAAAATCTGTAGTTGTGTATGTATACTTTGACTTCACTATATCAGAGCGGCACACACCCGCGTACTTTAACATCTCCTGCGTAACTGACCGAAGTAGTTTTGGATGACGCAACGTCACTCACGCCCCCACTCCTAGGTCGAAGAAGGATCACCGGTAGGAGAGCAGTAGTGACTTCTGTGATTCGCCAAGCTTTATCGGATGCGCAACAACTGTAGAGAAAAAACTTGACGTGATAGAAAAAAATTAAATAAAGCTTTGGAATTAGCATGTCAATTTACGTATAAAACAGCTTAAATATCGAACTCAACAGAAATTATTTTTCAAATTGTTCCCCAGTGTAATCTAGTACCTAGCAGGATATATATATATACATATATATATATATATATATATATATATATATATATATATATATATATATATATATATATATATATATATATATATATATATATATATATATATATATGCCCACAAAGTAGCGTAACGAAACCGTACAGGGAAATACTACAGAAATCTTTCACCCTTTCTCCACGTGGTGCCACCGATGGCCGGACAGTTGGGCGAAGCCGATCGGGCTTCGCCCATCGGGGCCGTTGTGTTCCACAATCTCATGTGGAACACACAATAACCTGCGTCTTCACCTTAATGAGTATTTTTGTTGGTTGCTTGACTGGAGACGAGCCCCACCTATCCTTCAACTTCAACTGGAGGGCATATGTTTCGTTTCTTGATGTTTAGACTCTTCAGGTTACCTGCACATGCTCCCCCATATATATATATATATATATATATATATATATATATATATATATATATATATATATATATATATATATATATATATATATATATATATATATTAGTATTAAATTAAATTATAATAATAATAATTTTATATTTTGATACGGTGATTCAATCTAAATAATCACTTCTTGACGATTCTAACACAGTTAGAGGGTCGAGGGTTTAAAATAGTGATTAGCTTCTTCAGGGTAAAGATCTTCAAGTTTAGTGCTTTAGACCGAAGGTTCCAATAGAAGAATTGATCTACTTAGTAATGTTAGTAATTAAGTCAAAATTAAACATAAAACTCTAATTTTTAAACCCTATATAATTTATACTGATCTATGTAATGGATAAGCTAATGAAAACACTGACGCTTCGAAACAGAGCGGGTATTATTCGAGACACAAACAATTGGTTGTAAAGTCCATGTATAAATTTACCTTACAAGATATTCCTTACTCGGTGGAGTATACGTTTGCACGTTACTTTTTGCCATTTCCTCGACAGAACACTGGAATTCTGATGACCAAAGGGAATAGTTTACTTTGCATGCAGAGCTATAAATCACCAGCGAATAATTCACTTATAACTCCTCTGGGAACAATCTCGTATTAGAATGTGTTAGGAATATCTCCGTATAAAACTCCCACTTTTTCTTTTATTGTCAAATAAACCCACACTGACATTACTACCTGATATGAATTTAAAATAATTCATTTAAACACAATTCTACCTCGAAATTTTAAATTTAATCTATGAGCTAAATAAGAAGTCTTTCAAATTGAGCATGTTTTTTTTAATTCTTGAGTAAAACAGAGATGGCCTTATCAATTTCTTAGGTCTATTCTCATTTCACTGTAATGTATGACATTTATAAATTTGTAGTAGTACTCATTACAACAAGGCATTAAAAAGGTCCAATTATTTTATAAAAACGGGCGTCCATTATGAAATGTTTTTAGAATATTATGTAATATTGTCAATTAGATCAAACTAAACGAAAATAATACTAACACACTCTTAATGTCATACAAAAGTTTGGTAAAAAGATTTGGTCGTTAATGAGCTGTACAGCTCTTTATATCAATGTTACCTTTTTATCTTGTTATATATTTTCATATTGCCAGATTACAAACATACATTGTAGTTATTAAGGACAGCAATTAATCTGACTTGCTCAAAACAAATCTAAAACTGAAATGCATTTTAAACCACCCGACACTGATAATTTGATAATTATAGATATATAATATATTTGATAATAAAAAGCAGCTTAAGAACAATATAAATGAAACTAAGGAAGAAATTCTTAAAAACGTGAAGATACATAAAGAGAACCAAAACCAAGATAATAAGAGGAAGCGAACTTGGTTATATATATATATATATATATATATATATATATATATATATATATATATATATATATATATATATATATATATAGGAGCTGCAAAGACGCATACAAGAACTAAAGGGCTGGCGAACCATTTGGCTTGAAAATAAACCTGAAAAAGAGTCAGGTTATGTTCAATAACTTCGCTCAGGACAGAAGAATTTCAGTTTTAGGAAGGGATTTAGAGATTGTGGACAGCTTTGTATATCTTGGGTAGAGGATTTCCATGGAGGGGAATACCGCCCGGGAGGTGGAACGGCGTGTTAAATGCGGCTGGCAGGCATTTGGTAGGCTCAACATAGTGTTTAATAGCAGACTCCCACTTTGCCTGAAAAGAAAAGTATTCGATCAGTGCGTTCTACCCGTTATGACATACGGAAGTGAAACCTGGACACTCACATCGCAATCAATTCAAAAACTACGGGTGGCACAGAGGGGAATGGAAAGATGTATGCTTGGCATTACAAGACGAGACAGAAAGTCCTGCGCATGGATCAGGGAACAAACAAAAGTCTGTGACATCATTGGAAGAGTAAAACAGTTGAAATGGAGATGGGCAGGCCATATAGCGAGGCGATGGGACGACAGATGGACCAAGGCAATCCTGGAGTGGATACCGCTTGATCGCAAACGTCCGCGAAAAAGACCGAAAGCACGATGGACTGATGACATCGTTAAGTATATTGGACCCGAGTGGCAGAGGAAAGCCCAAGACCGTGAAGGTTGGAAGCATGCTGAAGAGGCCTTCATCCTGCAGTGGATCGATACGGGCTGATGATGATGATGATGATACATATATATATATATATATATATATATATATATATATATATATATATATATATATATATATATATATATATATATATATATAAAGGTCCAATATACATCGTTAAGTATATTGGACCAGAGTGGCAGAGGAAAGCCCAGGACCGTGAAAGTTGGAAACATGCTGAAGAGGCCTTCATCCTGCAGTGGATCGACAAGGGCTGATGATGATATATATATATATATATATATATATATATATATATATATATATATATATATATATATATATATATATATATATATATATTATTATTATTATTATTATTAGGTGCGTATAGACCCGGGTGGATCACGCAATGCATCCTGACTCATTTTCGAGTGTTATTTCTAATCCTCCACCTCTCTCATCCTTTCTCCGTGGATTCTTTTTCTCTCCTCGAAACTTCGCTCTCTGATGCAACGTTCCACATATGTATTTTGTGTCTGTACGTTCTTCTATCCTCAATCTCTGTCGGACCCATTTGTGCCTTTCCCAGATCAGCTCTGACTTGTGCGATCCATGGTACTGTTGACTTGACTCCTTGTATGTATGTAAGAATTCTGTTGGTGAGTCTTGTCGGTGGGAGTCTACTGATATGTCCATAGAATTTCAACCTTCTTTTTCTTATGTCCGTCACTACGTTGGACATTCTCTCTATGGTCTTTCTAGAATGTAGTCTGTATCCTTCCTCTGTCAGTTTTGGGCCGAGAATTTTCCTCATAATTTTGCGTTTTTCTTTTAGTATGTTTTCTATGCCGCTTTTTGTATGGAGTGTAAGTGTCTCGCTTGCGTATAGTACCTCTGGTTTGATTACTGTGTTGTAGTGTCTTATTTTTGCGTGTATGGATAGGCGTTTCTTATTGTAGATATCGTGTGTCTTGCAGTATGCCCTCTTCATCTTCTGCAATCGAGTCTTCTGTGCTATCTTCTCTCCTCCTGTGGGTTCGAGGATCTCGCCCAGGTATTTGAAGTGAGTGACCCTATTTATTTTGCCGTATTTGGTGTGCAAATTTTGGACATTTAATTTTGAGCAGAAGGATTCGGTTTTTTTGAAAGGATATTTGTAGGCCAACTTTCTCTGCATATTCCTTGAGGACTTCGATCTGTTAGGTTGCCCTTTTTTCATTATCTGCGAGTATGACTAGGTCGTCCGCGAAGGCTAGGCATGATATTTCTATGTTATTTTTGGTTCGTCTGAGTCGTATTGGTTTCCAGTGCCCTTGATTTTTTAGTTCCTTTTCCCATTCCCTTATGATTTTGTCCAGGACCAGGTTGAAGAGGAGTGGGGATAACCCATCTCCTTGGTGTACTCCGGCTTTAATCAAGAAGGGTTCGGGAAATAAATTTCACTTTAGAGATTGTGTCGGTCAGTGTCTGCTTGATCAATCTTAGTGTTTTGGGGTTGAGTCGTTGTTCTACTAGGATGTTGAACAGAGATTCTCGGTCAATGCAGTCGTATGCTTTCTTGAAGTCAACGAACGTGCAGATGATTGGGACGTTCCTGATAGCTTTGTATTTCAGTATTGCTTTTAAGTTAAAGATTTGTTCAGTGCATGAGCGACCAGGGCGAAAGCCTGCCTGGTACTCGCCAATTTTGTGTTCTAGTTGTTCCTGTGTTCTCTGGAGAAGGCATGCTGAGAAGATTTTGTAAGTGACTTGTAGTAAGGAGATTTCTTTATAGTTGTTCACATCTGATCTGTCTCCTTTTTTGTACATTTCCATTCATCTAGTAATTTTTCTGTTTGCCAGATGTTCGTGATAATTTGCGTGAGTTCCCGCAGTGAGTTTGGTCCGGGGTTTTTCAATAGTTCCGCGGTGATACCATCTTCACCGGATATCCTGTTATTCTTCAGTTTTTGCCTGTGCCTGTTTTTGTATGTGCCAGTTTTTGTATGTGTAATATATATATATATATATATATATATATATATATATATATATATATATATATATATATATATATATATGTGTGTGTAATATATATATATATATATATATATATATATATATATATATATATATATATATATATATATATATATATATATATATATATATATAACACATGTATATAACATATATATATATATAAACACATACAAAAACTGGAACAGGCAAAATGTATGTATATATTATTTTTATTTTTTTTTGGATTTGTAGTCAATAAATTATTTATTTTTCATTGTTTTGTTAACGATTCGATTTAGTTATAAACACTCTTCAGAACAACTCTACAATATATCACTTTTACAAACAATTATAATTAATATTCAAAAACTTACAACGATATCTTACTAAAAAACTAATTTCCAAAAATTGTTTTAAATTAAATATGACATTCTATCTAAATTTCATTATTATTTCATTCAAAAAAATTTTAGAAACCTAGTTTTCTAATAAGATATAGTTGGTAAGTTTTTGAATAGAAATTTGTTTTGTTTGTAAAAGTGATATATATTGTAAAATTGTTCTGAAGAGGGTTTGGTAACCGAAACGTTAACAAAATAATAAAAAATCATAATTTATTAATAATTGACTACAAATCCAAAAAAAAACAAAAAATAATAATATTAAAAACAGTCAAAAATTGGGTTTCACAATCTTATGTGGAACACACAACAACCTATGTCTCCGCCTAAATGAGAATGAGATGAATGAGAGCCACTTTTCTGAAAATGTGTAGGCTATGATAAAACCAAATACATCAAGACGACTTTTGCACTGATTGTTAATGCCCAGACATAAATTGTTTTCTAATGAAGAGATGCGATATATGATAGGCATATACGCGCAGGAAAATTTTAAATGACGCCGGTCTCATCGAAGATATTTGGAAACATGTCAATGACGAAGACAGCCGGATTTTCAGATTTTCAAAAATCTCTATGACAGACTGGGTGAAACAGATTCTTTCTGTCCGAAGCGAGATTTCGCAGGTCGTCCGAAGACTCTAACCACCGACCAGGAAGAAGAAATTGTGGTTAGCGTAACCGAAAACCCTGAAATAAGCACAAGAGACATTGCTCTGGGAGTTGGGGTAGGCAAGTCCACCGTATGTAAAATTTTTCACGAAGAGGAACTGTATCCGTTTGACTTCAAGCAACGTTTACACATAGAGGTGTATTCTATTTTTGAAATAAACATGAGAGAAATTTAGAAAATCCACACTTAACGAAGTCACTCAACGAAATTTCCAACACAAATTTTAAATAAATGTTTCATGTGGTGTTATTGGTGATTATGTAATGATTATGGTGATTATGTAATAACCCAATTGTCCATTCAAATTACCGCCCAATTTAAACGGCGAACTATATCTTAATTTTCTTCAAACTCATTTACCCAAATCTTTATATAACATTCCTCTAGAACAAAAACAAAGAAAAAAGCAAACACAAATGTTTCAAAAGCGCAATTTAAAATGGTGCAATGAACAACTTAAAAACAGATACCTAGAAAATGGTAACTCGAAGCGACATTTGCAAGGTATACCTTTTTTACGTCAAAAAGGCGAACAAAATAATATTTTCATTAAAAATGCAAATATACAAAGCACAAAAAAGTTGGGACCTTTCAAATGTAGAAAAGTGTGTCAAACAGCGCCCTCTATAATCTAATTTTCGAGATATTTAAATTTCTTATCTTAAAAAACCCATGCAAGAAAGATTTTCATTCCAGAAAGATATTTTTAAAGAAATTTATTGACACACCCTGTATCTTGGTTACTATTAACTTTTGGACTAAGGTAAATTGGGTTAAATCGCAATATTTTTACTAAAAAAATTTGCTGTGTACTATTAATTAGCGGACACCCTATATTTATATATACATATAAATATTATATATATATATATATATATATATATATATATATATATATATATATATATATATATATATATACATATATATGTCGGTACCCTGATGAGTTTAACCACCAACAGACGAAACATATGCCCTCCAATGTATGGGATGGGTGGGGCTTCCTACCTGGAGTGTATACCGTTTGATCGCAAACATCCGCGAAGAACACCGAAAGCACGATGGATTGATGACATCGTTAAGTATATTGGACCCGAGTGGCAGAGGAAAGTCCAGGACCGTGAAAGTTGGAAGCATGCTGAAGAGGCCTTCATCCTGCAGTGGATCGATACAGGCTGATGATGATGATGATGTTATATATATATATATATATATATATATATATATATATATATATATATATATATATATATATATATATATATATATATATATTATTATTATTATTATTATTATTATTAGGTGCGTATAGACACGGTTGGATCACGCAAAGCATACTGACTCATTTTCGAGTGGTTTTTCTGATCCTTCACACCTCTCTCATCCTTTCTCCGTGGATTCTCTTTCTCTCCTCCGTCCACTTTGTTCCTGATTTCCTCGAAACTTCACTCTCTGATGTAACGTTCCACATATGTTTTGTGTCTGTACGTTCTTCTAACACCAATCTCTGTCGGACCCAATTTTGCGGGCACATGTTTCGTCTGTTGGTGGTTAGACTCATCAGGGTACCGACATATGCTCTCTCGCCAAGAATAGGGAGTCCCTCTCCACAATCAATCAACTCATATCTTCGCCGACTTCCCGTCGAAAGGCTTATTCATCGACTTTTTTGTCTTCTTTGAAGTGCGTCCTCTTTGCGAGAGAGCATATCCATATATATATATATATATATATATATATATATATATATATATATATATATATATATATATACTGCACTGCTTAGCCAAGGTGTAGAGAGAGCCTATGTAAACCTATTAGAATCGATATATGATGGAGCTACAGCCACAATTCACCTTGATGATCTTGAAGTGGGAATTAATATAGAACGAGGTGTACGGCAGGGTGACGCAATATCGTCTATTCTTTTCTCGGCTGGCCTTGAAGAAGTATTCCGTAAACTGGATTGGGAACAGGATGGGGTAAAGATTAATGGTGCAAACTTAAACCGTCTTAGATTTGCAGATGATATTATTCTCATTTCACAAGACCCAGAGGAGCTGCAAATACGCATACAAGAACTGCAAAGGGCTGGCGAACCATTTGGCTTGAAAATAAACCTGAAAAAGAGTCAGGTTATGTTCAATAACTTCGCTCAGGACAGAAGAATTTCAGTTTTAGGAAGGGATTTAGAGATTGTGGACAGCTTTGTATATCTTGGGCAGAGGATTTCCATGGAGGGGAATACCGCCCGGGAGGTGGAACGGCGTGTTAAATGCGGCTGGCAGGCATTTGGTAGGCTCAACATAGTGTTTAAGAGCAGACTCCCACTTTGCCTGAAAAGAAAAGTATTCGATCAGTGCGTTCTACCCGTTATGACATACGGAAGTGAAACCTGGACACTCACATCGCAATCAATTCAAAAACTACGGGTGGCACAGAGGGGAATGGAAAGATGTATGCTTGGCATTACAAGACGAGACAGAAAGTCCTGCGCATGGATCAGGGAACAAACAAAAGTCTGTGACATCATTGGAAGAGTAAAACAGTTGAAATGGAGATGGGCAGGCCATATAGCGAGGCGATGGAACGACAGATGGACCAAGGCAATCCTGGTGTGGATACCGCTTGATCGCAAACGTCCGCGAAAAAGACCGAAAGCACGATGGACTGATGACATCGTTAAGTATATTGGACCCGAGTGGCAGAGGAAAGCCTAAGACCGTGAAGGTTGGAAGCATGCTGAAGAGGCCTTCCATCCTGCAGTGGATCGATACGGGCTGATGATGATGATGATGATGATATATATATACATATATATATATATATATATATATATATATATATATATATATATATATATATATTATCTTATTCTTCAGTTAACATTGAATTTGGCTTCGCGTTATTTCTATTCTGTTTTCTCGAAAACTTTCTGTCCTCAACTATTTATCGACCCCGGACTGTATGGTAGGCAGTTGGAACAACAACTCGTCCTAATGTGTTTCATTAAAACGACAGCAGCACAACTCAATGTCCTTCCTCGGGTAATTTATCTGAATTAATTTTTCGCATGACACTAGACGAAAGGGGAAACAAAAAGAAAATGAAACAAAACAAATGAATGGTTTTGATTAATAATGATTGAAAACGATTGATTTATGATTAAATGATTAAAATAAATGATTAAATAAAAAAAATGATTAAAAACCAAAACCAAAAAAGTTGTATTTTAAACATTTTATCAAGAAAATGCTTTTTTAAGAAGTTTTTAATATAAACCAAGTAGTAATTGTATTTTAAACTCGTTTTATGCACACTACTTTTCAGTTTGTGAAAAGAAATTTGATGTAATGAACTATCAAACTTTCGTCGTAAAAGTTTCCTAATAGACATAAAGTTTAACTTGGTTTTAATCAATTTTTATATAAAAATAGCTTTCATCGTATTAAGTTAATACTTCATGGTAGAAAACTAAAGCAAACAAAAATAATTTACAACAAATAGGTCAAAGTGGCTTTTTTTACAGAATTGTAATTTATAAATTTGAACAAGAACCTGCTATCTCTACTTTTAGTCTTCTACCTTTTTCTTTAATTAACATTAAATTTTAATGACAGTTATTTTAATCTTTTTTCATATTATAATGCCTTGCATATACTCCATACGAAACAGAACAGTTTTATATGTTTGAAAACTAATAAAAAATCACTTTTGTAAATTTAAGGTATGTTTTATATCATATGAAGTACCTCTCTAAAAAGCTATTAACATAAACCCAGTTTTAATTGAGTTTTGAACTTAGAATTACTTACAGTGAGTTTGAATCTGTGAAAAGAAATTCAATAAAAAGGATTAGTGAAAGTTTCACCATCAAAGTTTTCTAATTATTTATGAAGTTTGAGTGGATTTTCTATCGTGTCATAAACATATCATCGCAATATAGTAAGTATTAAACAACAGTAAATAATTAAATATTGCAAGAACAGAACTATGTTGCAAATTTTCCTCGACACATGGGGCTATGCGATGTTACTCGCACTACCATTTCTGGAAGACAATCAATAACAATATAAAATCGACAGAGCAGTACTTATTATTCCATTTTATTTTTGTTTTTGTTAAATCTTTATATTATTAAATATTTTCCTTTCATCAGATTACGAATATGCAGTGTAGTTATTAATGACATTAATTAATCTGACTTACAGCAAGAAGTCTATTGTGGGGGCGCATTTTAAGCCAACCGACACTGATATTCATGCTAGAGTATACTATGACGCAGCCTTGAGTATGCCAAGGAAACTCTAGGCCAATGAAATTATTGTAGAAATGGTTTAGGTTACAGAAAGTAGAATTATATTAACCTCCTTAAGCTAGATCATCACAATTCGTCATGTGTGTGTGTATGACGACGAATTGTGATGATCTACACAATTCGTCGTCACAATTATCGTCACAATTATATAAAGAAGCAAATGGACTAATCAGTAGTGTATGAAGGGTACTGGTGATGTATGACTAAAACAGAGTTTAAGTAATATATTAAATAAGAATATAGCCAACGTATCAATCCCTCTAAAATAGGTAAATGTGGCATATAAGATTTGAGTTTTTTCTTTTTTTTAATTTTTCGCCACGATCTAAAACTCAAAAAAATATCAAGTATATCTGTTTTTATGTAAATAAAAGAATCACTGGGTAAAAAACAAAACTTTCGTTGCATACTTTTCACTCATATTTAAATTTAATACATACTAGATGACCCGATGTACTTCGTATCACCTACAATTTATTTGATTATAACTTTTGATCAGTGATTATCAATCCTAATCAACCTTCCAACTCCAATTCGTTAAGACTACTGGCTGCATCGTGTACGGTTTGAATTTCGTTAGGTTATTAAATGAAACTTGCTTGTAATTGAAATGAATTCAATGTCTTTTATTAACATGCAAGATAAATTCATTTATTCAGTGCAAAGCTTTCTGATAAACTACGTTTTTTGTTTTGTTTTCCGATGCGTAAATATTCAAAGATGATGGCTTTGCGACACGCGAACACGCGACATATAGTTGTCCATGCGCGAAAAACGGAAACTCCAAGTTCATTCCGCAAGTTTCTAAGGACTGGCTTTGTGATTTGTTTATGGTCATCGCAAAGGTCAGACGGACGGAGAATTGCACCCGCTTAAAATCGGATGACAAGTTCATTGGACTCATCGGGATACGCAAAATCAAAACATCCTCTCCTTTGTATCTTTCTTTGATGATCGTTGCTTCGATGACATTATTTATTAGCTTTTTCCCAGCTAGTCTCGTTCCATTGCATGGTCAAGGTTGATTAACATTACGGAACATGATGATGACTGAGCTTACTTTTAAATGCAAATTGTGAGGTGGTAGTCCAGGTAATTTAAGCGAATTCAAAAATTCTGTGCGATAGTCGACTACTTCATCCTAGTTGATAACTGTGTCGACTGATTTGAAGGAAAACAACTGTTCCAGAATTAAATGTTGGCCAAAAAGTGGGTAAAATCACTTCCCGTCCCAGAAACTAATGGGCGTAATGGATCTGGTTTTCCACTCGCACAACACAATCCAGGAGATACACCGCTGTATTTCAACGCCTTAGAATACAGACAGACGACTGACATTTCTCCAATTGTTACTGATCTGTCCGCAGCTTAATCGATTTCCAGATCGTAATGGAATGCCCTCGTTCCAGGTTTCGCGGGAGCAATGCATCGGCGCAAGCGCTCATGTTCATTGTGTCGTGCTCGCTGTTGTTGTGTTTGATGTGCACGGACTTATTGCATCCTAAATTTAAGCACTTATCGTTCATTTTCAACCACTCTCGAACGCGATGCGAACATACCAATACGACTATTATCATTATCTGTTGCTCGCAGGTCATCAGGGCGGTTTGTACGAGGGGTAGTTCGTCGCATATTTGACTGACTTCGACGACCTATGTCAGCTCGTTTTCTCCTCGGCATTGTAATGATCACTATTAAAGGACACGGAATTGTTTTCACAGTCACTTAAATCTGTCAGTTGAGATTTGTCAATTAGAATTTTAAAATCTTGAAAACCTCAAACTAAGTAGCAGGAAGGTTTCTCGCGACATCAAATTGCTACTGGTTTAAATATAGTTCGGAGTTATGTTAGCCGAACAATTCGAAGATTCGAAGAAACTGGTGATGTTGCCTCACTATCCACAAGTGGCCGAAGAAGGGTTACAAATGAACGACAAGATCGTTATCTTGCTCAATATGCACGAAAAAGCAGCCCAGTATCGATTAGAGCGATACAATTTCTGTTCCAATAGACGTACAATCGTGCTATATCAAGTCCTACGGTTTCCAGAAGGCTTTACACCATTGAACTGCATCGTAGACGCCCAATTAGAGTTCCACTGCTAAGTTACCAGCAAATGCAATGGCGTTTTCAATGAGCCAGAGAACATCAAGCCATACAGCAAGAAATTGTTAAAATTTTCTCTTTTACTTATCAATACTTATCTTTTTTTATGATTTAGATGGCTCTAAATGAAGCTGGAATTAATAAATAAATATTTATAAAATCCAAGAAAAAAAAATAACCCAATTTTTTCTCTTGCACGCATCCACTAATCCTTTAAGCGTTCTTTTGAAAAAATAACCCAATTTATTTTCGTATCAAAACAAAAATAAAAGTGTGCAAGACTTTTGCCAAGAAGTGTGTGTGTGTGTGTGTGTCTATATATATATATATATATATATATATATATATGAAGGGGTAGATTTTCTTGGACTCCATCCAATGAGACAGCAGTAGCTGAGTGGCATCAGACACCCAACCGTTGGGTTCCACAATCTCATGTGGAACACGCAACAGCCTGCGTCTCTGCCTAAATGAACACTTTTGTTGGTTGCTTGACCCGGAAGGAGCCCACCTATCCTATCCCTTCAACTGGATGACATATGTTTCGTCTCTCGAGGTTCAGACTCTTCAGGGCGCCGACATATACCATACCATCAAGAATAGGGTCAAGCAACCAACAAAACTGTTCATTTAGGCGGAGAGGCAGGCTGTTGCACATGAGATTGTGGAACCCAAAGGTTGGGTGTCTGATGACACTCAGCTACTGCTACTGCTGTCTCATTGGACGGAGTCCAAGAAAATCTACCACTACATATATACGCCATCCGACGGGAGGTCGGCGAAAACATGGGTTGTTGGCTGTGGATAGGGACTCCCTATTCTTGATGGTATGGTATATGTCGGCGCCCTAAAGAGTCTGAACTGGGCCCGTGGAGAAAAGTATTAAAAAACTAAGGAAGTTCACCTGTGTTACACGTCGTACTTTGCCATTCCTTCACCCGCCATCAGAAAGGCTCAAACTGGACACCTGAAAAGCGGATGAAGGAACGACTGAAGCCATGACCATTTAAATTGGTCATGTCGAATGGAAGCTGCAATCACATACAGCCACGCCATCCTGCGGTAAACGGTCGCAGCAGTCAGACTGTGCGAAACCGTTCGTAACCCGTCTAACCTCGGGTAAGTAGCAGGTATGATCGAAAAATTGTAAACTGGGCCCGTGGAGAAAAGTATTAAAAAGCTAAGGAAGTTCACCCGTGCTCCACGTCGTACTTTGCCATTCCTCCACCCGCCATTCAAAGCCCCAGCAAGCGTCTCCCAAGACCGGTTTCTGACCTTAAGCCGTCATCAGTCGGGCACTTGGGCGCAGGATGGCGTGGCTGCAGGTGATTGCAGCCCTCATTCGACATGGCCAATTTAAATTGTCATGGCTTTAGTCGTTCATTCATCCGCTCTTCAGGTGTCCAGCTTGAGCCCAGCTAGATTGAGGCGTTTCATTGACAGTGTAGCTTCGTCGGAATAATGTTGAAAAATAACGTTGTTAACTTTTTTTCAGTTATTTATTTCAATCAATATAACAATAAAAGAATTCATTATTATATCAAATCAAATATAATTTCTACTAAAAACGAGAAAAAGCTTTTTGAATACGATCACCGTTAATCAAATATTAGAACTCGGACCTAAATAAAAAGAAAACATATTTTCTCAATTAATGTTTTTTTCTGAGAATTGCCTTTTTTACGTTTAAACGATGTCGACAACTTTTTCAAAAGTGTTTATCGATCGAGACTGTAGACAGTCATGATATTCCTCATTAAAATGCTCACAAAATTTTATTTTCCATCCCCGACCCGTCTCTGATAATTTATCTGGAATTACGTTTCTATATCACGAACACTGAAGAAGACAATTAAAAAATAATCGCTTATGCAAAACAGAGTCGGGAAGTTGAAAATAAGTAGATTATAGGTTGGAATATTTTCTTGTTTGGTTCTAAAAAAATATAATTGGAAACTCCCTGTTTTCAAAAACAAAAAGTTTTTAAACAAGATTCTGCAAATCCATATTACATACGTCTTCTTTGTCCAGTATTTCATAAGGTTTTAATCAACTTAGATATTAATTAAGAAAGGAATTTAACTAAGGCCAATATTTGATGGAAATTCATTTTTCATTATGGAAATTCATTTTTAGATTAATATCTAAAAATTTCCACTATATTTAAAATTTGTATGTATGATAATTGTTTCGACACACAGTGCCTTTTTCAAATACTAACTATACTAAACTGAGTAGTTTAGCAGTTTAGTGTAGTTTGTATTTGAAACAGGCACTGTGTGTCGAAAACCATATTTAATTAAGAAAGGTTTTTTCCAATAAGAGTGCAGTTATGGCTCGTGAGGGAGGGCGTTGGGTTTGGTCCCACCCTTCCAGCATTTATCACACTAAACGGGTTTTCAGTGCAAAACGCCATATTTTATTATCTATATATATTATCTATACATATATATATATATATATATATATATATATATATATATATATATATATATATATATATATATATATATATATATATATATATATATATATATATATATATATATATATATATATATATATATATATATATATATAGATATATATATATATATATATATATATATATATATATATATATATATATATATATATATATATAGAAGTGAAGCAATTGAAATGGAAAAAATAGAATGTGAAGCAGGGGAACCAAGGCAATCCTGGAATGGATACCGCTTAATCGCAAACGTCCGCGAAGAAGACCGAAAGCACGATGGACTGATGACATCGTTAAATATAGAGGACCCGAGTGACAGAGGAAAGCCCAGTATCGTGAATGGTTAAATTTAGTGGTATTACTTAGTAGTCAGGAGCAACATTTTTCGAGAATCCGGAAAAGGAGGAAGGAGGAAGCAAAAAAAATCTTCAGCGTCACTATTTTCTTCTTCGCCCACCAACTTTAAAAATCCACGAGCCGCCACTATAAAACTGTCAGAACTTTAAAATGATGTGCATGTTTTATGTAAGAATAAATAATGCCAATGTATTTTGAAAATAATGTCGTTCCAGTATCCCCTCACCTTCGTCTGATGAAATGCATTTTAGAAACCCAATTTTTGATTATTCTTTCACACAAATCTCATGTTAAGTTTTCAGTAGTGGCCTGAATGTTTCGTTTAAGAATTGTTCAGGGTTTATTTCTGTAATAATTTAACATAACCCCACAAAATATAGTCCAAGGGCGTGAGACTGTATGATCTTGGAGGCCACGTCCAGGACACTTTTTGCAGCCTGGCGAGATATGTAAGGCCCGTCGTCTTGTTAGGGCAATAATGTTCTGTTAACATATTCGTGTAGCGTTCACTATTAACAATAATACAATTTCCATCATCGCCTTAAAAAAAAAGGTTCTATTACTCCTTCAACCCAAACAGTGACTTTCTGAGTATGAAGAGGTAACTACTGAATCACTTTGGCCCAAATCCTCCAGTCCTCTTTCCACTCGATGTGATCACGAACTTTTCCGTCTTTCCTTAGGCGCATTACTAAGGGATGGTATACTTTTTTTCTATTTTATGAACTATTGCAACTGGATAGCGGTTGTTAACCGCAATTTGCTTAATTAAATTTAATTCTGTATTGTATTTGCCTGGTTTTAAAGCCAGGTTGTATTTGCCATTGATTAAATTATGAATCATGCTATTGTAGGCTGACCCTTTACGCTGTTGTGGGTGGTTGGATGTATTGTGAATCGTACTATCAGTATGAGAAGGTTTATGCAAAATCGAAAACGAGTTCTTATTCGAATTTTTAGAAATCGTTAGTTTCAAAGAGTTTATTGAACTGTTGGTCTCTGTTTCGGCTGTAAACATGATATTTTTATGGATGGAATTTAGATACAATAATAAAACTGTCTAACTGTCTCTTAGTACACGTGAACCATGTTTGAAGTTTATCAAGGCAAACAAATTTGGAATCGTCGCTGGACTATTTATGTCGAGGTTAGAGTGAAAATTATTTTGAAAAATAAACATATATTTATTATTAACTTTATACTACTAACTTCGTTATGTCGAGCACTTCCTCGTATATCGATCGCCAACTGTAGGATAGTAGGGACATCACCGGATGCTGATACTTATCATTAACGTGACGATGAAGTGCTTTTCTCCTTTTCGTCTTATCTTTGTCAATTTATCTGGGTTATTATTATGTTTATACGAAGATCCATGAAAAAGTTACTCCGAGGAATAATTCATAATGTAAAGCCGATCCGAAAGGATGTTAAAAAAAAGAGATTTTATCTCAGATTATTTTCCTCAGTGCCAAGCAAGAAAAAGAGATTCAAAACGTAAAAGGGACAATTTTTATTAAAAAAAAGCTCTAAATTCACATTCTGGAAAAAAAAAATTAAATACATAAATACGCAAATATAGTAATAAAAAAACCGGATTCTCGAAAAATGTTGCTCCTGACTACTAAGTAATACCACTAAATTTAACCTTTCACGATACTGGGCACTCCTCTGTCACTCGGGTTCCTCTATATTTAACGATGTCATCAAGCGATCAAGCGGTATCCATTCCAGGATTGCCTTGGTTCCCCTGCTTCACTTTCCACCATTTCAATTGCTTCACTTCTATATATATATATATATGCTAGACTATTAGTCCGAGAGTACATCCGATCGTTTATGTCCCGTTTGTTGGGAACGTGCAGACGTATCGCCAAGGTCACACTTGGCATTCTCAATGCTTATCTGAAGACTAACTGAAGACAACTCTGAAGACAAACATTGAGAATGCCAAGTGTGACCTTGGCGAAACGTCTGCACGTTCCCAACAAACGGGACACAAACGATCGGATGTACTCCCGGACTAATAGTCTAGCGTATTCTTCCATCCGCGAAACACTAGGAACTAACATTAACACTACGAATTAACATAAAAATACGAGCCAACAACTCATATTTTCGCTGACCTCCCGTCGGATGGTTTATATATATAGTGTTAGATTTTCTTGGACTGCGTCCAATGAGACAGCAGTAGATGAGTGTCATCACACACCCAACCGTTGGGTTCCACAATCTCATGTGGAACACACAACAACCTGCGTCTCCGCCTAAATGAACACTTTTGTTGGTTGCTTGACCGGGAAGGAGCCCCACGAGGTTCAGACTCTTCAGGGGCGCCGACATATACCATACTATCAGGAATAGGTAGACCCTATGATTGTGGAAACCAACGGTTGGGTGTGTGATGACACTCAGCTACTGCTGTCTCATTGGACACAGTCCAAGAAAATCTAGCACTACATATATACGCCATCCGATGGAAGGTCGGCGAAAATATGGGTTGTTGGCTGTGGATAGGGTCTCCCTATTCCTGACAGTATGGTATATGTTGACGCCCTGAAGAGTCTCAACTGCGAGAGACGAAACATATGTCATCCAGTTGAAAGGATAGATGGGCCTCCTTCCCGGTCAAGCAATCAACAAAAGTGTTCATTTAGGCGGAGATGGAGGTTCCACATGAGATTATGGAACCCAACGGTTGAGTGTGTGATGACACTCAGCTACTGCTGTCTCATTGGACGCAGTCCAAGATTATCTAACACTAACAATATATATATATTATAGACTATTAGTCCGGGAGTACACCCGATCGTTTGTGTCCCATTTGTTGGGAAGGTGCAGACCTTTCGCCAAGGTCACACTTGGCATTCTCAAGGCTTCTTCAGATAGTCCTATAAACTACCATGGCAGAAGACATTTTTTTGTCATCTATAATTATTTTTTTTATTTTAATTTTAATTGAATTTGATTTATTCTACGCAGCGTTTATTTTTGACTATATGTTATATATGTTTTACTCAGTCATTCAATAATAGTTATGTATCTGAAATATTATGTAACGACCAAGAAAATTTAAATACCAATAAAAATGAGAGGATGTAATTTATGGATGTTATGTAAAAAACATACGCACAATTAATGTTGTATATAAGTGCAACTTTTTAAAACCAGGAATAGTATAGTGTTTTCAACTTATCAAACGTTTAGGGTTATTATTTTATATAAAAAAATAAGTTAAATATTAGTTTTTATTTTTTGTTGTGTACCACCTCTGTTATGTTATCTTTTAAATTATATATTATATTATACATTTCAAATTATATACATTTTTATAATACCTATATAAAGCTCAGAATAAAATCAAGTGAAACAACAATGATTTAAATGATCTGAAGCATATATTCAAGTAATTAAAAAAGAAACCGATATTAAGTAACCTTTAAAACTTATATTTCAGATACACCATCTGGTTTTAATGGAGATAAATCAACGTTTGCATTGACAAATTTGTATTTGTTTACCATAGTTATTGAATTAATTTATAGCAATACCTTTTAGTAAAAACTGTAACTGTTTTTTTGTTATTCTTGTCAAAAAAAAACCAATTCAACAGCGTCTTAAACTTGATATTTAAAAGTTATCAAATCTGCGTCCAAGTATATTCGAATTGAAGCATTCAGTTATAACTATTTGTTAATAAAGTACAAAAATTGCTTCAAACAGCTACAGAGACGGTCTTTTTGCTTCTTGGTACATCATTCTCGCCTTCCACCATTTCAACCTCTGATACTATTAAGGAGTACGTATCGAAAACATTTCTCGGCGGTTTTTGAAATTACTGCTGAAAATAGCAGCCACAGTTTTGTTGCTATTACCTTTGAAATTTCTATCATCCTTATTCGAAAACTCTTCAAAACTGCCGCGATTTAAGGCCGCCGATAACATTGTGCAAGCATAATAACTAAAAAAAGCTTAATATAACCTACATTATTCCATTCAAACTTTACAACACTGTCGCTTTTAACCGAATATTTGAATTTATACAGAGGACACCAGATAAACATCCGCCTCTTCATAATCTCTCTTCCAATATTATTCTTACATTACTGATTATACGATGCAACAATTCAATTGGGTTCTGTTTATTTCTTATTAAATTCTGAGTTGAACAGCAGTTCTGACTTCCACTATACTAGGCTGCTAATTGAAAAGTTTGCGGAGCGACACCTATAGAGCAGCAAAAGAACTATATAATATACCACATTTTGAAGTTTCATCCTTCATATGAATATATGTGAAGTTTCAAGTGGATCTGTCAATTGATTCGTACAAAAACAGCAGCTTAAAGTAAACGTATAAGTGATATTTTTTAAAATTGATCATTCTGAATCATGCAGGGATTAAATGCTCTAAAAAAAGGCTTTAAAGGAAATGCAAATTCATAGTGAAATGATAAATGTATTAGGAGAGTCTCCTCCTTCAAAAACAATGGTCTATAAATGCGCAGGTGAGTTTCAACGTGGTCTTACCAGCTGGATTATGATCCTCCTTCTGAACGTCCTATACATGCAGCTACTAAAAAAATAATTAAATTTATACATGATATGGTGACAGAGAGATGACAGACAATTGGATGGATGGATGGATGCATTACAGACAATTGACTTTGAGTGAAATAGCTAAGTACATGGGCATCTTAACTGAACGGTGTAAGTGTAAGATGGGTGACGATTTTGTTAAATTCTGATCAAAAACGACTTTGAGTAAAACTTCCTATCCAATATTATAACTATGGATGAGACTGGGGTTTATGATCTTGAACTGCGAAATTGGTCAAAATCGACCACAAAGGGTATTGCACCGATTTTTTGGGATGCAAAAGGCATTTTGTACCTTCAAACCGGTAAATTATTAACAGGATAGTTTTACTCAAACCTTTTGGATCCAGTGGGTTCAGAAATGGACCGTGAGAAAAGACGAGATGGAAAAGTGAGAGATGGACAAATCAGTTCAGAGAGGTGTTCTTGCAATGACGAGACTGAAGGAGTTACAGTACAGTTGTTGGAGCATCCACTATATTTACCTGATCTGACTTCATCTGTTCCCATACCTCAAGAAATTCCTACGTGGCAAGGGTTTTCCATCAAATGAAGAAGTAGTCGTACATGTTAATTAACAATGTTAATATCAGAAGATGATTCAATTTAATTCTAAAGCTGTGAAAACTATCTAATGATGTGTGTAAAAAATATAAATAGTCAAGTTAACCAAAGGTTAGATTAACAATTCAAAAAGTTGCCTGTTTGGAATAGGTCCTTTATCCAAGTTCATAGTTTTCTTACATTTTTCCTACATTGAGCAAATTAAAACATCCATATCAACAAGATATAAAGGTCGTATTGCCCTCATAAAATGAGAAATGTTGTGTGGACCAATATGTACTCGGGCTTGGCCATAAAATACATATTTGCAACTTAAAGTTTGTTACAAGTATGAATAATAATGAGGTAAAAAGCCTACACCATACAGTAAATTTTTGAATTATTATTGCAAGGCTTGAAGCCTTCAGTCTCGTCATTGGAAGAACACCTCTCTGAGCCGATACATTGTCTTGATAAAAAATTATTTTTCTTCACTAAACCAAGTCTTTTCTCGCGGTTTATTTCTGGACCAACTTGATCCAAAAGGTTTGAGTAATACTGTCCTGTTATTGATTTACCGCTTTGAAGGTACAAAATGTCTTTTGCATCCTAAAAAATCGATGCCATAACCTTTGTGGTCGATTTTGACCAATTTTGCAGTTCAAGATCATAAGCCCCAGTCTCATCCATAATTATAAACCAACTTTTAAAATCTATTTTATTCTTTCGAAGAAGATCGAAATATTGGTTAGAAAGTTTTACTCAAAGTCGTTTTTGATCAGAATTTAACAAAATCGTCACCCATCTTGCACTTAACTTTCTCAAGCCCAATTCCCTTTTCAAAATATGAAACACCCGTTCAGTTAAGATGCCCATGTACTTAGCAATTTCACTCAAAGTAAATTGTCTGTAATGTATCCATCCACCCAATTGTCTGTCATCTGTCTGTCACTATATCATGTATAGATTTAATTCTGTTTTTAGTAGCTTCATTTATACGACGTTCGGAACGAGGATCATTATCCAAGCTGGTAAGACCACGTTGAAACTCACCTGCGCATTTATAGACCGTTGTTTTTGAAGGAGGAGACTCCCCTAATACATTTAGCATTTCACTATAAATTTGCATTTTCTTTAAAGCCTTTTTACAAAGCATTTAATCACTGCATGATTCAGTACGATCCATTTTAAAAAATATCACTGATACGTTTACTTTAAGCTGCTGTTTTTGTACGAATCAATTGACAGATCCACTTGAAACTTCACATATATTGATATGAAGGATGAAACTTCAAAATGTAGTAGATTATATAGTTCTTTTACTGCTCTATAGGTGTCGCTCCGCAAACTTTTCAATTAGCAGCCTAGTATAGTGGAAGTCAGAACTGCTGTTCAACTCAGAATTTAATAAGAAATAAACAGAACCCAATTGAATTGTTGCATCATATAATCAGTAATGTAAGAATAATATTGGAAGAGAGATTATGAAGAGGTGGATATTTATCTGTTGTCCTCTGTATAGATTCAAATATTCGGTTAAAAGCGACAGTGTTGTAAAGTTTGAATGGAATAATTTAAGTTATATTAAGCTTTTTTTAGTTATTATTATTATTAGCCCAATGTTATTGGCTTAAATCGCGGCAGTTTTGAAGAGTTTTCGAATAAGGATGATAGAAATTTGAATGGTAATAGCAACAAAACTGTTTGAAGGCTGCTATTTTCAGTAATTTCAAAAACCGCCGAGAAATATTTTCGATACATACTCCTTAATAGTATCAGATGTTGAAATGGTGGAAGGCGAGAATGATGTACCAAGAAGCTAAAAGACCGACTCTGTAGCTGTTTGAAGCAATTTTTGTACCTTATTAACAAATAATTATGACTGAATGCTTCAATTCGAATATGCTTGGAAACAGATTTGATAACTTTTAAATATCAAAGTTAAGACACTGTTGAATTGATGTTTTTTTGACAGCAATAACAAAAAAAAACAGTTACAGTTTTTACTAAAAGGTAAATATACCTATATATATATATATATATATATATATATATATATATATATATATATATATATATATATATATATATATATACATATATGTACCATATACGTATATATACATATATGTATATACGTATATATGTATATATGTATATATGTATATATGTTTATATATATATATATATATATACATATATACATATATACATATATACATATATATATATATATATATATATATATATATATATATATATATATATATATATATATATATATATACATATACATATATGCACCACGCGAAGCACAGTTAGAAGCGTTTGTTGTTAGCCTTCCTTTACTCCCATACTGATTTCAGTCTTTCGCTATGAGCTTTTTTCCTTTCGTCACACCAAATTATTCCAGTCTTCCTACATTTTTCTCTCTGGCCAACCTCCCAAATGTAAACCTTGTGTCTGAAACAGCCTCTATTCTGAATTTCACTTTGTGTAATATTTGCTGATCTTAGGTATCCTTCAATTGCTGCAATCCATTTAATTATTTCTACTTTAGCTCTACTCCTAATTTCATAAGATTCGACTATTTGACTGGTTAGTCTATTCGGATTCATCCGTTTTATGTGTCCGTAAAACTTAGGTTTTCTTTTTCTTATATCGCTTTGCATATCTGTGTATTGTTTGATTTCTTGGTTTTCTCGAAGTCGGTATGTGGTGCTATTTATTTGTTTTGGGCCTAAGATATTTCTTATCATTTTTCTTTCCTTCTTTTCAATCTTCTCGAGGTCTCTCTTTCTATTCAAAATGAGCGTGTCTGCCCCATATAGACATTCTGGTTTAATAACTGTGTTGTAATGTCTCAGTTTTGTGTTTTTTAGATATGCATTTTTTGTTGTAAATATTTTGTGTAAGTCTCAATGCAGTTTCCATTTTTTGACATCTACCCTAATTGGCCGCTTTTTCCAACCCGTTTTCCATGATTATTTCATCCAAATATTTGAATTAAGAGACTGGTCTGATGTTACCATATTTTGTTTTTAGAAATGGTGTTCTTAGTCTATTGCAGGTCATGTATTGTGTCTTTCCAAAGGGAATTTGGAGTCCTACGTTTTCTGCTGTTCTACGTAATCTGTTTTTGTGCCGTTAATATATCTTGAACCAAAATTGCTAGATCATCAGCAAACGCCAGACAATTAATTTTGATGTTGGGTCTCCACAATTTAATGGGCTGGTAAATATTCATGGCCGACTTTTTTTTCACGCCACTCCTGTATCACTTCTTCTAGAACACAGTTAAATAAGAATGGTGAAAGTCCATCCTCTTATCTCACTCCAGTTTTAATGTCGAAGAGCTCTGAGATGTCACCCATGAATTTAACTTTTGACCTTGTGTTAGTTAGTGTTGCTTTAATAATTGCCAGCGTTTTCAGATCTAGTGCTTGTTCTTTCAAGATTTGGAATATAAATTCGCGATCAATTGAATCATATGCTTTTTTGAAATCCACAAATGTAAAAACAAGATTTTTATTGTACAGTTTTTGGTGTCTTAGGATCAACTTTAGATTCAGGATCTGTTAAGGGCAGGATCTGCCCGGTCGAAAACCTGCTTAATATTCACCAATTTTAGGTTCTAACAGTCCTTGTGCTCTGTCTAGTAGACATTGAGATATATATATATATATATATATATATATATATATATATATATATATATATATATATATATATATATATATTGGATTGATCGTATTGGTTAGCTGATCATATAAATATTGTTGTCTTTGCTTTTTATAGCAATTATGCTGTTGCCTAAATATCATTAATAATTTCCAATTATTTAATTATAATATATTTTCTCTCTACAAAGCGTTGTATTCCTATCTGCTTTTATTAAAATTGATAACTAATTTTATATGGCCAATATCAGGTTAATTAATACTATACGTGATATTATGCATATATTTTGTATATAAATATATTAAACTTCGAACAATAAAAACTTTTATCGTGTACACTAAATTCTCTCTAATTAGTACTCATTATCACGCAGTATTAATGATCAATTTTTAAAGAACAAATATTGAAATTTATAATTATTTAACGTTAATAAATGTATTGGTTGTCGTTTGAAACATAACGTTAAAAAATAGCACTAATTTTCAATAAATTGTTTTCGGTGGTAAATTTTATATTTTGTTGGAACATGTTTATGTATATATTTATATAGACATTAATGCATATCAAGTTATACAAGGATAATATATTTAAATAAAATAATAGATATGTTGAAAATCATTTAATATCGTGTGGTTGATTTTTAGTATGTCGCATTTGAAGGAGATCCAGTACAGCAAAATATTCATGAACTACTGAACATGCGGGAAAAACAAACACAGTTAAAATAAGTGGCATCATTAATGTAAAGCTCATTCAGAGAAACAATGATTGCACGTCATAAAAATCTATGACGCACTCACGTTACAATGTTGCCACATCAACACCAAAATACCCAGACTTTGGCATTTGTATGATTGATAAAACGCTAAATGAAAAAGTAACACGAAAAGATTTTTGTTAAAAGTTTTAATCAAAAATCTGTTTCGAAACTTTTGCTTGTGAACATAGGGCTTTTCATTTAGTTTACACAAAGTTTAATTATCCTGTGTCACTAAAACAACTTTCAGCATCTGAATCGCTGTTCAGGTAAATTATTAAAGGATTAACTTCTAGTCTGTCAAATACTCGTTCGCGATTCGACTATCTTTGAATCTCTTCTTCTGTACGTCTGTTGCTGTTCATCCAGGTCTGTGGTGTAACTGTTGACAAAGATTCTTTCCACATATCCAAACAGTTATCAATCGTTCTTCCATCTCAACCTATATGACGATTGTAATAATTTTTGGCCAGCCTCCCCCATATCAATTCTATAGGATTATATATGCAATGATATGTGGGAAGACGTAATACTTTGTGACCATACTCTTCAGCCATATGATCTGCCACATATTATTTTTTATGCTTGTTCCTGAAAAGAACATTATGAAACACAAATATGTCCCTTTAATTACTACCTTACTTACTATCTTCAACATAGTGTTTTCAAAAGGAAGATTATGTTCCCTCAGCCATTCTGCAATTTTTGGTTTTGTCTAAAAAAAAGGTTTTGTCTTCTGGCTAAAAAATCCAATTAACCATAAGACCTACTAAGTTATTAATACATACCTCTCTCACAGCGTTTAATGACAAAAGAGAAACCCCATCATCTCGTTCCTGTTCAAAATAACTGATAAGTGACGAGACGAGCTGCTTACACTGATCGCTGAACGGTTTTGGCATTTTTTGCAATTATAATCGCAGATTTTTTACTACAGAACTCATAAAAACAGAAACTAAACCAGAAAATAGCTAAAACAACAAAGAATACAGTAAAAATAATTCAGAAATGTTTGAAGGCACAACTCAAAAACGATCAGAACATGAAAGTGACAGATTCTACGAAAAACTTGTGTAAGGTCGGCAACACTGTCCAGAACCACAAACCAAAATGTTGACAGCTAATTCACTGAATGTAATCCGCCGACTCACCGTATTTTTATCCTATTCTAATAGCATTAGAGAAAGAAGGAAACAGAGTGCTTTGAACTTTGAATGATTTTTTCTTTCTTATGGATTTAAATTGGCAATAGATTTGTCTAGATTGATGACGTGCAGCTGTTGTTTCTTTGAATGAGCTATAGTTTTATGATATATACACTCTGATTTAATTACGGTAAATAGAATTCTCTATATTCTCTTATAATTAATTTATTTTCTTTTCTTTTTCTTCTTTTGTGCTGTTATGTTTTCTAATTCGTATTGCATTTAGAAGATACCATTATGTAGCTACAATCAAAAGATAATAAAAAAAGAAAAAAATAAAGAAAGAAATAAATAAAGAACTGGTATTTACTTGCAGAATGAACATAAATTGTTCGATTTTATTTTAAATATGCTCTATATTCTATTATAATTCATTAGTTTTCTTCTCTTTTCTTCTTTTTTGCTGTTTTGTTCATTTTTTTTTACTACTGTATGTTGTCAATATATTTACTGAATGTCCTAGGTAGGGAAGATTTTAACTTACTTAGACTTAGATGAAAGGTTGTTCAACCCCAATCCTTTTAACAGTCACAACACACAAGATACCAAATTCTATAGACATTTTCATCACTTCTTGTAGTTGAAGGCCTTTTTGAAAACCAGTCCAGGTGAAATATTGCAAAAGATTTCTTCACACTGTGTCCAAGTCTCAAAATGCCTCAAAAAACAAAAAGTACCTGACTAATAGAAAAATGTTGAAATGATTATTTTACATAAAAGATGAGCACAGGAAGATTTAACGAACAACTGTCTAATAAGCTTCTTATCAGTAGTGTGCACCTATCAGTAGTTCTCCCTAAGATAATAGCCAGGACGACTAAGAGTGCATACAGGATTTAGAAGTGGATTCAGTACAATGGGTCACTTCCAGGTTGTACAGCACGCCATAAAAAAGCACAATGAATACACCATGCTAGTGTGCTTGGCTCTTATCGATTAGAAAACAGATTTGACTCAATTGCAAAGCAGGCTATAATGTATGCTTGGTCAGGATGTAGTCAAACCATATGTAAACGTATTAGGATCGATATGTGATGAAGCTACAGCAACAGCGAGGTGTATGGCAGGGTGACGCAATATCTCTTATTTTTTCTCAGCCTGTCTTGAACAAGTATTCTGTAATCTGGATTAGCAACGGGATGGAATAAATGAACAATGTTGCATACTTTAAGCATCTTAGATTTGCAAATAATATCGCTTTCCTTTTACAAGCCCCAGTGGAGCTGCAAAGACGCATACAAGAGCTGCAAAGGGCTGGTGAACCATTTGGCTCAAAAATAAACCTGAAAAAAGAGTCAGGTTATGTTCAATAAATTTGCTGAAGACAGAAGAATATCACTTTTAAGAAGGGATTTAGAGATTGTGGTCCACTTTATTTATCTTGGACAGAGGATTTCATGGATGGTGATGGAGTCCGGGAGGTGGAATGGATTGTTAAATGTGGCTAGCTCACATTTGGCAGACTCACCAGAGTGTTTAAGAGCAAACTCCCATTTTGCCTGAAAAGAAAATTCCTCGATTAGTGCGTTCTGCCCGTTATGACATACGGTGAAACCTGGATACACGCATCTCAATCAATTCAAAAACTTTGGGTAGTACAGAGGAGAATGGAAAGTTGTATGCTTGACATTACAAAACGATACAGAAAACCCTGCACATGGAGCAGGGAACAAACGAAAGTATATGACGTTATGGGAAGAGTAAAGGAATGAAATGGAAATGGGCAGGCCATATAGCGAAGCGATGAAACATCTGATGGGCCAAGACAATCCTGCAGTGGATACCGCTTGATCGTAAACGTCCGCAAAGAAGACCGAAAGCACGATGGACTGATGATATCGTTAACTATATTGGATCCGACTGGCAGAGGAAAGCCCAGGACCGTGAAAGTTGGAAGCATGCTGAAGAGGCCTTCATATTGTAATGGATCGACACGGGTCGATGATGATGATGATGATATAGAATGTATAGAGTACCACGTATGTGGTACCCACGCTACGTGGGTTCCCAGCCTGTTCATTCTGTCGCCGCCATAACGACAATAAATATCTGTTGAGACAGATTCAGTAGAACTCGTAGGCAAAAATAAGTATGGGGTTAGAAAAATTTTAAATACAGTTTCATCCCCGAATAAATGCACACATTTTACAAGAACATTTTACATTTCCACAAGTTTCAACGCGCTAAGATCTCTTCATTCGTAATACTATTAAAAATGACAGTTTCTTTTAACCATCTTTCCATAAAACAAATTGGTTTTGTATAAAGTTGGATAAATAGGCCATAGAGACTGTTGAAATGATTTAAAATATTTTTGCTAGAGAATAAATTGAGAGTTGTATCAACTTTTTAAAGTGATTTGATAGTGAGGAGAGCATTGAAGAGCGCCCACTATCAGGTCCAAGGAGTGGGTGAAATTCTTGGAAATAATCTTTGTGTTTGCATCAAGTTTGTCGAAGAGGGGCACAGTATCGAAGAGAAAAATGTACTGGCGTATACAGCAATGACGTAGGTCACTTTGTGTAGCTAAAAGTGTAGCTTTTACCAGTTCGACTTTACATAAAGCACTGGTATAATTATACTCAAAATGAATCAAAGAACAAAAAGTACCTAACTTATTGAAAAATGTCCTTTTTCATAAAAAAGGAGCACAGAAAGATTTAAAGAACTACCATCCAATAAGCCTCCTATTACTTATAAAGCTACACTTTTTAAGCAAAAAGTTTCGTGGTATTCAACTATCCACTAAATTCGTTCGATTGGACTGCGAGTGACTTTTAATTAAATAATTCTTGAAAATCATTGGCAAGGGTATTTGGAGAAATTTCAGGGCCACTGCCACTTAAATTGAAACAAAATGAGTCTATTTTGAATGTAAAATAATGAAAATTCTTACTAAATAATGTTTAGAATTTCAGTTCAGATTATTCATCTTTTGCTTTTAACAGATGCTGCAAACATACCAACTACTAATATAGCAGGTAGTATTACAAATGTTTATTTAAATTCGATATTTTCTACTTCTTATAAAATTTAGAATATGGTAGTGTAATGGCATTTTCTCCTGTTCAGTTAATAATGACACTACGCGAAATTTAAGTAAAAATGCGACAAATTTAATTTAGTTTCTACTGTATTTGGCTTTGTTTCGCTATTATTTCCATTTCCTCGCTATTATTTCCATTTCCTTCCCTGCAAATGGAAAAGGGTAAATAGCAAAATTCAATTATTAAGATGATACCCATGATATTAATTGAAATTCAAGTATTTCTATAGAAATAATAATATTTTTGTAAGTGCTTCATTTTTCTCTGAATCTTTTTTTTTTGGGGTGTGAGTAAACATATGAAATATTTATTTCTTCTTATTATTGTATATGTAAAATAATGTCTAAATCCTAATTTGTTTCGCTGTTTGTTAAAATCATAATTTAATTACACTATTGTTGTAAAATTAAGAGAATTGTTAAGTTTATAAATTATTTCTTTGCACTATTACAATTGTATAAAAAAGTCACAATATCGTCAAGATAAATCTGTGGAGGCTTTTTATCTTATTTAATGATGTGGTCACAAAAAAATTGACTTTTTGTTGGGGAAAAATTGTAAACATTAAGCCTAATAGTTTATAAAAACAATTAACATAGCAGATTTTGGCTGGCTTTTTGAGAAATTCTGGATCTCTGGGACAGCACCAAACAAATCCTTACATAAATAATTTCAATAAAGTTAGATAAAACAGGTACAGGTCTTTGTGTGGTTCAAATATTCATATATATATATATATATATATATATATATATATATATATATATATATATATATATATATATATATATATATATATATATATATATATATATATATTGTCTTCATATCTACAGTTTTCTTTATCTCTAGAAACATCTATTGGCAGTTTTGGAGCTTTAAATGTATACAAAGCATGAATAGATTAAGCATCAATTTCTAATGATTTTCGATTATTAGCAACATGCTTATACCAGTAAATGGTACTCTTCACAATACAACTCTTCATGTTGATACATTAACCATAAACAATACTTTTATTATTTCGAAGGCTGTAAAGCTCGAATGAAAAATAAAACTAAATATAACAAACAAATAATGCTTCAAGCTCCATTGGAACCACACAAGAAAATCCAAAAAATTAAAAATGTTGGTGCTCGTCACCTATACATAGTTTTTTTCCTTTATTTGGGTTTTTCACCACTATCTAAAACTCAAAAAATATCAAAAATACCTGTTCTTATTTAAAGAAAGAATCACTGGGTAAAAACAAAAAACCAAACGGAGACAAATTTCTCAGTGATTCTTTTTTTGTAATAAATTTGCCTAACGAACAAAATTTTAAAGATATAAAAATGTTATAAAAAATTTTTAACGTTAACGTTAACTTTTAACGTTAACGTTTCGGAGGGTACTCTCCCCCCGTTTTCAAAATTAAACTAAAAAATAAATTATATTAATTTGTAATATATAAAGTAACGAGTGAAAGTAAATATATTTTTTTGTATATGTCAACGATAGTGACGTACTACCAATATATATATATATATATATATATATATATATATATATATATATATATATATATATATATATATATATATATATATATATATATATATATATATATATATATGTAATGTTTACTGTGTGATTGTTTATTGTACTGATTGTGTATTCAAATATTTAAATGTGTTTAATTGTATTCGTTAATTTTGTTCGTTAGGCAAATTTATTACAAAAAAGAATTACTGAGAAATTTGTCTCCGTTTGGTTTTTTGTTTTTACCCAGTGATAGTGGCGAAAAACCCAAATAAAGAAAAAAAATATATGAATGATATAAAAATATATGAACACGCCACAGTCATTCAGACATTACCTATACATAGTAACTATTTCAACCAGCAGTTAATGCATAGCACTAAAGCCATTCTCATCTTGGAACATTATAGATATAATGTATGTTTTCATATTTAATTAATAGATTGATTTCTTTTGCTAATATATTGATTCTTTTTATTTTTTAATACTTAGTGTAAGTTTAGTGTTGTTTATTATGTTGATTAAAAATCTATGATCTATTGTTTAAAGTATGTTTATATTGTAAATACGTAAATGTAAATGTATTCATTGTTATAAATTTTAATAAACGCCGAATATCGAGAAAACAATGTTTCAGTTTATCCGACACAAAAAAACATAGTCCATTAAAAGAATGTTTTTGTTAAGCGTTTATCACTCGATAGCATCAAATCTGTTTTGATATATAATTATTTGTTTAAACAAACCAGCTAGTGTAAATATTAGCGCATCATATGAGAATTTTCAGATTATAAATAACACGTCAAAATTTGATTGCTACAATTGATGAGCGTTTTTTGCAAAATTTAAATTTTATTTAAAAACAAACGGTAGCAGTGAAATGTAGTGGAGGGTGGAGCAAAAAAGGTTCCCCATTTTAAGTTAAAATATCTTTTGTTCGATTTTTATTAAAAGGAATACAACTTTGCTCCTGCCGTTTTCCTATAGATGGCGTTAGCGGTAAGTAAAGTTTGGGCATCTTGTAAACATAACCTCATAGCCCCAGTAGTCGATTTGTGTTTGCATCATAAATTTATTCGCGATTAAAAATGTCAATTGATGAGCCAAATTCTCGTCATTTGCCGGAGGTGTTAATTAATTTCTTTAATATGAAGAAATTTGCGTCTGGGTTGGGTGAAAGAACGTATTGTGAGTGGTTTCAAGAGCGGTGATTTTCACGTCGAAGACCGGCATAGCGGTGGAAGAGCCAAAGTTCATTGAGAGTGACTCAACAAGCAATATAAATATTTAGAATTTATTTTGAAAATGAAAAAAAATATATATTTCGCCAAATCTCGCCACATTTTTTCGAGATCAAGTCTATTTCAGGGAATGTGTTCGAAACGCTCCAGGAACACCAACCCGGTGACGCTTTACTCAACTGAGAATGAAGCGTTTGCCTCTAGAGCATATTTCAAAACGTGTTCGAACTTCCGACAGGGGTCACTGTCAAATGAACTGTGAGTTTGCTAGAAGTCTGTAAATCTGTATCTCAATAGCCTGGCAAATAATCAAGGAATGTTTAACATCAGAGCAATGCTTGCAAATGTCCAAATTTATTATCAGAATCAGTGTTCAGTGCACCAAACTTATAGAGCACTTTGTCAACTTGAACTTTGTGATGTATTAAACGAATTATCGATAAATTCCAAACGCATTTTTTATTTATTTTACGCTACTCGATATTAAAACAAAAGCAAGACAAAAAACAGTGTGTTCCGATGAAAATATCGCCGCTGTTGCTGGCAATGTTGATGAAGATCCAAATTTATCGATTCGTCGCCGTTCGCAGAAAGTTGGAATTTGTTCTTCGACTACGTAAATTATTTAATCCCGAATTTTAATCTAGAAGATGTTGATCTGGAGAAGATGTGGTTCCAATCGGATGGCATCACATGTCATTCAGCTAATGCATTAATCGATTTATTGAGGAAACAATTGGGTAAGAGAATTATTTCAAGGAAGGGATTTGTTAACTGGTCGCGAGGATCATGTGGTTTTTGTGAAATAATCGAAAGGATTATTTTCTTTGGGGTTGTGTTAAATCTTTGGTCTATGCCGACAAAATGTCCACTATTGACGTCTTGGAAGCCAACAAAACTCGGACAATTGCGAATATAAGACCCCAATTGCTTGGAACTAACTCGAAATAGTTTAAACATCAGTGCCATTTTGAAAAGTACTGTCGTAGTAATAAAATTATATAAGAGATTAGACTGTGAACTGATCCTTGTTTCCAACAACCAAATCTATTAAAAAAATAAGAATTATTAACCGCAACACTTGTAGTCCGGTCAATCTAGACATTCAAAGGTACATTAATTCACATCAAGGTAGAAGTGAGTAATATTGTTCAAAACATAATAAAAAATAACATTTCAAAATTCCCCATCGTTGCGGTATGTGGAAAAAATTTGACTCGAGGTCATAAGTCAAAAAAATGAGTTTTTCGAGATTTTCATCAAAACGGTAAGTTTTATCGTAAAATTACTTCAGACAAAAATTGAAGACCATAAAATTATATATAAAAAAGGTATCAATAATTTTTTTTTTCTAAGAGCCACCGTTCCTGAGATATAACGATTCAAAAAGTTGTAAGCGTCATAATATGCACACGTTTCCACGCCACCTGTGAGGTAGTGTACTTAGCGCGTTTTTTTTAACGTGGTTTCTCCAGTACGCCTATTCCACAAGTCCGTTGTGATTCTGTTTAATGGGAAATTATTGCATAATAACAGATATTAGCTAGGGTTGGAATTGATAAAAGGGATGGAAATTTAAAAACAGTACAAAAATTTATTCGTCCGATTCATAATCTTCAATTATTTCTTCTTCTTCTTCTTCTTCTTCGTCTTCTTCTTCTTCTTCTTCTTCTTCTTCTTCTTCTTCTTCTTCTTCTTCGTCTTCTTCTTTTTCTTCTTCTTCTTCTTCTTCTTCTTCTTCTTCTTCTTCTTCTTGATCTTCTTCTTTTTCTTTATCCTGGGTGTAAGTGAATTGCGTCAGTAGCAATGTATCGCATGTCTCTTCGTTGGTAGCAAACAAATTCTCTACTGTTGGTGATTCTACATTAGAACACGACTGGCCTTGACAATTCGTACATGCCACAGAACAAAAGAGTCCAACATTTTTGCAACCATATTTAGCCCTGCATCCCTTTTTACAATTGCAAAAAATTGTGTTTAGCAGTTTTTCCGGCGCAAGGGGGAGTAAAGTCTGAATTGGTTCTAATGTATTGTCGACCAACTTCCAACTTCAGTCTTTTGGGTCTGGCTGATAAACAAGCCACACTTGAACTTGGTAATATACCCGAAAAAGATGTTGATGAGCAGCAACTGAGGTTAGAGGAAGACAAGCTAATTGCACTTGTTTTTTATTTCGAGTGTTTTTAACAAAACATGCATATCGATACATATCTAAGCAGGTAGTTTTCTTAGGAGCTCTGTACATAGATAGAAGAAAGCGAATTACGTTGGTGATAATTTCTTGTGGAGTTGAATTACTTTTTTAAAAACTTCAGCACAAATATTTTAAAGACTGTTTGTTTTACCCCTCCTGTAAAATGCAGATGTATCACAGCTAGTTATTGCGTGTAAATTGTATCACCGATATCGGTAAATATCACCGATAGAAAAATATTTTTACTTATATTACTGCTACACAATTTAACAGACATTATCTTACTAAACTTGTAGAAATTTACCACTAAACACCAAATCACTTTTTTTGAACTGCTCGACGCACGTTTTGCTAACCATGTTAGCATCATCAGGAGATGATTTAATCTAACAAAAATCTAATCTAATTTAATCTAATTAAATCTTATTAGATTAAAACATCTCCTGATGATGCTAACATGGTTAGCGAAACGTGCGTCGAGCAGTTCAAAAAAAGTGATTTGGTATTTAGTTGTAAATCTCTTCAAGTTTAGTGTTTCACACCAAAGGTTCCAATAAAAGAATTGAGACATTATCTTCTTGAAGCAATTGATTTAAATCATTTATTTCATTTAAATCATTTATTGAAGGGCAAGAGTGTACATTTCGACAAAAAATCATTTTAAAGCTGGGCAAGACAATAATCTTTTACATTACTAAAATATATCTAAAGTGTTTATATAATTGAATAAAAATTCGAATAAACATGATATGAGATTTTCAATATTATTTTCAGCTTTACTTATTACTGGAAAACTGTATCAAAGTAAATTAATAAATAATTGAGTGAAAGCAGATGTGCAATACTTGCCAATAAAAGAGCGATTCTTCTGGGTTTTGGATTGTAAAAAAACGCTCCGGAGATTGGAAATGGATGTTTTTTCATCTTTTTTTATGTCGTGTTGGTAATGGCAATATAATTTTATATTTCAATATAATCAGATGATATAAATATCTAATTTGCCTAATTTTTTTCTAAAGGCATAAATACTTTCGTTATACACCCCACATAATTTACTTAAAATATTCCAATAACATTAATTAGGTTGGAGTTTTCAATATATTTTTATATATTTTTTTAAATACATATACAGGGTGGTGCGAAAGTAGATATCCTATTTAAAAATTTAAATGATATATGGAAACCAACTAAGTAGTCTACAACTCTATGTGGTGGCCTGACGGCATAATAATTAGCGAGGTAACGGATTTGATTCCCGTACTAGGTGAGGATTTTTTCTAAATATTTGTGCATGTTTCTAGGCAGGAGTATAAAATCTGGCATGAAATTCTCCTTCAGTCTACTTTGTCCACTCGAGGGTTGGCAGAGACCGACAGAGACTTACAGGTAGGCACAAAACCAAGGGCTGATTACCCGAGGGGATGCTGGTCGGGGTTTTCCGTAGCCGCCGATGACCGTTGTTCGGAATTAGTCTAGTCTAGACGATTAAAAGCGTTCTCAGTTTAACACTAAAACTTTTCTTTAAAGCTAACTAATTTTAGTTTTTATTAAACTTGCATAAACCTGCTTTTTACTGGTGGGCCACCTATGCATGTACTACCCAAAACAAGTCAAGCTGTATTTTCATCTTTAATTCACCGGACCGGATATATATATATATATATATATATATATATATATATATATATATATATATATATATATATATATATATATATATATATCATCATCATCAGCCCGTGTCAATCCACTGCAGGATGAAGGCCTCTTCAGCATGTTTCCAACATTCACGGTCCTGGGCTTTCATCTGCCACTCTGGTTCAATATACTTAACGATGTCATCATTCCATCGTGCTTTCGGTCTTCTTCGCGGACGTTTGCGATCAAGCGGTATCCACTACAGGATTGGCTTGGTCCATCTGTCATCCCATGGCCTCGTTATATGACCTACCCATCTCCATTTCAATTGCTTTACTCTTCCAAGGATGTCACAGACTTTCGTTTATTCCCTGATCCATGTGCCGGACTTTCTCTCTCGTCTTGTAATGCCAAACATTCATCTTTTCATTCCCCTCTGTGCTACCCGAAGTTTTTGAATGTGAAGTGTCCAGGTTTCACTTTCGAATATCATAACGGACAGAACGCACTGATCGAAGTCTTTTCTTTTCAGGCAAAATGGGAGTCTGCTCTTAAACACAATGTTGAGCCTGCCAGCCACATTTAACACGCCGTTCCACCTCCCGGGCGGTATTCCCCTCCATTGAAATCCTCTGCCCAAGATATACAAAGCTGTCCACAATCTCCAAATCCCCTCCTAAAAGTGAAATTCTTCTGTCCTGAGCGAAGTTATTGAACATAATCTGGCTCCTTTTCAGGTTTATTTTCAAGCCAAATGGTTCGTCAGCCCTTCGGAATCCTTGTATACGTCTTTGCAGCTCCTCTGAGTCTTGTGAAAGGAGAACTATATCATCTGCAAATCTAAGATGGTTTAAGTTTGCACCATTGATCTTTACACCATCCTGTTCCCAATCCAGTTTACGGAATACTTCTTCAAGGCCAGCCGAGAAAAGAATAGGCGATATTGCGTCATCCTGTCGTACACCTCGTTCTACATTAATTCCCTCTTCAAGATCATCAAGGTGAATTGTGGCTGTAGCTCCATCATATATCGATCCTAATAGGTATATATACGGTTTATCTACCCCTTGGTTAAGCAGTGCATCCATTATCGCATGCTTTCTACTGCATCCAAATTCAGGATAACTAATAAGATTTACAGTCAGGAAATATTTACTCATATTTACACTGTATATATAATGACATACGAGAATTTCAAGAAAATAATGCATTTTGCAGTGTTTTCTTGCAATACTAAAATAAGTATAGAAGTTCTAAAATGGAAGATCGACAATTCGACCTTTATCTTCGTAAAAAAATCGCCTTTTGTAGCTTGAAAAGTTTTAAATGGTGATTTGTAAGAAAAACGTTTTATTGCAATAAAGGTGTATTGACATACGGAGTGCAGCAATGTTTCTTAATATAGAAAATATTAAAATAAATAATAAAAATGTATATTATGATGAATACCTGACACAATTTCAATTTAATTTTTATTTCAGTAAAACGGTTTTGGAGGTTCCAGTCGGGAAACTTTTCCTAATGAGCCTATTTCATTCAAATTTATAATTTTGGTTATTATTACTAAACCAATGAGTTCGGTCTGGCTATTATGATTAAAACATATTCGAAGTTAAAAATTAATTTTGTGGGGATGTACTATAGTAACATACCTCGACGACATTATAGGTATTTTGGATGATTTTTTTTCCATCACCGATTTTTTGTGCCACCGATCGCCTTCGCCGAAGTGTCAACCAACGCCGAACTGTTCATTGGGTTCATCTAGAGCTCGGCTGATGACGGCTGAAAGGCTAGAAACCGGTCCCGAGAGACACGTGACGTCGCATGGTTGACAGTTCGGCGAAGGCGATCGGTGGCACCACGTGGAGAAAGGGTGAAAGATTTCTGTAATATTTTCCCTCCACGGTTCCGTTACGCTACCTTGTGGGCATACCTGGTACTATACCTGAAGTTCCAGGCAGAATGTTACGAGCGGTCCTGGCTGCTACCAGCATTCGCCGTATGATGGCGTGAGTTGTGTGCGATCACGACCCGTCATTAAAATGGCCAGTTGATCTGGTCTGGCCCCGATTGCCTCTCCGAACTGCTTTCCTTGTGCTCGTCTAGAGCTCGGCTGATGAGGGCTGAAAGGCTAGAAACCGGTCCCGAGAGACACGTGACGTCGCATGGTTGACAGTTCGGCGAAGGCGATCGGTGGCACCACGTGGAGAAAGGGTGAAAGATTTCTGTAATATTTTCCCTCCACGGTTCCGTTACGCTACCTTGTGGGCATATATATATATATATATATATATATATATATATATATATATATATATATATATATATATATATATATATATATATATATATATATATATATATATATATATCAATAAAAATATGTAATACATAATAAAGGAGTTACACGGAGAGATGCATTATCGGTACTATTATTCTTAAAAGCATATCACAGAAAATTGAAAATATAGAAAAATTAAATAAATACCTAGTACATATAGTGACATTTGAAAACTGTGTAAATCTTATTTCTTTTATTTAAAAAACACATTGATTTAAAGAAAATATCAAATATGTTTAATCATTTTGGTTATTTTAAAATATAATAATTTCTTCAGTATAATAAATTGTTATTAACTATTTGAGATAGAAAGACTAGAAGATAGACCTTGCGACAATATTCCTACATCTTCAATCTATAGGATTTACTCAAAAACTCGGACCTTGAGTACCACACGAACTAAACGACAACTACGACGAACATGTCGCACAAAATTTCGCACGAGACCGAGCATCACGCCTTTACCGCAACGATTCTTATACAAAATCGCCAAGCAAGATGAAAAAAGATATATCTGAGTCAATATGAAGCCAAGGAAGGAGCAGGTGGCTGCATGACCAAAGTCAAAGCCAAGAGTTAATCAAGAGCTCCATCCCGAGAACACCATAATCTACGTTTGGTGGGAGTATGAGGGTTTCGTGTATTAGAAAATGCTGGAGGAGAACAAGAGTGTAAACGAGGAATGCTACTTCGACCTAATCGACAATGTCAAGTCGTCTTGTTACATGACAAGGAACAACCTCACACAGCATCGTCAAGGAGGTCTTGAATGATCTCAAAGGGGAGGTTATTTCGCATCCGCCATACTCTCCAGATCCTGAGCCAACCGATGCTTCCTGTTGAAGCAAATGAAGGTCGTAAACGCATAACACTTGAACCTTCGTAACTTTCGCCAACGACGACGACCTCAAAACCTGGCTTAAAAACTTCTTCGACTCCAGGCCCAGCGATTTCTGGCAAAACGGTATTATAAAATTGATCGAGAGGTGGAACTAGATCGTGAACAATGATGGTGAATACATTATTGATTAATTTGTAGGTATAATTGTTGCTTTTTTCAATAAAAGTTTCTTTAAACAGCAGGAACTTATGGAGCTACCAATATCAGTTTTAATTATTTTTATATATATATATATATATATATATATATATATATATATATATATATATATATATATATATATATATATATATATATATATATATATATATATATATATATATATGGGTCCAATATAATTGAGGATGTCATTGATCCATCGTGTTTTCGGTCTTTCTAGTGGACGTTTTATACCAGGATTGCTTTGATCCATCTATCATCACATCACCTCGTTATTGGACCTGCCCACCTCCATTTCAATTCTTTCACTTTTCCAATGATGTCTATGTCTGATTTTTTTTATATGTTGATTTATTAGAAACCTAGAACAGATAAGAGCCCTTTCAAAACCTTAGATAATAAACTCAACTTTAATTTTAATAACATAAAAATTTTAGATTTTGAAAAACAATATAAAAAAGAAATTATTTATGTTAAAATAAAAACAATTATTACCATTAATTTCAGATTTTCTTTTTTTTGCATCTAATACCATTAAATTCAAAATTGTTAGGTTAAAAAAACAAAACATATGAAGGTAACAAATTTGTAAAATATATCAATTTGAAAAATGTGTCAACTGAAAATTTTATAGAATGTTATATTTCAATGATAAAAAAAATTTAGAAAATATATTTTTCAATAAGATATAGCTAAACTTGAAGCGATTTACCACTAAACAAAATCTTAAGATTTAATCTTTAGATTTTAATCTTAAGATTTAATCTTTAGATTAAATCATCTCCTGATGATGCTAACATGGTTAGCAAAACGTGCGTCGAGCAGTTCAAAAAAGCGTTTTGGTGTTTAGTGGTAAATCTCTTCAAGTTTAGTATTTCACACTAAAGGTTCCAACAGAAGAATTGATATAGCTAGTACATATAGTGACATTTTGATACTGTGTAAATCTTATATGTTTTATCTAATAAATATATTTTGATTTAGAGAAAATTTCAAATATGTTTAGTCATTATGGTTATTCAAAAATATAATAATTTCTACAGTATAATAAACTGTTTTTAACTATTTGAGCAATATTAGTATTTACACATCACTACTAAATTTGTTTATTATAAATAAATACACGTCAACATTTGATTGCTCCCATCGGTGAAAGATCTATATTTGATATCATCATAAATTGCTATTTAATATATTCAAAACATATCTGGTAACCAATATTTCATTTTGAATTTTAAAAATTAAATCAATACCACATATATCCATTGCTTTTTGTTCCGAAATAAATTACGTGACAAAAAACATGAATCAGGCAATGAAGGTATACATATTCAAGATAATTTTTATATACAGTGGGGGGAAAATTATTTGATATATATATATATATATATATATATATATATATATATATATATATATATATATATATATATATATATATATATATATATATATATATATATATATATATATATATATATCATCAGCCCGTGTCGATCCACTGAAGAATGAAGGCCTCTTCAGCAAACATCCAATTTTCATGGTCCTGGGCTTTCTTCTGCCACTCTGGTCCAATATACTTATCGATGTCATCAATCCATCGTGCCTTCAGTCTTCTTCGCGGACGTTTCCGATCAAGCGGTATCTACTCCAGGATTGCCTTGGTCCACCTATCATCCCATCGCCTCGCTATATGGCCTGCCCATCTCTATTTCAATTGCTTTACTCTTCCAATGATGTCACAGACTTTCGTTTGTTCCCTAATCCATGCGCAGGATTTTCTGTCTCGTCTTGTAATGCCAAGCATACATATTTCCATTCCCCTCTGTGCTAGACTTTTCTTTTCAGGCAAAATGGGAGTCTGCTCTTAACCACAATGTTGAGCCTACCAAATGCCTGCCAGCCACATTTAACAAGCCGTTCCACCTCCCGGGCGGTATACCCCTCCATTGAAATTCTGCTCAAGATATATAAAGCTGTCCACAATCTCAAAATCCTTTCCTAAAACTGAAATTCTTCTGTCTTGAGCGAAGTTATTGAACATAACCTGACTCTTTTTCAGGTTTATTTTCAAGCCAAATGGTTCGCCAGCCCTTTGCAGTTCTTGCATGCATCTTTGCAGCTCCTCTGGGTCTTGTGAGAGGAGAACGATGCAAATCTAAGATGGTTTAAGTTTGCACCATTAATCTTTACACCATCCTGTTCCCAATCCAGTTTACGGAATACTTCTTCAAGGCCAGCCGAGAAAAGAATAGGCGATATTGGGGTGACGCAATATCCCTATAACCTGCCGTTCACCTCGTTCTACATGAATTCCCACTTCACGATCATCAAGGTGAATTGTGGTTGTAGCTCCATCATATATCGATCCTAATAGGTTTACATATGATTTATCTACCCCTTAGCTAAGCAGTGCATCCATTATCGCATGCTTTGAGATGGAGTCAAATGTTTTTTCGTAGTCGATAAAAGCCAAACACAGTGGCATGGTGTATTCGTTGTGCCTTTCTATGACCTGCTATACAACCTGGATGTGATCCATTGTACTGAATCCTGCTTGTTCTTTTGGTTGTGCGTCATTCATTTTTTTTAATATTGATTTGATTTTTATGAGGATATCTTAAAAGTCAAGTGTACCGCAATCGCCTCCCCACTCTGGAAGATCTAATGAAGAATATTCTACAAGAAAACGAAGCTATAACTGCAGACTATTCAGAGATCGGATTCAAGAGTGACTGGACAGAAATGGAGCATATTTAGACAATTTGATCTTCAGAAAATGAATTTCCAAGAATTTTTGTAAATTTTAAGAATAAATTTAAAGTTGTTCAACTTTTTTTTATTTCATTTTAAAAAGTTTACAGCTTTCTGAAACAATTTGTATATTCCCTACATACTTTAGAAACATTAGTTTACAAGCGTGCCAATACCGATTTGGCGAACTTTATAAAGAGTATAAAATCCACAATACCAAAGAGATTTCATAACAAATCTCAAAAATTTGTTTCGTTTTTAGTAAACCCCATAATAAAATCTTTAATGGTGTATTAAGAATTTTAGATATGAAATTACAAAAATATCGCCCCTCACCCTCCGCAGAAAAAAAAATGAAAAACTCGAGAAAGTCCCAAAATTGAGACGAAAAATTATTCCCAAGCGAGGACCAATTAGACCGACTTATTTTTATGGCGGCAATTTAAAAGTTCAAAACAATAAAAAATTATTTTTCTCTTTTCCTTGTCCTGCTGCCGCGTCTGCTGATGCTGCGATTTAATTTATAACACTAGGCCTTTTAATATCCCCTAAAAACTTATTTAATTTCCGCCCTTAATTGCGACGAAGGCCAAAAAATTAATGCTATGTATACTATGAAACAAAAAATATGCAACACTAAGAAAAGTCCTTTTTTATTGGATTAATTTTGTAATTTTTATGTATACTATTATAAATAAATGTAATGAAAAAAATATTATGTAAAAATATAAAATATATTCCACTTGCGTTTTTGAAGTATGTAGTTATTTAAAAAAAAACAGTAAATATACTAAAAGGTCCTGTTGCAGGAACCCTTTTTTATAGTTGACCGTGTAGATGCCGGTTACGGTAGTGTAGAAATTATTTCTAATTATTCCGGTATTCCTAATTCCACCGAAAGTTTCCTTCTGAATATTAAATAATCTCCTAATGATGCTAACATAATTAGCGAAAGGCGCGTCGAGAACTTTAAAAAAATTTGGTGTTTAGTGGTAAATATATTCGAGTTTAGTGATTCACACGAAAGTTCCAATGGAAGAATTGGTCCAGATTTATGGTAAAACAATACATAGATTTTGCACTACGATAACGCACTATCAAACAAAATTATTCGTGATTTTATCGTGCTTTATATATATTTCAAATATTCCACTTTCATTTTCAAAACATAAATAACATATATAATCAATTTTTGCATAACATTGTATATAGAAGTAATTTCTCTCATTTTTGGAGTTATTTCTTTTACTGCAGCTCGAACCTTAGCTTTCAGCTTATAATTATTTTTAAAAATATTCCAGTAAACTTTATCATTAAGGAATCCCAAAAAAGTCCATCGGTCTATGGGACTATAAGAAGCAATAAAATTATTTTGAAAGCAATATCTTAAACATTTCTACTATTTCTGGAGCCCCATTTTGTTAAAACCACATATTATTACCGTTAAAGAAAGTTTGTTCAAAATATCTTCGATATCGTTTCTTAAAAAGCGAAAACGATTTTGATTTTGTGTTGACAAATAATGACGATTTTTCTGATGAAGATGCCATTGTTACAAAAGTAACTTTCGTTCATCTAGAGAACATTATTGGGAAAATGACGATTTTCATAGTATAGCCTAGTAAACCATTCGCAAAAAGTCATTTTGCACTCAAGTCCTGCAGTGTCATCGTCTACAGCAAGTAAAACGGTCATTACCTGTTTTTTTTTTGCGATGTAACACTGGTTTGTTAAATGCACCATGTTCCCCTAAATTTGTAACTAATTATGGAAAAATGGACCGATTAGGTTGATGCCGTTCGGCATAGTTTTAAAATTATTGCATATCTGCCTGCCTATAATTCTTATGGCTCTTGATATTTGACTGTCAAATCTAAACAAATTTTTGGTCAATATGAAGCCAAAGAATGAGCGAGTGGCAGCATGGCACACGCCACTTAAGGGCGTGTGCCATGCTGCCTAATGTGCCATAATTAAGGTCTCCATCCCGAAAAAAACATAATCTGCGTTTGGTAGGACTGCGCGGCGAGTTGAACTCGTTGAACGAGAACAAGATGGTCGACAAAGAATCCTACCTCGACCTGATCGACAAAGTCAAGTCATTTTGTCAAAGTCATCGACAAAGTCAAGTCATCACACGACAAGGCTCAACCTCACATAGCATCGTCAAATAGGTCTTGAATGATCTCGAAGAGGAGGTTTTTCCGCATCCGCCGTACTCTCCAGATATTGAACTAACCGATTTTCATTTCGTTCGCTTGCTGTTCAAGCAAATGTAGGTCGTAACCACATAATCTTTTCCAACGACGAGGACCTCAGAACCTGGCTTAACAACTTTGTCGAATCCAGGCCCGGCGATTTCTGGCGAAACGGTATCATTAAATTGGTCGAGAGGTGGTAGCAGATCATGAACAATGATGGAGAATACATCCTTGATTAAGTTGTTTGTTATAATTGTTGCTTTTACAATAAAAGTTTGTTTAAACAACGGTGAATTATGGAGCTACCCAATATTAGTTTCAGAGATATCTAAAGAGTTATAAAAAACAGAAACAGGATATAAAACACAGAATTTGCGTTGATTTAAGAAAATTTGTATTGATAATTGTGTGTGATATTTAAACGCGCAAGGTAATATCTGTCAAATGACCACTTCTTGCAGATCCATGGGCGTCCAATATTTTGTTAAAATTTTGGATGATATTTTGGTATAACCGCGGCTAACTATGATTTTGGATTTTTTGGACATTTTAGTTCAGGAAACTATTGTGAATTGTTCTCATAGACCTGGCTCTTTACGTAACCTCAAAGAAAATAGTCTAACGGTGTTGAATCACACTATCTTGGTGACCAATTAACAACCGTTTCTCGCAATAACTTGTTCAGGAAAGTTTTCTCTCAGGAAATCACATATCCTCCAGATCAATATTATTCTATTCAGCCCACAAAATTCCAGTTATCATCTCACGATATCGAATACCATTCACAGTTACAGCTTCACCAGCAGCATTCTGAAAAAACTGCAGCCCAATTACCCTTTTAACCATAATAAACACTAAACAGTGACTCGTTTAGGATGTAAAGATTTCTCATAAATCAATCATGGATTTTCCTCACCCCAAATGAAGCTATTTTGTGAATTTTATAATGTGTTTCATCTGAAAAAGGTTTTTTCATGAAACGCCATCTGTTTAGTTCCTGTGTTATTCGAACTTTCACAGCTAAATCCTTGCGTAAAAAAAACTCGATTAATGGATATTTCTGAGTCTTCAGCAACACTTTCGCATACCAAATCAATATGCTTTTGTGGACCACCACTACGACTATATATTAATCTTTATAAATATCAGGTAATTTTCAAAAAACATTTTTTATTGAACGCCCAATTTATATTAAAAAATTCAACAATTTTAACGGATTGTTATATTGTGTACGGCTCCATTTTTTTAAATGTCATACACAGTGGCGTAAATATACAACCTGATGTCCGTGTCAAATTCATTGGATGGGGCCCTCCCAGTAAAAATCGTCACGTTGTAATATAATTTTAATAAATCACTTAAGTAGTTACCCAACAACAATCTAATACATTTTATTTTCAAAAGCATAAGTATTACATAATTTTAATGAAATAACAATTTAATATTAACAAGATATTTATTAATAAAATTCTTTTCACCGAGCTTTCTGTTCGGCAAAAGTATCAATAATATCATCAAAGTTTAAAAATCGAACCATAGAATTTTCACAGAGTTTCTTATATAGGTTTTTATTAATTTTAGTTTCGAAAATGCTTTTTCAGCACTAGCTGTAGTCACAGGAATTGTAACAAACAACATTAATGCAGTACATACTTCAGGAATGCTGCTACATACTTCAGGAATGCTAATACACGAAAACTTTTCTATTTTGTCTCTGACGGTGGACCGAAAACTGATAATTTTCCTGGCAAATGATTCAGATATGTCTTTTTTATATATATCAACAAATTCTAAAGCTTTTTTTAATAGTTCAGTGTCATTTAAATTTTACAAAGTGGCTGGTTGCAAAACACTGAAATTGAAAACAATTTCATTCATTGGAAAGAAACGCAATTTCAGTTGATTAATAATGTAGCCCAATAGTCGATAAAATATGTTCACTTTAAACAAACTTTCCGGATCTTGGAGACGCTCGTCTTCACAAAGTTCGTCAAAATGGCGTTTCACCTTCCTTCGACGAGTTATTCCAGACAAATTTTCAAACGTTTTAACGCATTTGAAAGATCGGTGGCTTTAGACAAGTGCTTTAGAGGCTGCATCGATAGTTTGTAGAATTTTGTAATGGAAAACCAATAACATAATAAAATTGTTGTTCTCGATCTTCTTCTTGAGTGAAATAGCTTAATTTCTTTCATCTGATTTGCAATTTAACAGAATTGTTTTCGTTAGCGCTTTTTGGACTTCAACAAACCGAACTTTTAAAGCAAAAATAGCATCATAACATCCTGCCCATCTAGTAGGGTTCAATGTTTTTAATGTTATCGAAATTGAAAACTCCCTTTCTTTATCAGATATAAAACTTGATAAGATATTCCACCTTTTCATACTATGCCCAAAAAACTGTTTAAAAAAAAATGTTGCATATCAAGAGAGGTTCTTACTGCATCATTAAGTCCCAGATTGAAGTTATGAGCAGCACTGTGAACATATATCGCATTTGGCTCGATATCTTTTATGAGTTTTTGAACTCCACTGTAAGGGCATTTCATTATGTTAGCACCATCATATCCTTATCCTCGGCACTTATTAAGAGGTATATTTTTGTCGTTTATGGATTTAATAATTTGGTTGGGCATTGCCTAGGCAGTTTGGTCCTTAATTTCATGAAATCCTAAAAATTACTTAAATTAACGGCGAGCGCCTTTGGGATTCCATTTTCGTCTTTCTTGATCATTTAATAACGGTAAAGTTCACACATTTGATCTGTTTTTGAAATATCTTGAGTCGTATCGAATATGATAGTGTAAAATCGTGCAGCATTTATTTCATTAATGAGTGCATTTTCTATTTTTAGAACTAGAACAGAAATTAGTTCATTTTGTATTTTTGGACTTAAATATTTTATCAGGCCCTTCGGTTTATTTAACAATTCTTGTAAAATGGGATCGTATTTTGCTTATAACTCAACAATACTCAAAAAGTTTCCTCGGGAACTTGGATCATTGATATCTGCCTTTTCTCTGTGGCCACGAAAGGACTCTTGCTCTTTATCTAGTGTTCCATGTAGCTGCCATTGTGGATACGTACTATAACATGTTTCCAGTCGTCATAGCCTTCCATCCAAACATTCTGTATTCTTTTAGATGTCCGATTTGCGAATAACCAACATGGTCCACAATACGCCTTCTGAAGTATTAAGGAATAGGATAGCTATATACGTTCAAGTTTTACACCAGACTTGGAAACAATATAGTAATATAGTTTTTCTAGGAAAAATCTATTGTCATGGTCTTTTAAGATCCGTTTTCGATCATGAACCGTTTCACTTGATCGTTTAGTTCTTTAAAATTACCCTTACCTCATACCTCAGCATTCTTAAAGTACTGACTAATTTTAGGTAACTTTATATTTTTTTCTTCAGACTCCCTCTTTCTATGTGGTTTTTCACTCCCACTTAGTATTCTCTAGAACTTTACTTTGTCTCTATTTGCAAATTCAATAAAACAAAAACTACGAAAAATCAAAGATACAAAAGACCAATTGGCATAACACTTAAACGAATAATGCATAGTAAAGCCCTCTGTACTCCGTAATTCGGGATTCCCCTAACATCGTGCATCCCTAGCCCGCCAGCGCCACGAAAAAAGTACTTTCTTGGTTAACAAAATGCGGGAATTCCCTGAGCATCACTAGCTCGCCCGCGCCACCAAAGTACCGCGACAAAAAATGAAACAACCAATGGATACGTTCTAAAATTGATCGACATCCTTTTCTTACGAATATGTTTAAATCTTAATAATTTATTTGAATTTGTATATGGTCTTTGGTTGTGTCTTACTTTAATTGATTTTAAGTACTTATATAAAATTTACAATTTTTACTAAATTCAGTTAAAAAATTAGATTATTTCTGAGTTCGCGGCCTCTCGGACCGGGGGCCCCTATCGGGTCGGGGGCCCGTGGCATTTTACCGGCCCTGCCACCCTATAGTTACGCCACTATTCATACATTACACTTCTGAAATGAGTTTAGATCTAAGCAAATTCACAACGCCGTCTGTGTTTAATTCAAGAACTAAAAAACTAACTAAAAAAAATCTAAAAGTTTAACTTCAAATATCTCTGATACCCTATGAGTTTATGTTACAAATTAGATGTTAGATTTATTTTCAGCTCACCTTTTCAATCTCATCAAGCGCGGGAAAGGAAAGAGATGGAAAAAAGAACAAAAAACCACGTTGAGATCCGTGCGAAACGTCATAATTTCATTTTGGCGCGACCTGAAAATTTTTCTTCGTTCAGTCGGGCCAGGCACGAAAGACCATTTTTCGCATTTCCGTTTTGCCGTCCTGCGACGTGATTTATCGCTAATGGTTCTCCGTTCTGATGTGTGTTTATACTACGATTATCGTGCGATCATAATCATATAGCAGTGTGTTCTCTCCCCGGGAGATATTCTATTTGTCATCAGACGCGAAATCTAACGGGCTTCTCCGTAGTCTTTGTGTGTTCTTTACTTTAAAAAGGATGGTTTAGATATTTAAAAGTAGGAGAACCTTTTAGAGCAACTGATCTTTAAAAATAACAAAAATTATTCTTTTTTTCCATTCTTTGATCAATTTTTGGATGAGTGGGATGAGTGGATGAGAAACATCAGTTGCAAATCTATCGAGAAAAAGTCACCTACGAAAGGTACAGATCTATGATAACCAATTTTTTGTGGTCCGAATTGGAAGATATGAATTTCAACGACATGTGATTCCAACAAGACGACGCTACGTGCCAATGGTTTCGACGACGCGAACTGGCCACCGAGATCGTGTGATTTAACGCCATTAGACTTTTTCTTGTGGGACTACGTTAAATCACGGGTCTATGCGAATAAGACGCAGACGATTCATACCTTAAAAGTCAACATAACTAATACCATCAATGATATTGAGCCCGATTCATGCGATCGAGTCATTGAAAATTGCCCAGCGAAGAAGGGGTGGCCATTTGGCCGATATCATATTCAATATATAATGTAATCGAATATTCTTTCAAATAAAAAAAGTTGGAGTGCCCTGAATGAATAGCCCTATATAATCAAAAATATTATTGATTGATTTGTCCGTTACTTATAGCGATAGTTCATTTTTCAACCGAATAAAACAATTTTTTTAAATTTTTTCTTTCCCTAGTTTATCTCACATATAGTTTATATATATATATATATATATATATATATATATATATATATATATATATATATATATATATATATATACATATATATATATGTATATATATATATATATATATATATATATATATATATATATATATATATATATATATATATATATATATATATACCGTATAATACGCCTCCTTTCAGTAGTGTACAAAGTTTTCACCAAGATAATATCCAAAAGAATACTAAGAAAACTTAATGACACACAACCAAGAAAGAGAGAGAGAATTCGGATGTAAGGCCGACCCGACATCTAAGGTCATTTCGCGGCCATTCTCGTTAGAAGTATGTTAGGGAACATACAAGAACCAGATGTGGAGGATGATCATATAAAACTACTGACTGGAATAATATGAGTGTATATGGAACGCTTGAATCGACGAACGTGCTGAGAACAAACAAAACATGACAGATAGTTGTATAAATAAAACAGTGGTATATGTATATAGACGAGACATAGAATAAAACGTGTGGATAGTATAGACAGAAAGTTGTATATTGAGAAGACGGTGTAGAAATAAAAATAAATAAATAAATAAAAGAGGTATAATTAATGACTAGTTGGGACAAGTATGGTATGAGAATTGTGTCAAATCTTGTAGAAAAGGTTCAGGGATTTAAGGAAATTCTTCAGGTGTCCAAAATTGTTTACCGACAGAATCTCCTCCAGATTCCCACCGAGATGATGGGAGGCTCTGAGGGCGTTTAGTTCATCGCACTCCAAGAGGATGTGTCTAACTGTGATTGGAACATCGCATCTGTGGCACGTCGGGGGAACGTCCCTGTTCATCAGGTGACCATGAGAAAAAAGACAGTGACCTATTCTCAGCCGGTGCCATTTAACGCAGTCAGATCTGTTGGAGAGGGTGGAAGGCGAACCAGAAAAGAATTCTCGTTTTACAGTCCACAATTTGTTACCGTTTGTGGCTCCCAGATCCCAATTAGATTGGATTTTGGCTCTAACCTTTGTCGAAATGTCCCTGCAGATATCTTTGTAGCAGAATGTTTTGGGAATCGGAGTGCCAGATGAGGAACCCCGGACTGCAAGAACATCGGCGCGCTCGTTTCCTTTGATGCCTACGTGGCTAGGGATCCAGAGGAAATCAACAGTAACATGTCGCGAGAGCAATTCTTGAAGGACCAGTAGTATGCCTGACACCAAGGGTATGTGAGAAGTGTCATGTTCCAAGCTCCGGAGTGCTCCTAGTGAGTCACAACATATTAGCCATCGGGGAAAGGAGGAATTCTGGATAATCCTCAAGGCTTCCCTAATAGCATGCAACTCGGCCGTGAGAATTGAACAAGAGGGAAGGAGTCTGAAGTATCGCTCAGTGTCATTGTGAACTAAGCCACTCCCCACCCCATCTGTGGATTTAGAGCCGTCAGTGTAAACGATCTGATAGTCTAGGTATTTATTCAATCGCTCAGAGAAAAGGGATCTAATGGAGGAGTGAGCGTAATTATATTTGTTATATCGAAGTAGGGAGCAATCGACATTTACTTGTGTAAGGAGCCAGGGTGGAGACGGAGGAATGACTAACGCTTCGAAATTGGGAAGATGTAAATCGTAATTAGCAGATAGGCGAGCGAAACGGTGATTGGCGCCGCAGTTTCGATTGTGTGTTCCTGTGTTGTTGAGATTCATATATATTAAGAATTTGTCGCGCAGATGAAAGTTTTGTCTAAACTTTAATGAAGATACGTATTTAAAGAGGAGAAAGTGGCGCCAATCTTCTAGGGGTTCTATCTCAGCAAGGCAGTGTAGGCTAGTGGTAGGACTCGATCTGAAGGAGCCTAGTGAGAGTCTGATGGCAGAGTTCTGAACAACGTCCAACTGCTTGATATAGGATGCAGGAGCAGACGAATATGCAACGCAGCCATAATCTAGTTTAGATCTTATTAGTGACTTGTATAGATGTAAAAGGGTGGGAATGGATGATCCCCATCTTGGATGTGAAGCCCATTTGAGGATTCTCAGGGATCGATCGCACTCCGACCTAAGTCGGGTGATGTGATCCCTCCATGAAAGTCTTGCATCAAAAGTGAGACCTAGAAAGCGAAGGCAAGGTGCTGATACAATAGGAGTTCCAGACATGGACAGGGTGTGTAAGCGAGGGCAATGCATTTTTCTGCAGAAATGAACTGAAGTGGATTTCTGAGGAGAGAATATGAAGCCAGTAAGACGGGACCATTCTTCGAGTCTTCTAAGGCAGCCTTGTATCTTTCTTTCAGCCACCCTAGGTGTTGCGGAAGAGTAGTATATTAAAAGATCATCTGCGTATAGTCTGTATTTCACGTCAGTTCCAATGTACTGCCCTATTCCATTAATAGCGATGTTAAAAAGTAAGGGGCTTAGTACGGAACCTTGAGGAACCCCATTGGCCAGTGGAAAACTCCTGGAGACAGTGTCGCCAAGCCTTACACGAAAGTATCTGTTTGATAAGAAATTTTTGATAAAGTGTAGGAAGTTGCCTCTGAAGCCTAGGTCGTGTAGGGATTTTATTATGTTGTATCGCCAGACCGTGTCAAAAGCGCGTTTTAAGTCAAGAGATACAGCCAGGAGATGGTGTCCTCTTTCAAAGGTTTCCCAGATATCAATTTCCAGGCCGATCAGATGATCGTTTGTCGATCGGCCCGGTCTAAAACCGTGTTGATTAATGTCAATGAGACGATGTCGCTCCAGGTGCCATGAGAGTCGTCGGTGTATCATCCTCTCCATGATTTTACAAAGATGATTTGTAAGAGATATTGGGCGATAACTTTCAACAGATGAACAGGCTTTGTTCCTTTTGTGGATAGGAATAAGAAGAGACTCTCCCCAGGAGGGAGGAAAACCTCTCCCGCGCCAGATGTCGTTGTATATGTCAAGTAGGGTGCGCTGAGCAGATTCCGGCATGTTTCTAATTTGTGGGATCAAGATGTTATCTGGGCCAGGCGCACCTGAGCGACATCTGGCAAGAGCTGTTCTGAATTCGTTGTAAGAAAAAGGAATGTTGATCGGGGATGGTGTATCCTCCTCGAGTTGTAGTGCAAGTTCGTGTCGGTTTTTATGTAGTTTAAATAGGGGATCAAGATTGTCGTCGCTGGACATGTCATGGAAAAATTTTGCAAAACACTCAACTATATCTTCCCTGTCCGTCAGCCAGACCCCGTTGTCGAGGATATTATTAATGTGTTTGTTAGGAATGCCCCTGAGCCTCCTTACCTTGCTCCAAAAATCAGAGCATGTGGATCTGTGATCCAAGGAGCTGATGAATTTAGCCCAGGAAGCTCTTTTAGCCTCAAGAATGATCCTCTTGGCAGAAGCTTGGCATCTCTTGAAAATAATGAAATTGGCCTGATTTTGGCAGTGTTTAAATTTATTTAGAGATGATTTCCTTTTTCTCACGGCCTCGGCGCAGTCATCGTTCCACCATGGAACGCAGCTATGTTTAGTCATGAATGTTGAGGTTGGGATGGAGGTGTTGGAAGCGTTGTTAATGGAATTAGTTAAGGAGTTAAGATTTCTTTGAAACTGGCCGGGAAGGAGGTGGGGGTTTTCAAAAATATAAGCATAAAGTTGCCAGTCTGCTTTAGAGGTATTCCAGATCTTCCTGGTCGAGGTAGCGTTAGACAATCCAGCCGGAATGATAGCAATAGGTAGATGATCGCTGCCGTGTGGGTCGCCGATAACGCTCCAAGTGAAAAGTGGCTGTATGGTTGGGGAGCATATGGTTAGATCGATGGCTGAAAAGGTACCTGACGACATGGAAATGTGTGTGGAGGCACCTGAATTCATAATAATGAGGCCTTTCGACTGTACCAGGTTCATAATCGTATCTCCCCTGGAGTCCTGATGAGTAGACCCCCAGGTGGGACTGTGGGCATTAAAATCCCCTCCAAGAATGATGGGAGGAGGAAGTTGGAGAAGTAAGTCCTCGAGTTGCTTGAGGGTGAAGTTAATATTTGGGGAAAGATATAGATTGCATATGGTGACGGGGAGTTCTAGGCATGTTCTGACAGCTACAACCTCCAGAGGCGAGTTGAGAGCCAGTTGGTGGCAGTCTAATGATTCATGAATGAGTACTGCAACTCCACCAGATGCTCTGGCAGCTCCATCTCTGTCCTTTCTGAATGTTTGATAGTGCCTGAAGTTAAAATTGTCGGACGGTTTTAGGTTAGTCTCTTGAAGTATCAGGCAAGCTGGACTGAATGTAGCTGTGATGGACTTGAGTTCTGGGAGTCGTAGTATTATTCCGTTAACATTCCACTGTATTGCGGAACGAAAGAAAATGGTAGTAGGGGAGATAGGTCAGTCCGTGAGAAGGAAAGTTTATCTTTTTAGTTTTAGGTCCTTTTTATTAGGTTGACCCTTGGGGGGTCCGGAGGTCGTATTGTCTATTTCCATCAAGTCCTCGATGGAACCCGTCGAGGACTTGGAGCTGCTTCTGGAGTTAGGTTTCGCTTTACATGTTTTTATGTTTTTGTTAGAAGCGATTGTAGTCAGTGGGGAAGTGAGGGAAATGGGTGTATGAGGGGGTGGGGTGGACGAAGGAGGGGGAAGGGATAAGAGAGTGGGTGAAGGACCTAGGGTAGAAGAGGATTTGGTGGGAAGAGAGGAAGATGGATTGGGGGCAGGGGGTGGAGGATCTCGTAGAGTAGAAGAGGATTTAGTGGAAAGGGAGGAGGGTTTGAGGGAAGGGGGTGGAGGATCACGAGGTTTGTTGAGGTTAGCAGAGCTTTGTGCGGTGCTACTGTGGGGTGTTGGGATTTGGTCGCACTGGGTGGCGCATGATACCATGACTTTACTTGCCGAAACTACGCTGGAGTATCTTGGGACATTTACGTTAGTAGAGCCTTTGACCTTTGCTTTAGCTACGAAATACGGTAATTTTTCTGAGACCCTAATTTTTTGTATTTGGAATTCTTCCTTGTATATCGGACATCCCCTGTACCTAGGGGAATGCTCGTCTCCGCAGTTCACACATAGAGGGGGAGGGGAACATTCAGATTCTCCGTGAGATGTTTTGCCGCATGACGGGCATATAGGTGTAAACGAACATTTCTGTGAGATGTGTCCAAACCTCTGGCACTGAAAACAGCGAAGGGGATTTGGAACATATTGTCGCACCTTTAGAATCAAGTATCCGGCTCGTACTCTTTCTGGAAGAGTGGATTTTCGAAAAGTTAAAATGAGACTGTTGGTGGGGGTAATTACTCCATCTTTCTTGGAAGTGATTCGTCTTACGGCTACTACACCTTGTTGTCGCAAGTTTTCAAGTATTTCGTCCTCCTCACAGTTGAGAAGGTCCGAACTGGAAATCACTCCTTTGCAGAAGTTCAATGTTTTATGGGGTTCTACTTTCACTGCCGATGTGTGCAGATTAGCCATATTCAGGATTTTTCCGGACTGCTTGATGTTTGCTGTAATAATAAGAAGAGAGCCATCTCGTAGTTTCTTGACGGAATCCACCTCTCCAACAAATCCAACAATACATTTATGAATAATAAAGGGAGAAAGTTTGGCTAATGAATCATCTTCGGATTTTACAACGAAATATTTATCAAAGTCAGGATTTCTTTGGGTGATATCGACTGGAGACGCTATCCTGGGTCTTTTGGACCCCGAGGTTATGGGAAAATTTGAGAGATTGATTGAAGACATGTGAGTCCCACGAGTTGGGAAGAAAGAACGTCCGCCGCAGCAGTGCTCCGTACTGCGGTAACCCTAAGTACTCCAAAGGGACGGGAGGTACTCTGGAGGCCCCGTTAGTGACAAATGTTACCCTCATCTGCCATTCAGCCCTCGCCACGGGTCGCACTACAGCTTGGCTTAAGGGACAACTCGGACCCCCGGGGGCGTCACTCCCCGTACCCAGATACAAGATCTGGGCCCCGTGAGGGACAACCAAGAAAGAGAGCAAGCAGCTTTCAGAAGTGGATTCAGTACAATGGATCACATCCAGGTCCTGCACCAGGTTATAGAAAGACACAACGAACGCACTATGCCGATGTTGGCTTTTATCGATTATGAAAAAGCATTTGATTCAATCTCAAAACGGGTTATAGTGTATCCTATGTAAGTCTACTAGGATCGAATATGATGAAGCTATAGCGACAGCCCACCTTGACGATTTTGAGGTTGGAATAAATGTAGAGCGGGGCGTACGGCAGGGTGACGCCATATCGCCATTTCTTTTCTCAGCCTGCCTGAAAGAAGTGTTCCGTAATCTGGACTGGGAACAGGATGGAATAAGGATTAATGGTGCATACTTAAATAGTCTTAGATTCGCAGATGATATCGTTCTTCATTCACAAGAGGAGCTCTTCTTTCCCAGAGGAGCTACAAAGACACGTACAAGAGCTGCAAAGGACTGAGGAACCATTTGGCTTGAAAATAAACCAGAAGAAGAGTCAGGTCATATTCAATAAATTTGAATATGGACAAAAGGATTTCTATTTTAAGGATGGATTTGGATGTTGTGGATCATTATATATATATATATATATATATATATATATATATATATATATATATATATATATATTTGTTTTTTTTTTTTTTTTTTTTTTTAATAGATAACGTTCCTAAATCATTGCGGGTATCGACGTCTGAAGAGTAACGACGTCTTTTTTGGCATGTTCAAGTGTTGTCCGCTTCATTTTCTCTCAGATCCTCTACGACAGTTCCAACTGTTCGTTCCAAATTACTACTTCCAAAACCATGTTAAATAATACTGTCGATGGTGAATTCTCTTGTTTTAAGCCTATATATATATATATATATATATATATATATATATATATATATATATATATATATATATATATATATAGCCTATATATATATATATATATATATATATATATATATATATATATCGCAGAGGGTTTCAATGGAAGGGGATACCGTCCGGGAGTTGGAACGAGGCGTTAAATATGGTTGGGAGGCATTTGGCAGGCTCAACATATTGTTTAAGAGCAAACTACCACTTTGCCCGAAAAGAAAAGTTTTGTTGTGTCCAGAAAGCAGAGGCAGAGGAGAACTCAGGACCCCGAGCTTGGAAGCTGCAAGCATGCTGAAGAGACCTTCATCCTGCAGTGAATTGATACGGGTTGATGATGATGATGATATACATGCAACATGCAACTGCAACACACAATAATCAAATCCTAAATCCAGTGTGGCTGTATGGCATCAAGTTCTAGGAATTCCAACGGTCAATGAGAAAATCAAGAGGCTTGCCAGCAAGTACGAAGCCAGGCTACGCCTTTATGTAAATGCAAAAGCTCTTCAACAGCTGGACAACCAAAATCATGTCCGCACACTGAAGAGAACTTAACCTCATGACCTCGTGTAGTGTATTGTGTGCAAAAGCAGAGCATAGTGAGCGAGTGAAGTCACATAATCATTAGAACAATCTAAAGGACATCGATGGATTAACTTTAGTTGATAAATATTTGTGTTCAGATTTGTTTTGTTAAAAAATTCCCTTTATAGACCCTTTATATATATATATATATATATATATATATATATATATATATATATATATATATATATATATATATATATATATATATATATATATATATATATATAAGAACCCTTTATATATATATATATATATATATATTATCAGGGCCTGATATTCTCGTATACCAAAATGCGTCCGGTTTGCACATGACGTCACTCGTTGAGGAAAATTCAAATATCTTCGTTGCTAGACTTTGAAATACAATTTAAATGCTTTGTAATTGGAAATAAGGCTTTATATTGAGGATAAATACTTTATCAATGTAGGTAACATACTACAAAATTGTATATAATAGACGCGTATACAATTTTATTTCAATTTAAGACGCAATTTACAGAACAAAACAACTTCGATAGTTCGAATGGTTTTTATTTATCAACAAAAACATTTCGTTTTATAGATTAATATTAATTATAACGATTATTTGAAATGTATATAAACAAATCATTTTGCTTTTCAGTTTAAAATGTATATAAAAAATACTATACATTGGTTATATAAAATTACAATATGCAAATTGAAAGTTTTTTAAATATTGGTTTTTCAATGTAATATCCAGCTAAATTCGATATTTTTTGTCACAAATAAAATATTAATTATTCAACACATCTAGTCATATTTATATTGATATTAAAAATGACAACATTTTGTTTCCTAAATTTAAAATTGTACATATTTCGTAAGCTTATGTTCATTGTAAATTAGCTTTAAGTGTAATTATGCAATAGTTTTATACATCTTTCTTTTGCCTAATTTTACACTTATATTCGCGATCGATAAAATAGTTTTTTTTGCTTTTTCTGGGCACTCAATGTGGCTAATAGACCTAAAAAATTGTTCAAGCTGTTTTATTTGTAAAAGAAAATCTTCAGGAGGTTTGTGTAAACCTCCTTCACTTAAATGATCAGTCCAGGTATATTTGGACATGCTGGGTCTTTCTAAACTGGAATCGTTTAACTTGAATATATATATATATATATATATATATATATATATATATATATATATATATATATATATATATATATATATATATATCCAGTTAAATGTTCGAGCCCATCATATTCAAGTTCATGAAGATCATCGTCAATATCTCCTTTATGAGCACTGTTCAACATAAGTGGATCATTTTTGGTGTCGAATTTCTTGATCATTGAACCACTTATTAGCAAATCTAGGGTATAAACATGGAATATTAGAAATATTACTACCATTACCGTCATTACTATTTTCACCACCATCCCAACATATAACAAGCTTAAATAAAAAAATAAAACACCATACTTATTAAAGCAACACATTTATAAACATGATTCGATGTTTTTGGGTTTAATTTCTATTTCAATTATTTTTCTCTTGTGATAATTACTTGGTCAACTCGGCGACGATTTGTTTTCTATCCCTTTTTTCAATTCTTATAGATTGTTCATTCGATACTGGTTTTTTAGAACAAAATACCAGATTTTGAGTCAGTACAACATTATACTTCAATCCTCGGTAACTTTTTGGTGTGTAAATTAACCATTTATGTTGAAGATTTTCCTTGAAATCGCTATTTAAAAAGTGTTTCGAACACAAATACAAGCCGTTTTCAGGTTAAACTTATCCTGTCTTTTTGTGGCATGGATCAACTTCTTGCACGCAACTTCATTCTTGGGAAAATGAAAAAACTTCACATCACAAGGGTCCTTTTTCGACTGATTGTCGGAGTTACACCCAAAATTATTGTATATTTTAGATTAACACCACACAACATAAACAAATTTGATTTACAAAATTGATTGCTTAAACTGCCCAAGCTTATATATTGGCCAAACGAAACAATATTTAAAAAACTGGATTAATAAACACAAAAAAAGCATTAGAAACTTAGAACCAAACATCACTGCACTTTCAAAGCATGCTATAGACAATGAACATAACTTTAATTTTAACAACATAGAAATCTTAGATTTTGAAAAACAATATAAAAAAAGAAATATAAAAGAAATGATTTACATAAAAAAAAACAAATAATACCGTTAATTTCAGAAATGATACAGATAATTTAAGTTGTATATATAATAACATTATTAAATAATAAATTTTCATAAATTTTTCCATATATCATTCCACATAAAAAATTCAAAACAATTAGGTTATAATAAAAAACAAAAAAGGTGGAATAATTGTTGAATATGTCAAAAGTCAAATATGTCATTTAAAAATTTTATAAAAAATTGACACATATTACTTAAAAAATTCAAAAAATTAATTGTTTAATTGATATTGGTAGGTTAAATGTACGTTTGTATTTTTTTTATATAAAAGTAATTTTTATTTTAGAAGTATTCTGATGATGGTTCGTTGTAGAATCGAAACGTAAATAAAATAATAAAAAATTAAAACTTATTTACACTGACCGAAAATCCCAATAAATAAAAAAATAATATAACATTGTTTTACAAAACTATAGTCACACAAATTTATAAAATAAAAGTGATAGATACCTAACCTTTTATTTATAAACAAAGGAAAAAACGAAAATACTTATAACATATACAAATAAATAAAGTATTGTAATTAAAACTTATATATGGTTGTATCATTTGATTCCAATATTCTTATTTTTAGCACTAAAAATATAGTGGAATTGTTTTGACAAAATAAACGTCCTGAAACAATGTATAATAACGTGGAAGCCAAATGGCGAATACAAACATCAAGTCATTCAGTATACCTAACCTATTATTGTAAACAATGGCAATCGATCAATAACCGATATCAGCGAGGCGTTTGATTGATTCTCTCATCAAATCAACTTAATTAAAGTGCTATTAATAGTGAGGTTAATGTAAAGCTATACGAAAAAAATATGGTTTTATATTATGGAAAGGAATAGCTTCGATGTTTTATTCAGGAGTTTAACGAAAAAAGAACTATTATTTGATTATACAGGGTGATTTCTAAGTGGATACTTTTTTTTTAACAATGTATAGAACTATTCTTCTACGGAACCCTTGGTGTGAAACACTAAAATTGAAGAGATTTACCACTTAACACCAAAACACTTTTTTGAACTGCTCGACGCACGTTTCGCTAACCATGTTAGCATCATCAAGAGAAGATTTAATCTAATTCTAAAACTAAACTATATTCTATTTATATGAAAACCATACCTAACGAAGCGTGTAAAAATCATGAACCGTGAAGTGTACTAAATCTTACATTAATAATCGAAAAAGTTGACTGAAAGGAATCGGCCTTTTATCTCAGTTCATGATTTTCTTACATTTTTGTATTTGAATGCTTTCATATGCATCCAAAGCCCTATTATTATTAACACTTTTAATTAGTCTTAAATTACTAATATCTATACTGTGGTCATGTTCGATTGCATGTTGGGCAACACAAGATTTTTCATTTCTCCCATATCTAATGTGGGCAATATGTTCTTTATATCTTGTCAATATGGATCTTTTTGTTTGCCCAGTATACCTTCGATCGCAGTCTTGACAACTAATTTCGTAAATCCCCGACTTTTTATGCTGCTCTACTTTATCCTTTGGATTAGCCAGAACTTCTCTTAATTTATTATATGGTTTGTACGCAACCTTAATGTCCATTTTTTTCAAAATTTTGTCTAGTCCTCTTGTCAATTGAACATCAAATGGTATTACCATGAATTGTGGATGTGTTAGTAAATAGAAATAATAAAAATAGGTTAGATTTTGATATTTTCAGAAAAACCACCACCACTTCGAGATACATTCCTAACGGTTCAAATCATAGCTTCCAAAATAAGATGGCTAGTTTAAATTTTATGGTAAATAGATTAATTAATTTTCCTTTAAATAAAGATAATTATAACAAAGAATTAAAATTAATTAGGGAGGTATCTGAAGTGAATGGCTATAATAAGAACATTGTAGATAAATTAATTAGAAAACATAAGTTCAGAAAATTATTGAAAGAATCTTCGATTTTTCAAAAGGATCCGAACACAAAGAAGCTGTGGGATAAATAGTTTTCAAGATACGGCCGCGATCCATCCTTAATGGGACACCTGGTACATTCGAGGAACTCTCCTTCTCTGTCTCTATTAACAGTGACCCTCTCACTCTAACTTTTGCGCATCTCAGAGGCCAAGATATGTTGGTTGAGTTGTAACTAAGTTTTTAAATCGTGTTTTTACAAGTACAATTATTTCAAATTTGTATTTTTATATGTTTTAGTTAAAAACTTTTCACTTACACGTAAAATACTATTTACAATCATCGGGAGTAATATACTATTACATTTATCTCTAAAACGAGATCGAATCAACCGATTTCAGTTCTGTTAAGGTTTACAAAACCTATAAAATGATATATTACAAGATAGGGGTTACCATTTAAAATTTATAGATACAGATGGATGGAAGTAAGAAGATGAAACATAATATAACGGATATTGGTCTTAAACTTCCTCCTCAATATATAAATTGACCTGTTTTTTGTTTAGAGCTAATTTTCATTGCTAAAAGAACTAATGGGAGTACCTACTTTGAAAGGAAAGCATTCTATACAAATATACCAATTATTCACGCAATTCTTCAATCAGATTCCAAAAGAAATCAAATATATCCGTTTTACATCAGCCAAACCCATAAAAAACATATTTTTATTGGCATTATGATGGTGGCAATAAGAAGAGTGAATAAATATCTCAATTTATTTCCGAAGAAAGAGCTCTGGTGGATGCCGGCAGCTATAAAGCGTGTGAGCCATAAAGAAATATCGGTTAGGAAGTCGGAAAGTCGCTACCTCATAACATGTTGCAGGTTTTATGACCGAATATAGGTGGTGGTGTTGCTTCTCCTTAGAGCGCTATTTTATTTTATTACATAATATTCGGTAATGTTCGATTCGTTCGCCTGTATTTCAGTACATCATCTCTCTGTTTTTTGCCTTAAAAAACTTTTTCAGTGGCAATAATTTAGTTTTCGCTCTTTACACGATATTTTCTTTGTTGCTGGGGGTTTTGGTTTTATTCGTTTAAGCTTTGATTCTCTTGGAATATATATTAACTTTTGACTCTTATCTCAAATTAGTTTAGCTTAGTATCAGTAAGATATATATACCGTGTGTCCTAGCCAAATGGAATAAATTTGGTAATAAATAAATGAGGGCGTGTTCGAAAGAACGCTCGACACGTCGATTGGTATTTTTAGATGCGCAACAAAACTTTTCAACAAACATTTTTTATACAGGGTGTGTCATGTAACAGTGGCCAATACCAACTTTCTTATTTTAAATACAACACCCTATATATTATTTAATTTTTGGATTCTTCAGAAAATTCTAGACATATTTCATGTAAAATATCCTAGACTTATCTTCAACTGTTTCGGAAATATTAAGTAATTCTTCGAACATTATCAGCAAATAGGCGAAGATAAAAAATCAGGTTTTCAAAGGTAGGTATTTGTTGTATGAAACGTCAAAAAAATCAACGTGCCTTTTAAATTAGTTTTCTTTGACGTGTGTGATTCATTTGATTTAAACATGGTGTATTTATCAGAGAGTCATGAAATAACTATCTTAATGATGATAGGTTATGGAGATAGGACACGAACTCAAGCCGAAGTTATTCGTCTCTTTAGGGAAAAATAACCTGACTTACCACCCATATCCCAAGGTACAGTAAGTAAAGTTGAAAAACGATTTAGAGAACTGGGACACGTGAGACAAATTAAGAAGGAAGCAGTGTCGTTGACCGATAACAAAAAATTGGATGTAATGCTTGCATTCCAAGACAATCCGCATACCTCAACTCGACTAGTTGCCTTGGAAAACAATGTTGATCGCTCTTCGGTTGCCAGAATATTGAAAGAGAATAAAATGCATCCGTATAAGCTACAGCCTACTCAAGAGCTTAGTGAAGATGACTTTGACAGGATAATGGAGTTTTGCGAACAAATGATGCACAGAATAGACAACAATCTTCTGAGAGTAGAAAACGTTTTATTTTCTGATGATCTACTTTTACTCTTCATGGTCGAGAGAAAATCCTCACTGGATGCGGAAAATTCACACACAAAGACCTGAAAAGATTAATGTCTGGGCAGAAGATATAATTGGTCCAATATTTTTCCATCAAAATTTAAATGGGGTAAATTACTTAGACTTTCTCCAAAATCAGCTCATTCCAAATCTTATAAATTTGTATAATAGAAGAAATCCTCAATTGTTAGCCGACACAATTTGGTTCCAACAAGATGGAGCATCCCCCCATTATCAAGTTAATGTGCGGCAGTACTTCGATAATGTGTTTCCAAATCGATGGATTGGGAGGAGAGGGCCACTAGAATGGCCACCAAGGCCCCCAGACCTCACTCCATTGGATTTTTTTTATGGGGCTATCTCAAAAGCGTCGTATACAAAACCAAGCCACAATATCTCAGGACGCATTACCGGCAGCATTAGGTCAATTACGCCACAAACATTAAATAATGTCAGGAATCAGTTTTACTTGAGGTTGGGGTGTTGCCAGAACGTCCAGGGTTCACAATTCGAGCATTTGTTACATTAAATGTTTTAAATAAAAACATTCTACAAAAACTAAATAGTCTTGAAATTTCCACAATTTTGTTTACAATGTTAAAAAAAGTGTAGTTGCGCATTTTTTCCAACGAAAACCTTTTATACAGGGTGTGTCATGTAACAGAGGCGAATACCATCTTTCTATTGTGTGTTGTAGCGAATTTCTGTAATCAAATAATTTTCAAAAAAAATTTTTAAAAATCAGTTAATTTTTGCAATAAATCTGGAAACACTTAATATTTCCGAAACAGTTGAAGATAAGTCTAGGATATTTTATATGAAATATGTCTAGAATTTCCTGAAGAATCCAAAATTAACTAATATATAGGGTGTTCTATTTAAAATAAGGAAGTTGGTATTGGCCACTGTTACATGACACACCCTGTGTAAAAAATTTTTGTTGAAAAAAATGCGAATCTAAAAATACCAATCGAGGTGTCCCAGCGTTTTTTCGAACACGCCCCCATTTATTTATTAACGAATTTATTCCACCCCCGCCCCCCGAAATAAGCCAAATATTACCTAATATTGTACCGAAAAAATACGAGGAGTGAAGAGAGTTAACGAAATTAATTTAACCATTTCATTTAAAGTTAAGAACTTTATAAATATGTCGTAATTTTTCCGATGAATATATAGATATTAAATTTCATATAAGTATATTTTTGGTGTTTTATTTACTTCAAACTAACCTACTTTCAACTTTTTTAGAGAAAAACTCACAACGGATTCTCGACAAGCACCACCTTAAACGAAAAGGTACCGATTTTTATGCTTGTAAATTACTGGGTGTCCTTGATGTTATTTTATTTTCACAATAATAATGAATAATTAATAATTTTTCTAATAATTACAGACTATTTTTTAACAAAAAAACATTCTTTACTTACAGGTCGATCTTAATAGGGATTATAAAATTTAAATACTAGACATTTCTATCATTCCGCCATTTTCTGTCAAGCATTTTTCAATACGTGGTCGGGTATTGTTCACTATATTTCTCAATTATTGTGTGGTAATGATCCAGCAAGCCTGCCTCATATGATCACAAAGATCCTCTCGAGTTTGGAGTCTCGAAACATAAAAATCAAAAGGCGTGAGGACTGGGGACCTCGGTGGGTATTAGTTAATCAACTGATTAATCTACTTTTTCTTCTAAAGAATAAATCATTAGTGCCGTTTGAAATTATTATAACACAAATCAGTCAGCCAAAGTGACATTTGATAATTAGTTTACAATTTTTGATTCCCATGGCATATATATATATATATATATATATATATATATATATATATATATATATATATATATATATATATATATATATATATATATATATATATATATATATATATTTGTATATATATATATATATATTTGTTATATTGTATTTGTATATATATATTTGTTTTTTCTTTTTTTTTTAATAGATAACGTTCCTAAATCATTGCGGGTATCGATCCGTTCATTCTGTGAAGAGTAACGACGTCTTTTTTGGCATTTTCAAGTGTTGTCCGCTTCATTTTCTCTCAGATCCTCTACGACAGTTCCAACTGTTCGTTCCAAATTACTATTTCCAAAACCATGTTAAATAATACTGTCGATGGTGAATTCTCTTGTTTTAAGCCTGCCTTGATCAGAAACACTCCTGTCGTTTCTCATTGTACACTTACATTAGCTGTTGTTCTCTAGTCACACTATTTTAAATCGGACCTGGTGGTCTAGCGCCCGTAAATTTAAGGCATTTTTAGTTTTTTTAACCACTCAAAAAAATAGACCTGGGTGGCGGGTGTAGTTTTGGCTCTTTCACTTGTTTAAAAAAATATTTATAAAAATTATTAATCTATATGACTGTGGCCATCGCCGGAACCAAAAAAAAAGAAAAACAAAATTTTTGAACAAAATGGCGCGTTCTTGAAATTTGAATACCGAAAACAGACTATTTTTTATTAGTTTTTTTTTTTACGAAAAACCGGCCATAGTTAGCGGTATACTGAATAACATTAAAATTTGGTATAAATCGGCTGAATAGTTTTTTTTTTGTTTCACCTCCGACCGTGCAGGAAAAAATAGTTTTGAGATAAATGAGTTTAAAGTAGGTATATTTTCAACATTCAACAAGCCCCCCCCCAAACACCCCCCCCCCCCCGAAATAAGCCAAATATTACATAATATTATACCGAAAAAATACAAGGAATGAAGAGTGTTAAATTATTACATTTGAATTGAATATATATCCGAACTAGTGGACGTTGCGCACAGTAACGCCATCTCTGGTCGAGTAGTCGAACTTTTTTTGTATCCTATGGAAACTTTGCGGTGTTTCTCGATTATTCGTCACGCCCCTCGGTCGGAATGAACGGAGCTTTGTGATAGTTTGTGGTAGTTTCTGGACGGCTACTATATAAGCGGCGCGTAACCGCGCTTACGGCAGTATTGTTCCCTGCAAACTCGAAGCGAATATAAGTGAAAAGTGGTAAACGAATATTGAAGAGAATTAAGTGTACCGTGTAAGTGAGTACTTTTAGTGCAGTGTTATTCGATGACCTTGTTAAGGGTAGATACGTGAATCATTATTACTGTCGAAAAATAGAGGGGAAAAAAGGAAGAGTGATAAACTTAAAGGTTAACTACTGGAAAAAGTGGTGTAGTCAAGGGGTTTCTAATAAAGAAACAAATTTGGATTTAGCTCTCAAAGCGTCAGCTACCTTGCATGCTGATAAGAAGACTGTGATGACAAGCGGGCCCTCGATCTCGACCACAATACCGAATGTCGAAATCAATGCCATGTCGCTGCTGCCCTGTTCGATACTTTCAACTGCCGAATCTATATCTAGTCTGCAACAGGCCAGCTTTGGCTCATCCTCATCTTTTACAACTGTAGCTAAGTTTGATGTTGGTGTTTACGCGAATCAAGAAAAAATCTTGGATGAATATTTTAAAGTCAAACGCCATGGAACCCACCCAGAGATTATAAGTTTCCTATTTCCACAAAACGAAACTTGCGCTTTCAATTGAAATGGTTGGAGAGATTCCCCTGGTTGTCATATTCCGAATATAAAAGTGGAGCATACTGCAGAGTTTGCGTGGTAATGGGACGTTCGCTTGATGAAGGTAAAGGCGGTCATCAAAGGATCGGCCAGTTGGTAACCGAATCTTTTTGTAAGTGGAAAAATGCCCTAGAAATATTTGAAGTTCATGCGAAATCGGGATACCACAAGCGAAATTCAGAACTGGCAGATAACTTTTTAAAAGTAATGTCTTCGCAGGCTTTTTCGGTCACTGAACAGCTGTCTTCTGAAAGAAAGAGACAGTAAGAGGAGAATCGAAAGAAACTAATCCCTATCGTAAAAGCAATAATTTTTTGCGGCAAACAACGCATCTCCTTGAAAGGTAAAATGGATTCGGGGCGCATACAAATTGCAACAGAATCACCAGAACCTGAACAACCACTACAGAATGATGGTAATTTTAGAGCCCTGTTGCGGTTTGCGGTTGAGTCTGGAGATAAAGATCTGGCTGAGCATTTGAATACTTCACAGAAGAATGCCCTGTACAGAAACCCTCAGATCCAAAACGAAATAATTGACATTTGTGGTGAATTAATTCAACATAAAATAATTGAAGAAGTAAAGAAAGCCAAACTATTTGCGATTCTGACTGACGAAACCACCGACATCGGACGTGTAGAACAAGTCTCGTTATGTCTTCGATATGTTGATTATACAGATAATAAACACCATATACTTAAAGAGATGTTCCTTGAGGAATCCGGTCTCAGGATCCGGTTTCAGGATCCGGTCTCGCAAATCTTATTATTACAGCTCTGAAAAAGCATGGACTTGAATGTTTTCATGTGGTTGGTCAAGGTTACGATGGGGCTGCAGCTATGAGTGGGTATTTGCACGGTGCCCAAGCTTATGTTCGCCAAGAATGTCCTTTTGCTCTTTACGTACACTGTAGTGCACACTCTCTCAACCTTGCTATTGTTGATTCATGTTCAATAGCAAATGTCCGAAATTACATTGGGATTGTGTAGTCTGTTGGTTCCTACTTTCGACATTCTGCTCAACGCACTGCTTTGCTGAAAGAAAAAATTCAAGAGCTACTACCCGTCGGTAACCAAAAAAGCTTGCTCTCAATGTGTGAAATACGGTGGGTCCACAAACATGAAGCTATTATGAGATTCAGGGAAATGTATTTAGCGATTGTGAATGCTCTCGAAGAACTCCAATTTAATCACAATAAGGAAACATCGCAACAAGCCGCCCAATTGCTAAGTACGCTTCGATCTTCGGATTTTGTGATGTGTTTAGTGATTCTTCAAAAAGTTATGAGCTATACATTGTCGCTTTCAAAACAATTACAGACAATTGACATCGAACTTATCACCGCATTCAAACATGTTGATGATGTTATTAATGTCTTACAACTCCTGAGAAGCAACACTGACGTCGAATATCTTCATCTCTATGAAGACGCAAAGGTTTTACTGGAAGAAAATGGTGGTATACTGCGAATGCCACGCGTCGTCGGAAGACAATTAAATAGACCGAACATTCCTGCATTGGATGTATGCACGTATTACAAAATTAATTTGTTCATTCCATTTCTTGATCATACAATTCAACAATTGGTTGAAAGGTTTACCAAACATCGTAAAGTAGTATCAGCATTATCTGGTGTGCTACCTTCAAATTTTACTGCCAGTTCTGAAATTGAAGAAGCAATTTCCATGTACTCGTCACTGCTTCCCGAAAGCAACATATCAATGGTTAAAGCAGAACTTGAAGTATGGAAAACAGTGATGACAAGTATCTCGCCTACCCCGAAATCTAGTTTGGAATGCCTAGATATGTGCGATAAAAACCTTTATCCTAATATTTACACATTACTACAAATCTTGGCTACCATTCCTGTATCCACTGCTACCCCAGAAAGGTCTTTCTCGAGCCCAAGGAGACTGAAAAACTATTTACGAAACAATACAAGTGAAAACAGACTTAATGGTTTGGCTCTCATGAACATTCACTATGGAACAGAAATTCATGCAGATGAAGTAGTGGGTATATTTAAAAGAAAAAGCCGAATATTTTTTCTTTAATGGTTTTAGATTTAGCGCAGAGGAACGAAATTAATTTAACCATTTCATTTAAACTTAAGAACTTCATAAATATGTCGTAATTTTTCCGATGAATATATAGATATTAAATTTCATGTTAGTATATTTTTGTTGTTTTTGGAAAATTCTAGACCACCGGGCCCCCTTAAATTCTCGTGATCTCTTCAGTGATTCTAAAACCTGCCTGGTATTCTCGTATATGTGGATCAATTATTTCTACAAAAATCTCTTTGAGTTTCTGGCAAATCTCTAAAGTTTCTATTGGAATCTTCAAAGGTTACAGTAGTATTGACGCAATGTAAAATTTCTAGACATGGAAAACTATTACAGCAGTCATTTTGTTCTCGCTTTATTTTCTCAACATAAAGAAAACAATAAAATTAATTCTGATAATTTGGAAGTTCCAGAAAAGTTCCGTCATTCATATAGCTTTATTTTGTACGACTTCCTTAAACAAAAACACTACACGTAAATCGAATCTGGGAAAAGAATCTTAATTGTCCAGTCTACTCCATCTGTTTCTATTCAGAGCTCATTGACCTAAGAAAAGAAGATCGAACTTTCGACAGATATTGTCTCGATTTCGACCCGTGAATGACCTTTTACCCTTTAATAGATCGAACAAGGAAATACGTTTACTTCGATATCGTTGTTTATTGGACCAAAATTCGATTATCTTTTATTGGTGCCTTTCGTAAATATTTAACGGGATAATGAATGATTCGCGTTTAGTTTTGCAACTTGTTCGTCGTCTGTTCATTAATCATTAATGGAATGGATGCTATAAGTATTAAATTAGATCAGACCTTTAACTAATTGACATAAAAATATCGTTCACGAAGATATTTTAATTCTATCAGATAATATTACAGAAAATTACTACTACTAATATCTATGTACTTAATGTCGTTAGTTATTATCATCATAATCATTTTCCTTTATTCCATAAAGGGTTGGATGTATATTTTTTTCGTATATCAAAGAATTATATAACTCTTTATTATCACACGTCACTAATTGTGATAGAGACAATGGCTAAACACAACGTTGCAACGCTGCCCCAACCAACTTATAGTCCAGATGTGGCTCCCCCAGGCATTTTTTGTTCTCTCGAATCAAGAGAAGCCTGACAGGACTTGGTTTCGGGACGATTGAGGTAGTCCAAAAGGCTTCGACGGAGTGCTTGAATAGCCTTGAAGTTGAGGACTTTCAGGGGGTGTATGAAGACTGGAAAAACTGCTGCCAGCGGCGTATTGATAAGGAGGATCATATTCTGAAAATTATTAAGTTAATTTATATATTTCTTCAATAAATATTCTTATGACCTCAGTTACGATTCTTATTGGACAAACCCTGTATATAATAGCAAATATTTTAAGATTCAAAAATATATAATATATAAAAATATATAAATAAAATACTAAAATATATAATAAAATACTAAAACAGATGACATCTCAGAGCCCTTCGAAATTAAAACTGGAATGAGGCAAAAGGATGGACTCTCGCCACTCTTGTTTAACTGTGTTTTAGAAAAAATAGTGCAGGAGTGGCGTGCAAAAAAATCTGTTCGGAATATTGACCAGCCCATCAAACTGGGAAAAACCAACATCAAAATAGATTGTCTGGCGTTCGTTTCTGATCTAGCAATTTTAGCTCAAGATATATTAACGGCACAAAAACAGATTGAAATCCTAAAAGAAACAAAAAAAAGACATGACCTGCAACAGACTAAGAACTCCGTTTCTAAAAACAAAATATGGTAATATCAGACGCGTCTCTCAGTTTAAATATTTGGGTGAAATAATCATGGAAAATGGGTTGGAAAAAGCGGCCAATAAGGGTAGATGTAAAAAAATGGAAACTGCATTGAGACTTTCACAAACTATTTACAACAAAAAATGCATATCTAAAAACACAAAACTGAGACTTTACAACACAGTTATTAAGCCAGAATGTCTGAATGGGGCAGAAACGCTCATTTTGAATAGAAAGAAAGACATCGAGGAGATTGAAGAGACATAAATATAAGTCATAGGAAAATCTTAGGCCCCAAATAAACAAATAGAACAACATATCGACTTCGAGAAAACAAAGAAATCAAACAATACACAGATATACATAGCGATATGAGAAAAATAAGGCTTAAGTTTTACGGACACAGAAAATGGATGAATCCAAGTGGGACAAACCAAGTAGACAAACAGTCGAATTTTATGAAAATAGGAGTAGAGGTAAAGAAGAAATAATTAAATGGATTGCTGCAATTAAAGAGAGTCTAAGATCAGTAAATATTACACACAGTGAAATTCAGGATAGAAACTGTTTCAGACACAAGGTTAACGTTTGGGAGGTTGGCCAGAGAGAAAAATGTGAGAAGACCGAAACAGCGTGGTCTGACGAAAGGAAAAAAGCTCATAGTGAAAGAATGAAATCAGTATGGGCGAAAAGGAAGGCTAACAACAACAAACGCCTCCAACTGTACTTCGCTTGGTTCACGCAAGGCCCTATACTTGAATAATAATAATAAAATAGTAAAATATATAATAAAATACTCAAATATATAATAAAATAATAAAATATATAATAAAATATTAAAATATATAATAAAATATAAAATACTATCTCTCGCAATGGGACAAAATTTTGTTTACACATGGATGTTGCAATTTCTAAGTCAGGTAGTATACAAAAAGGAAAAAAAACTCTACGTATACTAGGCCAATGCTGATGAAAGTTAATCAGTGATTTTTAAATTCTGGGTCAACCATTCGATAATTGGGCAAAAAGCTACTCGAACCGCAGAAATGAAAGTCCTTTTTCCAACATCGACAACCTCCCTTCCGAAAGTTTCCAGACGATTACGTCACCGATCGCCTCTAGATAACAATTTCTCGTAGACGCGCTCCAACGGCGGATTGATGGCAGTACAAAAGCCGGACCTACAAAGCCGATATTTATCAACATTTTAACTTTAACGAGATCATACGAACAGTTTGATTGGATAAATGGCGTTAAGACGAACGTCGATAGTCAGGCGAAGACTGTCCATTAATCTTGTTTTTCTATGTTGACAGAAAATACTGGTAAAAAAGAAAGACGAAAACTTTTGCGGTGGTAAGAAACTGAAACCCGGTCACAACAGGATTAAAATCGAGATTGAAAATGATGTTGGAGAGAACGCTATATCTTACAAAAGTCAGAAATGTATAGTAAAGTATTAAATACAAAGTATGAGAGAAATGTAGTTATCAACAATTCCGTCAGATATGCGGTATTATTAAAACAAAATTATATATCAGTATAAACACTTTTCCTTTTCAGTTTAATACCATAACTACCATTTTAGTTATTCATAGCTCAATTAAAACCTCATATAAAACACAAACACATAAAAAACACACATTACCCAAAACACAACAAACATTATAAACAACAGAAAAATTAACAAGTTAATTAATTCAACTAATTAATTAAGCTAATTAATTAACTTAATTAATTAAGCTAATTATTAACTTAATTAATTAAGCTAGTTAATTAAGTCATTTAAATCTCTTTCAGTTTAATACATGGAATACTTAGTGGAATTTAATACTTACGCTACGGACCGCTACGGACTCCTAGTTCGCCATTAGAAAACGTCATTATTTTTGCTACGTAATAATTAAAATTGACAATCATATAATAAAAGGTGTCTTTTAAACTAAAATTATTATATTAAGTGCCTATTTAAGAACATAACAATGTATTCAATACAATGTTTTTTTAAATAACATGCAAAATTTCTAATATATACTTTTAAGAACTACAGTAAAAAAAGAACAAAAGTAACTTGAAATTAGTATAAAATAGTCACTAGGAAATTAAGTTTCACCATGCTGAATTTCAAACCACTCTGGATAAATTATCAGAGTATCTTCCAAACATGCATGAGTGTGACATTTTTCTTTCTCTCTCGTGTGGAGAGAAATTTTGTCCACATATTTTTTATTATCTTTTTGCAACGTTTGACATTGAGTAAAACATTTTCATTGACCACCTTCACAATAACAAGCAGTGCAAAGTTTGTCCACCGCATCTACTCCTCCTTTAGTTTGATTGTAAGTACATATTATGTATCGCTTATTTGTTTAACTATCAATAGTGTCGTGATGGTGTAAACTTTATATAACCAAAATATGTTTTCTTCTTTTGGGACATAAGAGTGTGCAATTCTCGTGAAAGGAAAACATTGACGACTTTTCAGGCCGATTTACTGGGCGAGTAAATTCAACTGGAAGCTCTTAATTTCCGTAACCGTTTCTCATCCAGAAATTCTTCTTTACGTTTTCTATCAACTTAAAACTGATCAATTCTAATAGAACCTTTGGTGTGAAACACTAAACTTGAAGAGATTTACCACTAAACACCAAATCACTTTTTTTTTAAACTGCTAGACGCAGGTTTCGCTAACCGCTTCCAAAACCTTCATCAGGAGATGATTTAATCTAATTCTAAACCTACACTATGCTCTATTTATATGAAAAACCCTACCTAACGAAGCGTGTAAAAATCATGAACTGTGAGGTTTACTAAGCCCTACATTAATAATTGAAAAAGTTGACAGAACGGGATAGGTCTTTTATCTCGCATCATGATTTTCTTACATTTTTCTATTTGAATGCTTTCATATGCATCCAAAGCCCTATTATTATTAACACTTTTAATTACTCCTAAATTACTATTATCTATATTGTGGTCGTGTTCGATTGCATGTTGGACAAATAGAAAATTGTAGGAATAATGAATCGAGATAAAGAACCTATCCCGTTCAGCCAACTTTTTCAATTATTAATGTAAGGCTTAGTAAACCTCACGGTTCATGATTTTTACACGCTTTGTTACGTAGAATTTTTCCTTTAAATAGAACATAGTGTAGTTTTAGAATTAGATTAAATCATCTCCTGATAATGCTAACATGGTTAGCGAAACGTGCGTCGAGCAGTTAAAAAAAAGTGATTTGGTGTTTAGTGGTAAATCTCTTTAAGTTTAACTTAAAAATGGAAAACCAATTATCATCAGCAATCTCGAATTATTCATCAAAGTCCGAAACTACTCCTTGGTTTACTCAAACGCTTACTAATTCTCGCTTTTTCCGGAAGCTATTGAGAGGTGCAACATTTGGATGGTCCGCGCGCGACTTCTGAAAGGTTCATTTCTTCCATCCTGGAAAGTCATCAACTACATGGAAAGTGTCTTTATCTTGGTGCAACTCAATCTCTCAACTCTCAAATCTCTTAAAAATCCTTGGAGTCCTAGTTAACTACAGATTCCTTTAATTGATGTACGACCTTCTTATAATCGAAATCAGAACATATGAATCTGGACGTTATAGCATTCGATCCAGCTTCGTTATTACAACTTTTATCTGTATGTTGTTTATTAACTTTTTTTGTTGTTTGTAAATGTTGGAACGATGATAAAAATTAAGTTTTATAACAAAACTATTTTAATTCTTTTTCTTTAGAATTAAAAAGTTATCTCAAATTGAAAATAAATTTTTAAACCTAGTATCGATGACACGTCGACAATTCCCGAAAAAAAACCAGATCAATTGTGACCTCACAATTGTACCAAAGGCAAGTATGGCGAATATCGGTTCGGCTCGGAGCAATTCGGTTTTAGCGAAATTTTCTTTCGCGTTCTCCCTGAAAAGACGCCCGGACAGTATCGGAGTCTCGGGTATATAAAACAATTTATCGATCAGTCGATCAGATTCATCTTTGACTGTACTTGTTGGTTTTCTATCGATTTGAAAATATAGTTGCTTTTAATTGTTATTTAGATTTTCGGTGCTGTTTTCGACGTAATACTCATATATATTTACATAAGATATGGGGCTGGTAAGTTCAGAATGAAATCAGATTAGGGTTCCTTTTGTTTTTTGCATTCGTTTTTATAACGTATATATAATATATAACGTTTTAAATATATAATTCGTTAATATAATATTATTTATATTATTTAATTCATGTAGGGTAAACAAATTAACGTGCCAAATGTATAAGAAGGAATAATCCTGCGTGTCCGCAAAGAATCAACATGTAGCAACACAACCGATGGTAGTAAGAATAAGAAAGCCCTACAGGATCGTCTATTTTGTAGGATAAGAATAATAATATTCAAGAATTAAACAATAAATAAGAACTAAATTCGACTATGGATTTGTAGATGGTCGAAGAGTACAGAAATTTGTGTGATCAGTTGAATGAACACCAAGTCATTAAATTAAGGACTGGCAAAACAGTTTTTCATGAAATCAAAACGAATAGAAAAGCAAACCTACTATCCTAACAAAAAGCAAAGAAAATGGTATGTTTATATTCTAAATAAAAATAAAATAGTTAAAATATTTAGTGTTTCTCAGGATTTGGTATATTTCATTTATTGATTGAAGATATTCATTTGATAGGGTATGTTTAAACGTAGGTTAGAAATTTATTATAGGCATTGAGGACTGATGGTAGGCTGACAGTGGTTCCAGGATATATTGTGGTATGTAGTGGTTTTCTAGTGGGTAAACCTTAATAGGAGAGTCCCACACTTCGACTATAAATTTTCAACTAAAAAAAACGTCCTGGCAGACCTCGAACCGTAACAGGACCGGAAAATGTGGCCGCTGTCAGAGCTTCGGTTGAGCAGTCACCCCGGCGACCTGCACGAAAACTCGCGGCAGCGCTGCAGTTATCTGACCGAAGTGTTAACACAATTCTATACAGAGATCTCAAAATGCGTCCTTACAAAATTGCAGTTACACAGGAATTGTCTGAAACGGATTGGGAAACCCGTAGAACTTGGTGCCAACAGCTTCGAAACCTCGCGGAAACGTTTGGATCTTTACGGATGAAGCTCGTTTCCACCTGTCAGGTATGGTCAATAAACAGAATTTCCGTTACTGGACAGAAAGTAATCCTCGAGAACTTCACCAACGCCCACTCCACAGCCCAAAGGTTTCGGTATGGTGCGCTGTTCACGAATTTGGAGTATGGCGTCCGTACTTTTTTGAAGAGAATGGTGTCACTGCAACGGTGACTTCTGATCGCTATTGCGCATTACTGGAGAATTTTCTCCGGCCCAGATTGACTGATCTTTATAATCAACATGGGCAAGAAAATGTGTGGTGCCAGCAAGATGGCGCAACGGCCCACACATCTCGTCGTTCACTTGAATTTTTAAGACAACTGTTTCCTGGACATGTTGTCCCCGTGGGACTTCTATCTGTGGGGCTATTTTAAGTCGAAGGTATACCAACGTTGTCCACAAACTTTGAATGCACTTAAGGAGGCGATAACGTGTAATGGAAATCTACCGAGAGAGGCTCAATCAATGTATCGATAATGGAGGCCGCCACTTGAGTGATGTCAGGTTTAAAACATGTTAATTTAAAACTGCGTTGTACATACTTTTCAGAAATATATAGGTTTGTTTTACATCTTTGTTGGTTAGGTTTTTATTAGAGTTCCAAATGGGGGAGGTCTTTCTGTCGCACCCTGTATATACTAAAAATTATTATCTATAATATTACATACTTTTTTTTGTTTGAGTATTTATTACCTGCTGAAGCCGCACAATCGTGACGTTGGGAGTCTTGGACATCTTAATTTCTTATTATTAATCGAGGTAACTGTATAAGCTTTACTTTGCACTTTAGGTTCTAGATATACACATCCTTTTACCGTGCAAATACCATTTTTGCGTATAAGTTGAACAAAACCTATAGCCTTGTCACCGTAACTTTCTCGTGACACATAGTTTAATTATATTTCATAGAAATATTTTGTTTCTTATTTACATTTACATTATTATTATTTTTTAAAAAAACTTACATCGATGCTTTAGCACCTCGAACTTCAGCTGAATTGCACCGAATGTCATTTTTCAGAAAATCTATGACCATAAAAATGTTCACCGCCGGAATATTATCAGTATTAGCCTCCCTTTGTCACACATAACTGAACTAAATTAATTGTCAACAAAACTTTATTTTGCACTTAACTTTTTACCGTTGACAGTTTCGACGTGAAAACACTTTAGTATTCTGACGTCACAAACACAGCAGCCAATCACAACGCGTTCGTAGTCATGTAATTTTTTTAAATTTTATACATTTTAAATCATTTATAATTAATTGCAACGTTTTTTAAAAAGTTTTTCGCATCGATTATCAAAACTATTTATGATAAAGTTTTAAAATAAAGTACAAAAATCGATAATCATTTTGTATTAAAAAACCAATTAGCAGTTGTTGGCATCAATTGAGTTGCTCAAGATATTTGTTAGTTGTGTAGCAGTACTAAATTAGTTTATACATTACTAAAAATGGATAAATGGCTTCATTTTTAACACCGTTCCAAAATTTACAATGCAATTTAAAATAATTCATTTTGCTGCCGGACGTATCCATTAAGATTTTGGAAGTAGGTTCGGGCTATGCAGTGAGTTATGTCTCTTCTTCGGCCAATAAAAACGGCCGTCTATAACTTTGGTAATTTGTGAGATGGGCAATATTAAAAGTGCTCCAATAAATCATTAATTTCGTGTGACCAAAGTTCGCTTGTTTATTATTTCTTCCAGCTGCCCGTTTGCAGTTTTGAAGTTCGGCAGTTTCCAAATGGAATTATTTTCGAACGCGCGAAAGGTCGAAATTGTGAAAGTTTTCTCGTAAAGATCGAAAAGGGAGAGCTAAACCGAAAATGGTTCGATAATCGAAATGATTTTTCCAAATGAGTCATAATTAATGATCAGATTATAATTAAAAAAGTCATATATTTCGCAACTACGATGGTTGTTCAAAAAGTTCTCGGCCTAAAATAATTTTTCAGATTTTTTGTATTTATTGTTGGGGGTCAATTGAACCCAAAAAAAAATAATTGATTTTTTTTAATTGAATCAAAAAATAATAATTAATTAATTTCCTTTAGATAATATGATAATTTGTTATTAGCTTTATCATTTCAGATAGATAAATTAGTCAATAAATTATATATATATATATATATATATATATATATATATATATATATATATATATATATATATATATATATACTCACTCAGAATCACCACACCAACACAGGAAGAGATCCACAGGCAAATATAAAAACTGAAAAATAACAGGACATCCGGTGAAGATGGTATCATCGCGAACCTATTGAAAAAGCTCGGACCAAACTCACTGTGGGATCTCACGCAAATTATCTCCAACATCTGGCAAACAGAAAAATTACCAGATGAATGAAAATATGCTCTTATACACCCGCTGTACAAGAAAGGACACAAAACAGATGTGAACAACTACAGAGGAATGTCCTTACTACAAATCACTTATAAAATCCTCTCAGCATGCCTCCTCCGGAGAACACAGGAACAGCTAGAACACAAAATTGGTGAGTATCAGGCAGGCTTTCACCCTGGTCGCTCATGCACTGAACAAATCTTTAACTTAAAAACAATACTGAAATACAAAGCTATCAGGAATGTCGCAATCATCTTCAAGAAAGCATACGACTGCATCGACCGAAAATCTCTGTTCAACATCCTAGACGAACAAGGGCTCGACCCCAAAACACTACGATTAATCAAGCAGACACTGACCGACACAGAAAAGGAACTGAAATATCAAGGCCACTGGAAACCAATATGACTCGGACGAACTAAAAACAATATAGAAATCTCATGCCTAGCTTAGGTCATACTCGCCATACTCGCAGCCAATGAAATAAGGGCAACCAAACAGATAGAAGTCCTCAAGGAACGTGCAGAGAAAGTTTACAAATCTCCTTTCAAAAAACCTAAGAACACTAAATATGGTAAGATAAAAAGGGTCACACATTTCAAATACCTGGGCGAGACCCTCGAACCCACAGGAGGAGAGAAGATAGCACAGAAGCCTCCATTACAGAAGATGAAGACGGCATACGGCAAGACACTCAATATCTACAAAAAGAAATGCATATCCACACACACTAAAATAAGACACTACAGCACAGTAATCAAACCAGAAGCACTATACGCAGGCGAGACACTTACACTCCACACAAAAAGCGGCATGGAAAACATACTAAAAGAAGAACGCAAAATTATGAGGAAAATTTTCAGCCCAAAACTAACAGAGAAAGTATACAGATTGTATTTTAGGAAGACCACAAAGAGAATGTCCAACGTATCGGCAGACATAAGAAAAAGAAAGTTGAAATTCTATGGACGTATCAGTAGACTCTCATCGACAAGACTCACCAACAAAATTCTTACATACATACAAGGAGTCAAGTCAACAATACCATGGATCGCACAAGTCAGAACTGATCTAGGAATGGCACAAATGGATCCGACAGAGATTGAGGACAGAAGCAAGTACAGAAACAAAATACATATGTAGAACGTCGCATCAGAAAGCGAAGTTTCAAGGAGATCGGGGACAAGGTGGATGGAGGAGAGAAAGAGGGTCCACGGAGAGATGAGGGAGGTGTAGAAGATCAGAAGGAATGCTCAAAAATGAGCCGGAATGTACAAGCTCGTCAAGTGGTTCATCTGACCCCAGCGCAGAGGCAATTGAACTATTAGTTGTGGCCAGGATTGGGGTAAAAATATGCAGCCCTCTTCTAACAAAACATAAAGATATCAGTTCTTCTGATTTATTTGTTTTCTCAAGATTAGAAATTCACTTCAAAGAACACCATTTTGGGATATCGGAGAACACCAAGTTCCAGCACTGCCGTGAATATTGAACAAACCGTTTTCAGCACTATGTGGGTGGCTTCCCAAGCCATCTGCTTTGAAGGAGACAACGTATAATTAAATACAAATATTATAAAAAATCAGTCTCATTACTTTATTTAGACACCTCGTAAAACGTTTATTCCATTTGCCATCAACTGAATTAAAAAACCTAACAATATTATTTAATTCATATTATTATTACCCGAATAACCTGACTGCTTACTCTAGATTAACGGCATCAAGTTCGTTACAGACTTGTGCTATGTCCCATCCAATTTCTAAAACAATTGCAAGATGCATGGTGCAGAAACTCGGATGGACTCGGAAGTCCGTCCGAGTTTCAATTTCGAACGCCACAACATTTGGATCGAATTAGGAATTTGCGGAATAACTTTGACTAAAGCGATCGTGGGATTAAGTTGTGCTACTTTAGAGGCGTCGAAGATCGTCTATTTCTCCCGAAAATTAAATTTTCTCTGCCGTATAATGTTTGAACCTTAACGCCGTTATTAGTTGTATTGTATTGTGTGCAGTTAAATTGATATGAGACCTTTGATGAGTTTATTTGTATTCCTAACTAACATTTGCTTGATGTAAAAGTTCGTCCCTTTCTTAGCGCTAGATGGCATTGCATAGCAAAACCCACGTGTTATCTGCATCACACGTATAAAGTTTTCATGATAAGTGTTATCAAATAAGAACTATAGATTTTGATAAGATATCAACGTGATTTTTTTTATTTTAAATATTTCTTTATGGCATTTTTATTTAAAAATAAAGTCTTGTATTCTTGATTTAAAAATAATCTATTCTGGAATGGCAATAGGTCACTATGCTACATAAATTGGCATATATTTTACTAGTGACATGGATAATGTTGTTTTCAAATCATTTATTGTTTGTGGTTTATTGGTGTAAACCAGGGATCTCTAACTCGTCGATGGCAAGCTACCGGTAGCTCGCATGGACAATTTAAATAATTTTCAGCTATGAGCAATCCTCCAAAGTGGAAGTCATAATCTTTATAAAAACGTAAATATGAAAATTATAATACTGTTACGGATTAACCAGCCGAAGATCAGCCGCTGAAGTCACCACGCTAGAATCCGCAAAACTGCCGAGAAAATTGAAGCGGGTAATGACCAATCGATTACGCAGGAAGGATCTCGGCTTTTATCGGGATATATAGATAGACCTGTGCCACAACGCCACTTTCAGTATTCAGTTACGTTACAATTACAATTGCAAGTATGGCAAGCAGTAGTAAAAAAAGTTAAGACATACCATTTCCATTCTGAGTGGTAAGAACAAAACTTCTTACAGAAATTAAAAGCACGAGTCTGTGTTTGTTGTGTAACACTTCTGTATCCGAAAAAGTGAAATATTGAAAGCCACCATAAAATTGTTCATTTGACTTTTGAAACACCATATCCTTTATATTCTGCCGCTAGAAAGGAAAAGTTGAGACACTTGAAAAATCAGTTAATTGGACAACAATCAACATTTTTAAAAGTATTTCTCAAAAATAAGGCTGCAACTGAAGCTTCCTTAGCATGTTGAAGATAATTGCACAAAATAAAAAGCCTTATTAAGAAGGAGAAATAATAAAACATGCCCTTTTAGAAGCTGCTGATTTATTATTCGCCAACTTTTAAAAAAAATGCATCTTTCTGCCAATACAGTGATAAGACGAGTAGAAGTAATGAGTAGCGATGTTTTTTTACAGTTAACACATGACTTAGATAATTGTACTTATTTTTGCCTGCCACTTGATTAATCCATAGATGTTGTTGATACCGCCCAGATGACTGTTTTCGTCAGGATGATTGTTAGCGATTTTATGTTTAAAGAACAACTTTTGAAGATTATTTTTTAAAAGGGCATACTACTGGACAGGACCTGTTTTCTCATTCAAAAAATGTTATTTCGTCTGGGAAAATTACAATATTTAAAATGGTAGGTTTGACAACAGATATGAGCTCCAGCTATGGTCAGTTCCTAAAAGGGTCTTGTGGTATTATGTCGAAAGGATGCTACTTTCTCGCATTTCCTCTCTTGTCACTGCATTATCCACCAACAAGCATTACGCAGGAAGTTATTGAAACTAAACGATGTTATGAAAATAGCAGCAAAAATTACGAACAAAGTTAGAACTCAATCGTTACATGGAAGATTTTTCAAAAAACTGATCGATGAGATAGACTGTCAATGCGGGGATTTATTTTTTCACTCTGAAGTCCGATGTGTGAGTAAAAAAAAGTACTCAAACATTTTAATGATCTCCTACTTGCTCTAGTTGAATTTCTTAAACAACCCTGATTTCTGGTAGACATTACAGAGAGATTGAATAAACTTCCAAGTTTACACCAAGCACTTCCCTGTTCTTTCAGACAAGATATCTCAAAATCAGTTGCAAATAGCCTGAATGGATTCATTATTATCGTGATAAATTTCAACAATTTGCATACGATGTGCAAGTATGAATGTTTTCATGATGATTTGCCAAACAATAATAAACAAAAATGTCAATTTTGGCGGGAATTACTTTTTGTCCCTTGAAATTTTTCCTTGTATTTGCTTAAGAAATATTTTATGTTACAATTTGAATAGTTTTAAAAGATCAACTCAAATCATCTCTATAAAAAAAACAATTAAGAGATCATCCCGTCGATAATATACTCTAGATAAAATGCCTCCTTGTATTTCTCAGCTTAATATTGTCAAATATAATCGCTACAAAACCATAATGACATTATCATGGAGGACACAATATAAAAGTGGCGCACTCTTTATTTTATTCATATCCAAGCTTGACAAAAATAAATTATCTACCTCCACTTGCTCCTATTTCTTCCGAGGTAATGTCCTGTCAAATTTTAGCTGGCACTCCTCTATCTCCAGTATAATTTATATCTGATTTTAAATCAGCCTCCACAAAATCCTGCAACCCTGTAACGCGTATGTTCCGATTTTCCCACGACGACCATATATCAGGAGTGCATTCTGCCAGACAAAATTCTTCTTGTACTCCTTTCTACTGGCTTTGGCCCAAAATATCTTGTAACTTTACACCAAACTTCGTTTGTTCCCTTTTGATTTGTTGGTAACGCTTAAAATAAATTATTGGCTCGGTCTAGAATTGCGGAGTATTTTGAACTTTACCACATTAAGTAATATAATAAGAAAACATTTATTTTAAATATTTGTTACGATTACACTGGGCTTTTCGATTTAAAAAAAGACTAATATTTAATAAAACAATTAATTTAATAAAACAATTTTTTACTTTGTTATCTATCACTTTTATTTTATTTATATTAATTAATAAGCCGGTCGCGTTGGTGCGGCGGTAAAAGCGACGGCCTGCCGCTGCTTTGCCGAATCCGCGCTGGAGCGGTAGCTGGTTCGATTCCAGGGCTCGGATGGTTATTTTTCTTTCTTCTGTCCGTTTATCTTTCCTAAATGTTTGTGATTGTTTCTAGGCAAGAGTGTAAAATCCGACTACGAATTACCCCTCAGTCACGCCAGTTAAAGGCTGGGTAAGGCCGGATGCCTTCTGAGAAGTGTTCTACGTTGGTCACTCGCCAGTCGGTAGGTTTCCTGATAGACTTATGGGTAGGCACATAACCAAGGGTTTATAGCCCGAGAGGGGGTGCTGGCCTGGGTTTGTCGGAAGCTGATGACCGTGGTTCGGAACCCACGTTAAGCTGTAGTCCAGTCGCTAAATAGCCTAGTTGCTGATGCGCCTCTAACCCAAACACTTTACCTTTAATTAATAAAAGTGATAGATAACAAAATAAAAAATTGTTTTATTTCTTTTTTAATATATATTTAGTTAGTGTCGAGTGTTGCCACATGAAAATTGGAAACTTAAACGTAAACTTACACTGGTGAAGTCGATCTTTGAGCACACAAGTAATTTTTATCAAATAAGCAATAATATTTTTTTGTGGAAAGAACAGGGCTACTTCTTGTACCATTTTAAAATCTTGACTAAATAGGCCATCTTTTGAAATAACTTGTCCATGGTAGTGTGGTGCATATTTTTTGAAAGAGGAAGTTTCAAAGTGAACTGACAATTTTTTTTAAACCACGACTCAATGAAACTTTTTTTTTAATAAAATTACAATGTTCATTGTTTGATTTGTGATCGCGATTAATAGTATGGTTAGTTAGGATAACGTTATAAAAAAATAACACTGAAAAATAGGAAATTTGGGATCACAGCACATAAAGATATAGCCGAGGGTGTCGAATTTTAAAATTTTCAAAAATATGCCTATTATCACTTAACACGGCGACAAGGATTCTTTGTGGCACCCGCTTGACGTTAACTTTCAGGACACCCTCTATAAAATGATAAAAAAACATGGCACTACGAAAATTAAACCAAACGACTATTTCGAATCTTCAAAATTACCACAATAATTTGTACAAGCTCTTGCACTGATTTATGTTGTAGATTGCTGCTGTAAAATAATTTGAAATATGATGAAAAATACCATAAATGTTGCTGGATGAGCCTGATGAGAATCTGGTATGGAACCTCGAAAGAGTCAGTCTCATAACTAGTTTCAGAAACAGTACTCTTCATCTTGTAAGATTGTAGTGATTTTCTAAAACAACAAATGAGTCCTAACAATCACCTCGCTACTAGTGCCATTGCGGTTCAAATGTGTTTCCCTTAAATGAAATTTTTCAATACTTCTTAACATGACTCTTGCATTGATTAATCTTCTTTATGTTAGTTTTAGTTAAGTTTGTTCGTGCAACCATTTTATTTTGCATCAGACTTAAGCTGGATCCACATCAATAGAAATTTGCGTTGTGCGAACTGTATGTGTTGTATGCGGTGTGCCTGTGCCGCAATATAGACGCTATGACACACAAAGTCATATAGAAATATTGTCGCCGTACAGCACGCACACGAATCATCTGTTGTCCACCAGTTAATATAAACAAATTGTTCCGGTAAATTCAACACACACGCAAAATTTTATTGGTGTGTACCCAGCTTTAGACATACATACTGTTTTACTATGAATGATTATTTAGTAGGCAGTATTTGCTCTTCTTCGCAATAATAAAAATAAAATCGGTCTAATATGTCTCTTATTTGAGAAACTTACATTCAGTAGTGAAATGTATCAGCAATTTAACAAAAAAAGTTTCGATTCCTGATACCATTAAAAAATTTAAAGCAACTATTAATGTTACTTTTAGTTAACATCACAGTTCATGATTTTTACATGCTAGGGCCGTCATATAAACTAAACATAGTTTAGTTTTAGAATTTGATTGAATTATCTCTTGATGATGTTAACATGGTTAGAGAAACGCGCGTGGACAAGTTTAGAAAAAGTGTTTTGAAGCTTACTGGCAAATCTCTTGGACAATGTAAAATATTTTTAGGGTTCGTTTCACATATTTCAGTCATCGAATAAACGATTTGACGATTGAACATTTTAAAAATTGTTGAATTGAATAAATATAATCAACGCTTCGCTACAGTAACCACACATTTTAAACAAAAATTTTATAGAGAATAATGCTACATAAATATTTTATCGCCATATTTGTTTTGACGAACAATGGCAGCAATGAAAAAAGATTATTGTTTGTTCGGAACAAAATACCAAAAAAAAAACGAATAATTTAAATTATCGATAGAATCTGAAATATGTGTATTGTCGTTCCGATGGGGGATAGTGTGTGTTGACCGGTTATCGATCAAACTTTCGTAGGATTTCGTTTTCCCTTCTGACTATTTTAATAGGTTCGCAATGAATATGTTGGTATTTTATTTTGCAGAAAATCGATAGAGAAAATGCGGCATGACGGAGACAATTTAGTAGAGAAAGAGAGCTTAAACTTCTTAGATGTACCACATCAGGGTCCTTTAGGTCATTTTTTTGGCGTGCTGTACCTTAAGATAAAAAAAATAGGTTTTACGTTAAAGTTTTGATAATAATAATTTACCCGCCATATTCTCCTGATGTTGCACCATCAGATTATCATTTGTCAGATTTATTGAACATTTTCATTGTGGAAAAAATTTCTACAGTTATCAAAACCGCATTTGTAGAATATTTGAATACAAAATGATTTTTTTATTTACAAAAACGAAACAGAAAGTATTAACTCTTAGATAAAATTCAATTTTGAATAATATAAAAACATAGCTGATGAGTTGTCCCAAATATTATTCAACATAACTAACAACATGCTTTTTTCCTTTTCGGACCTACAACAGACTTTTCTTTCCGTTGCATGTGTCTAAGTTAAATCAGTTCTTGCACACTATTAAAAGACAAAACTGCTGTGAATAATATTGATTTCGAAAAACTGTATTCGACCTGAATGGCCGAAAGAAAGCTCAGGATCACGAAAGTTCGAAGCATGCTAAATAAGCTTTTATCTCGCAATGGATGGACACCGGCTGATGCTGGTTTTTATTTATTTTGATGAACCTTTTCATAGATGTGAAATATAACGATAGTTTCTCAATCCCGGTATCCCCTGGTATCCCGTAGGTATCCCGTGTAATTAGCTCCCAGCTCATTACACGGGATACCTGAGAAACTACTAGAGACGCAGGTTGATGTGTGTTCCACATGAGATTGTGGAACCCAACAGTTGGGTGTATGATGACACTCAGCTATCGTTATCTCATTGAATGTCCATGTAAATCTAACACTCCGTATATATATATATATATATATATATATATATATATATATATATATATATATATATATATATATATATATATGTGTGTGTGTGTGTGTGTGTGTGTGTGTGTGTGTGTGTGTGTGGCTGGCAGGTATTTTGGCAGAAGACTCTCACTTTGTCTCAAAAGAAAAGTCTTCGATCAGTGGGTTCTACCCGTTATAACATACGAAAGGGAAACCTGGATACTCACATCGCAATCAATTCCTAAACTTCTGGTAGCACAGGGGGGAATGGAAAGATGTATGCTTGGCATTACAAGACGAGACAGAAAGTCTTGAGCATGGATCAAGGAACAAAAGAAAGTCTGTGACATCATTAGAAGGGTAAAGCAATTGAAATTGAGATGGTCAGGCCGTATAGCGAGGCGATGGGATGACAGATCAACCAAGGCAATTTTGGAGTGGATACCGCTTGATCGCAAACGGCCGCGAAGAAGACCGAGAGCACGATAGATTGATGAGTATATTCGACCAGAGTGGCAGAGGAAAACCCAGGACCGTGAATGTTGGAAGCATGCTGAAGAGGCCTTCATCCTGCAGTGGAGTGACACGGGCTGATGATGATGATATATATATATATATATATATATATATATATATATATATATATATATATATATATATATATATATATATATATTTCGAAATCAATCCGGGTCATGCTGTGAAGATTCACAATGTCCATTTCTCCATTCATGCTGTGAAGAGTCACAATGTTTCGCCAAAATTTCATTTGGCATTTTCAAGTTTTGTCCGCAACTGAGAGTTGGACTCTTTTGGAACATTTTTTTGTAAAATGTAAAAGGACTTTTGGGATTTTTTTTTACCACCAAACGTTATTTCATATCACGGAGAAAATATTTTTTTTTTTTAATCTATAATAATTTTCTTTAAACTGTCTGTCGATAATACTCAGGTGGAGAGGACGAGACAGAAAGTCTTGCGCATGGATCAAGGAACAAAAGAAACTCTGTGACATCATTAGAAGCGTAAAGCAATTGAAATTGAGATGGTCAGGCCGTATAGCGAGGCGATGGGATGACAGATCAACCAAGGCAATTTTGGAGTGGATACCGCTTGATCGCAAACGGCCGCGAAGAAGACCGAGAGCACGATAGATTGATGAGTATATTCGACCAGAATGGCAGAGGAAAACCCAGGACCGTGAATGTTGGAAGCATGCTGAAGAGGCCTTTATCCTGCAGTGGGGTGACACGGGCTGATGATGATATATATATATATATATATATATATATATATATATATATATATATATATATATATATATATATATATATATATATATATATATATATATATATTTCTAAATCAATCCGGGTCATGCTGTGAAGATTCACAATGTCCATTTCTCCATTCATGCTGTGAAGAGTCACAATGTTTCGCCAAAATTTCATTTGGCATTTTCAAGTTTTTTCCGCAACTGAGAGTTGGACTCTTTTGGAACATTTTTTTGTAAAATGTAAAAGGACTTTTGGGATTTTTTTTTACCACCAAACGTTATTTCATATCACGGAGAAAATATTTTTTTTTTCTTAATCTATAATAATTTTCTTTAAACTGTCTGTCGATAATACTCAGGTGACTAATATATCATATTCTTATGTTTCTAGGCAAGGGTGAGGAACCCAACAAGATATTGTTCTTCAGTGATGAGAGTAACCTGACTGGATATGGCTGGAGGTTTTTTACAGTCTTCTACATTGACCAATCGCCGGTCAGTAGACTTTTTGAGATAGTAAATACTAAATATAAAATATAGAGAGTACCGACCTATGTAAAATATAGTGCGAACTCACTATATTTTACACCGACTTGTAGGTATGAAGAAGCTTTTTATTAGACGAGGGCAGCATTTGTAAACAGTCGACCAAAGACAAGTTCGAATGAACTCTTCTTAGGAATATTTAGACTTATTTAGGTCTTTTAGTGGTTAAAAAAATGAGTGAGAGCTGGAAAAAGCGCAACAAAGACAACGAAAATGATTCCATTTACATGAAAATTCATAGCTACGGTTTTCCGTGGTTCTCGTGATGTGGTTTCCGTAAAGAGATTCTACCAATGGATTATTTGAAGATTCGTTAAAGGAACCTTCTTAAAATTTGGTGATTTTCGTTGTAAACAGCCGTTTTGTATTTAATTTTCGTTGTGCTATGTTCTTTTTATCCTTTTATATGCAGTCTAACTTAACAACAATGTAACAAATGTGACCTTGAATATCATCAAATAGAAGCGTTTATAGCAGGTTTAAATACTTTGAGAGTGGAAGCATAAGAGTAAAGCTTTTCCAATCATTGAAATGAAGCAAGCCGCTTGCTCAAATATTTAGCTGTTAGAAAGCTTAGCTGCGATGGATTCCACACAATTCGGTTTTATTGTTCTAGGCAAGGATGAGGAACCCAACAAGAAATTGTTCTTCAGTGATGAGAGTAACCTGACTGGATATGGCTGGAGGTTTATTACAGTCTTCTACATTGACCACTCGCTAGTCAGTAGACTTCTTGAGGTAGTGAATACTAAATATAAAATAAGGAGAGTACCGACCTGGGATAACTGACAATGTTAAATGTCAAATGTTAAATGTTAAATAGGGATAAATGACAATGTCTTTAATCTCGGTACTTCTACTTTTTGCTCCTTCTTGAATCGCTTGAATCCACACTTTTCTCGGCCTTCCTTTAAAAAATTTCCGGTTGCTTTCGTTTCGTACCCCGTCTTTATGAGCTTGCTGTTCTACATTCGAGTCCGAACTATTTAAATTGTCTTCCTATCAATTTTTTATTTATTCACTATCAGTGTTATCTCTTTTTGTTTTATTCTCGATCTTACGTTAGAATCGTTTTTTTCAGGTCTGATAACTGTATAAAACTGTTTGCCTGACAATTTTTTTTACTATTTCTGTTTTGACATTCTTTGGTATTTCTTTGTTTAAAAATGTGGTTTTTATTTTACACGATTCTTTCATTTTTTTTTCCTATTTTGATTATCACTTTCAATAATCGTTCTTAGATACTTAATTTATTTTAAAAATTTAGTTCAAAATTACTTAATTAAAAAAGTTAAAATTACTTCCTTTTTAACATGTATTTTTGCCTTTCCAAATTAACAATAACATCTTCGACACAATAAATGATTTCAAATATCTGGACACCACCCGCAGTAATGACATTGCAGAAATGCTATGGGCACAACCAGTAGTAATAAATGCGTATGTAATCTTAAAAGTGTAGTCATCAAAAGCACTACCCAGAAAATAAAAAGCCCAAGTCTACAAGTCAATTATAACACCAGTACTGTCTTATGAGTGTGAATCTTGGACCGTTACAAAAGAGCAAGAGGTATCTCTAAGTAGACTTGAGCGTAAAATAACACTTAATACTAATAATAAACCTGTCCATGTCCTTGAAATCTAAATAATGTCTGAATGATTGTGGCGTGTTTATTTGGGTTTTTCGCCACTATCTAAAACTCAAAAAATATCAAAAATACCTGTTCTTATGTAAAGAAAGAATCACTGGGTAAAAACAAAAAACCAAACGGAGACAAATTTCTCAGTGATTCTTTTTTGTAATAAATTTGCCCAACGAACAAAATTTTAAGGATATAAAAATGTTATAAAAAAATGTACAAACTTTTAACGTTAACGTTTCGGAGGGTCCTCTCTCCCCGTTTTCAAAACTAAACTAAAAAATAAATTATATTAATTTGTAATATATAAAGTAACGAGTGAAAGTAAATATATTTTTTTGTTTTAGATAGTTTAATTATAACTAATAGTTAATAGTTTTTAGATATTTTTAGATAGTGGCAAAAAACCCAAATAAAGGAAAATATTAAAATTAATATAATATTAATTATAATAATCTAAATATTAATATCTTGAATCATAAGGTGGAGCCGTTAATTGAGACTACTAATAGGACAGGACATAATAGGGTAATTAAAACACCGATAGATAAAATGGATCGGGTATATCTGAATATACCCCAATGGACATCGCGGCTGCGAAGAAATCTTTTGTACAAACCCCATATGGCAATCGTTTAAGAAGAAGGCCAAGGCTGAGATGGCGAGTTGACGTGATCGCAGATCTTGAAAATATTGATGTATGAAGTTGGATTGAAATTGAAAGTATAAAGAAGGTTGGAAGGCATAATGGTATAAAATATCAAATATCAAAAGAAGTTGTTGAAGTAAGAGCTGATGATACTCAGAAGAAATTTCACTGGGAATAGTGTGCAGTAAGAATACAAAAAATTATTAATGTAAAAATTGTAGTGTAAAAATGTAAATACAAAAGAGTATAAACAAAAATTCAGCCATGAAATAACGAGTGAATATAAAATTTGATTTTAAACATACCCATAGAAGTTAACACACACAAAAATTAATTATCAACAATGTAGGGTGACACTAAAATAGATACACATAAGATAATCAAGTTATTTAAAGCTAAATCTATTGGGATAGCACCGATTGCACCCGACGGTCCAGCTGAAGCTCCGGAGCTTTGCGGCCCGAACCAATTTCGCGATTCGCTTTGAAACGCCCATCGATCAAAACCCATTCGACTCCTCTTTTCATCATTTTCCTTTTCGGTTTTTGATTCGTATTTTTTCATTAAAATAACCTCAACATCGAAGGAAAATTGATGGGTTTGTTTGTTTATTAAAGTTGACTCGAAAAGTCAATCTATTCGTTATAATTTTTAAGTAGTTCTGATAGAGGTCGAATGATAAAAAATGAGAGAGAAGGCGAGGAGAAGCAACCAAGTTTCAGTTAATGTGGATTTAAGTTTTTACAAGGACCGTTTGAAAAGTTTTAGACCTGAATTACTATGTATGATAAGTCAGATTCTTGAGCGTGGTGATGAAGTAAAGCAAACAAGTTTAGGTATTTCTTAAATAGTGGATAAAACCGAAAAAAAAAGATTTAAACTCGACTTTGAATGATTCTTTCCCTTTGGGTTTGACAGTAAAAAACTGGGCTGTTGAATTTAAACATGTTCGTATATTCATTGAAAATTATGATTCGAAATCATTGAAAAAACCACAATGTCGTTTGGACCACAATTGTCGACTGAAGGTACTTGTTGACATTGTAAACATCTCGATAGACCATACTCACTATATTTTACATCCGTCTTTTGGGAACCTTCTTAAAATGTAGTGATTTTCATTGTAAATGGTCGTTTTGTATTTAATTTTCGTCGTGCCATGTTTTTTTTATCATTTTTTATGCAGTCTAACTCAACAACAATGTAACAAATGTGGCTTTGAATTATAGCTGGTTAAAAAACTTTGGGAGTGGATGCATAAGCTCGAGTAATGTCTTACAACAAAATCAGTTGTTAAAAGAACCGACGATTTAAGAGTAATGATACAGAGGCTCATGCCATGCAGTGAAAGTAAAGCTTTTCCAATTATTGAAATGAAGCAAGCCGCTCGTTCGAGGAGTGAGCTGTTAGAAAAGTTAGTTGCAATGGATTTCACACAAGCTAAATAAATAGCTAGATTTAATAAATGGATTTTTTTTCCAAAAAATTAAGAATTATTAACCGCCACGCTTTCTAGGTGTAAATAAATTAAAACTTAAAAAAAAAACCAAACTGGCAACATAACTGGCAACAAGGCTGTAGAATCCAATTCTGTCATCTAATTGAACAGTTGTGAAACGAATAAAAAAAAGTACCGAGAAGAAAAATTGGTATATGGAATACCATAAACAAAATTTTTTGAAAATATATTCTAAACATGGGTTATTAACAATATTGATTTTGCAGTAACAACAAAAAAAACTTCCTCTTACACCTAATACCCAATAAACACTCACAAATGTCTTCGATAAGCATCATCAAACCCGGTTATTTCACGGTCCCAACTCGAGAGATTCAAGACGCAATCCGGCCAGATAATTAATTGATATTTCTGTTATTAGGCCGGGTTCACTTATTGTCCCCGAGGAAATTGAATACTCCTAATCAATAGTTGGAAAGGTCGAGAAAGCCACTGCGAATCCCTGCTAAGTAATCTTGCGGCAGAATGACCGACCTGCGGCTCCGCAAAATGGACCTTGATCTCAGTAAACGGTCTAACGACACCTTAAAATATATTAAGGGATTTATACGAGGTGTTTCACTAGTTTATTATAAGAAGAAATTGTTATTGCTTAATTTTCAGTACTACTTTAAAAATCCATATATAAGAATATATTTAAGATTAGAACAGTCAAAAATCAGCAATAAATTATAACATCTTTTTGGAAGTAAGAAAAGAAACATCGAAACTAATTAGACAAACTAAAACAAAATATGAAAACAATCAACTCAATGAAATAGAAAATGATTTCCAAAAAAATAACAGCCGAAACGTTTACAAAACATTTAAAACTAAATTAACAGGCTATCAACCCCAAAGTCTTTGCTTCCAAAACGAAAACGGACAGTTAGCTGTAAATAACCAAGACAATTGCGAAGAACTTGCGAAATATTTTGAACAGCTACTAAACTGTCCTGAGCCCTTAAGCAAATTACCAACACTAAACCCTAAACAAACAAACGCAGATTCATTACCACCGAATGAGGATGAAATAATTAGGCAAATCAAGCGACTTAAAAATAACAAAGCTTCTGGTGAAGATGGAATCACTGCTGAAATTTTGAAATCCGCTGGCCCAGGTACAATCAAGGAAATAACCAAAATTCTACAAGAAGTTTGGCGAACCGAACGGATTCCGGAAGATTGGAAAGATGCTCTAATCCATCCACTACACAAAAAAAAGAGATAGAACGGATGTAAACAACTACAGAGGGATATCTCTTCTCCCAGTTTGTTACAAGATTCTATCTCAATGTCTACTAGACAGAGCACAGGGACAGTTAGAACCTAAAATTGGTGAATATCAAGCAGGTTTTCGACCGGGTAGATCCCGGGTATGCTATGGAAATCAAAAATTATAAACTAATTAACAAATGTTACTATGATTGATTGATTTGTGTTATAGTAATTTTAAACCACAATAGTGATTTGTTCGTTAGAAGAAAAAGTAGAAATTATGAGATTGGGAAACCTTTAAAACCAAAATTTCTTCGAGCCCTTGAAGTTGGTGACACTAAAAGAGGAATGGAATACTGTTTAAAGTTACAAGGCATGTACATACAAGATCCTGTCAATATAAGAGACAATATTCTAGTAAGGTGAACGGCTGGTGCGGTATTTTAAATAACATTATAGGACCATATATTTTTGATGACAATTTGAATGCAGCTAGATTTCTTAAATTTGTACAAAATGAGTTTGATGATGAAATTAATGCGTTGGCTCTTAATTATCGGTACAATTTACACTTACAATTTGACGGGGCAGCCATTCATCATGCAATTAACGTAAGAAACTGGTTAAATAATAATTTTCCAAATAGTTGGATTGGGCGAAACAGTGCTATAATTAATTGGCCAGCGAGATCCCCGGACCTCACGCCTCTTGATTTTTTTTTCTGGGGGGCAATTAAAAATAAGGTTTATATTTCGAGGCTCCAAACTCGAGACGATATTTGTGATCGTATTAGGTAGGCTTGCCAATACCACGACGTATTGGCGGAATGATTGAATGATTGAAAAGCCCTAATAGTACATCTTGAAAATGGGAGCCATAAAAGTTGACACAGTTAGCCATGATATTAGCAAACAAAAACATGTGATAAACTTTCTTAATGCTGTTTTCCGAGATCTATCCAACAAAAACAAGTTTATGAAAATGTGGTGTGGTAAGTTCTTATCCTGGACACATTATATATAGCATTCTTTGTAAATACCTCTCTTTATCTTGATGTCTCCCTTTAGATGTCCCTTCTCTCCATCTTGATCTTGGCCTGCCTCTCCTGCCATGCTACTGTCCAGTATTTTTTTGGAATTTTTGGAATTTTTGGAATTTTTTCTCAATCTTTGGAATTTCACAATTCCTGTGATGTCTGGTTGTCGAAAATGTTCTTTCAACTACTGGTTTGATTGTCTTTCCCATCTGTCATTATGCAATAGGTCATATCTAGATTGTTTAGTTTCTTATAATGTTATTAAATCAGATTTATATTTCTTCATTACTTGTGTTAGATGTTCCAAATATTCCTCTTATATTCCCCGTTCCCATCTTCAATTCATCAAGACACTATGGGTAGAGGTCTTTGCATATTTTTACTAATTTTCAACTTTTAATTTATTTTTACTAATTTTTTTCCATCATTTATAAAGATTTTTTCTTCCTTTATAACTTTTAGGTTACTCATCTTTCTTTCACTTTATCTCTATATACCTTCAGTCTTATTAAACACATTCTAAACCAATTTTTATATTCTTCTTCCTCTATATCATCCAAAGCACCTTTTAATGTATGTTTATCCTTCATGATATTTTGTATGTGCTTGAATTCTCTCAAGGTATTTTGTCTTGGGAGTTGTTCAACATTCTCCTGATTGCTTTTGCAGACTTGTAAATGGAGGAGGATTCTTCCTATGCGGTTTGTTATCGGTTACACGGTCACTTGAACATTTAAGAAATACGACGAAGTTTCCAGAAGGCTCGAGAAGCACAATTAATTATATTGTTGATTTGCTTGTCCATATCTGTTCTAGAATTAATGAGGCTACACAAGTAGTAAAAGATTTCACAGACTGCAGTGGAGAGCCAGATGTATATATTTTTGTGACAGAATGAAGATAATTTTACTTTTAATCGAGTTCATACGCCCAGATATATATATATATATATATATATATATATATATATATATCATCATCATCATCTGCCCGCATCGATCCACTGCAGGATGAAGGCCTCTTCAGCATGCCTCCAACCTTCATGGTCCTGGGCTTTCCTCTGGCACTCGGGTCCAATATACTTAACGATGTCATCAATCCATCGTGCTTTCGGTCTTCTTCGCGGACGTTTGCGATCAAGCGGTATCCACTCTAGGATTGCCTTGGTCCATCTGTCGTCCCATCGCCTCGCTATATGGCCTGCCCATCTCCATTTCAACTGTTTTACTCTTCCAATGATGTCACAGACTTTTGTTTGTTCCCTGATCCATGCGCAGGACTTTCTGTCTCGTCTTGTAATGCCAAGCATACATCTTTCCATTCCCCTCTGTGCCACCCGAAGTTTTTGAATTGATTGCGATGTGAGTGTCCAGGTTTCACCTACCAAATGATTGAATTGAGCCTACCTAATGCCTGCCAGCCACACTTAACACGCCGTTCCACCTCCCGGGTGGTATATATATATATATATATATATATATATATATATATATATATATATATATATATATATATATATATATATATATAAAATTTGTTGAAGCGTCCTTCCTGTAGGAACAGCTAGTTGCTAAAAGAGCATCATTACTATACACAGCACATATTTTTTCTCTGTGTATCTACAAACACACTTTTTCCTCCGAAAAATAATTAATTATGATGGAAAATGGTCATATTGATTGTACATTTTTGAAACCATACGAAACCATCACAATTTGATCAATAAACACAATATTTGTATTGAGTTACAATTAGGACTAAATTACCGAGTAAAATTAGAATTTTGACGTTTCGAATACGTATACATAAATAAACATTCAACTAGTGCTATCTATTTATGAAAACTGAAAACTTCATATTTTTATGAACAGTATTTCCATCGGCATTAATTGTCAATTCTTTGACAATTGTTTCGATACACAGCGGCCATATTAATCGACACTATTTTATTAATCTCCAAGAAGAACCCCGCCTAAGAAGAACTCCTAACTGTATGGTACTGCCTAAGAATCGGCTATTACCGCTTCTAGAACGGTCCCTTTTTTAATGGTTACTCGTGGGCGGCAACCTCAATAATGGGCGCCGGGCCCAAAAGCCCTCCCGCAGTAGACGGCGTCGAACAGCACTAATATATCCGTTATTCTAACGTCTAAATAATTCCAGACATGGACACATAAAATCAAACAGAAAGAGTAAAATAAAACGAAAATCAAAGCTGTGAAACAACTCTATGGGAAGAGTCAAAAAACAACAAACATTGACTGACGATTTCAACCTAACACAAGACCTTTTAAGAGGAAATGGACTGGTTCCTATCCGATTTAATACCGCATTATATAAAGCAATCTCAAAAATGTAAATCGACACCAGAAGTACTATTATAACAAAAGAACTGCAACTAAAATCCTATACAAATAACGTCAATATGTCCATGTTCGAGTACATGTTAGACAAAACAACATTTTTCATTTCTCCTATATCTAATATGGATAATGTGTTTTTTCACTGGATCTTTCAGTTTGCCCAATATACCTTCGACCACAATATTGACTCAGGGTTTCTCTTAATTAATTATGTAGGGTAAAAGTGCGATAGTTTTTTTTATGGAAAGGTCTGCTGAACAATTACAATTGTTCTACAAGACAGTGTTCTATTCTAAATACATATCTTGAGGTAGTTTCCTCTTCAGTCTTGTATGTATGTTTCTGCATTCTAGTAGATAATGTTCATTGCTGGGAGATTGCTCTAGCCTTTGATGAAAGATGATCGTTCGTTTTTTAATATACTCTGACACTGTTAGTAGACCGAGTTCTTGGTGCAGTTGTCGATTAGTTACGTACCATTCGGCATTCACAGCTATTCGTAATATTTTGTTTTGAAGAACCTGCATTTTATGTACATTGGTGGGCGATGCGTTGCCCCAGATAACGCATGCATAAAGGATTAAAGGCCGAATTAGTGATTTGTATAGCAATAAGGTACATTCTGTTTTTAATGAGGATCTCCTGTTGATAAGCGGGTAGAGTTGAGAGAGTCTGGCATACTCTTCGTTGAGTTTACGAATTATGTGTATTCCCCACGTTAATCTGGTATCCAGGTGTACACCCAGATATTTAACATGTTCTTCGTTTGTTTTCCAAGCGACTGGATGTTGATTTATGTGAATAATCGGAGGGTTATTGATTCTCCTTAAATTAAAAATTTTTGCTGCGCACTTATCTGTGTTGATTTTTAAATTCCATTTTACAATGGTATTTGTAGCTTCTTGAAGTTTGGTTACTCCAAGTTCAAGATTCTGTTCCTTGATTAGAATAGTTGTGTCATCTGCAAACATTAGAAGAGAGGCTTCTGTTTCTGGTATGTCGTGTGTATATAGGTTAAAAAGAATTGGGCCAAGTATACTCGCCTGTGGCACGCCGGTTTTAATTTTTCTAATAGTTGATGTTGCCTTGTGTATGGATATTTGGAAGGATCTGTCGTTTATATATGAAAAAAGGATGGCTTTTAAATATTCTGGTATCTTAGCCGATGTTATTTTATGTTTTAATCCGTCGTGCCATACGCTATCAAAGGCTTGTGCCAAATCTAAGTTGATAAGCTGGTTAGAGTGTACTCCGTGTTCTCAAACCCCTCTTTTATAGTTTCTGTTAAGCGTTGGAGTTGATGACACGTAGAATGCCCTTGTTTGAAACCAAATTGGAAGGCTGGAATTATGTTCTCGTTGACAATCGCTTGGTTTAATCTGTCGTATATATTTTTTTCAAAGAGTTTAGCCATTGTAGATAGGAGTCTTATTGGCCTATAACTTGAAATAAGTTTGTGATCTTTTCCTGGCTTTGGGAAAAGCAGAATGTATGAGTGCTTCCATGTTTGTGGAAAATATCCCAATTTTAGACAAGAGTTAAAAAGTGAACTTAAGTAGGCAATCAGCTTTTTGTTTGCATTTTTGAGTATTATATTCGGTATTTGGTCGTGGCTCGGTGCTTTTTTAATCGATAGGGTTTTAATTACTGACATTATCTTCTGTGGCGATGTAGACTTGATGTCTACACCAGCTAGTGGTCTGTGGGTTTTCACTTCAAAAGTTCGATAGATGCCCCTCTTTTCAAAAAAGCGCTATTATTAAAAAATATGTTCTTACAAAAAATAATGTAAGCTGTATATCAAAACATAAGTCTTGGATCTTTTATGGTAGCCTATTTTTTAAACATAATTAATATTGACTTAGAGTAAATTCTGTTTTATTTGACCTCTCAAAAATGAGAAAGAGAAAGGGAGAAAAATACTTCGGGGGATACTCGCCTCGTGCCGGGATAGACGCCTCACTATGATTTTTTTAGATAGAAACAAATTTATACAATTTAAGTAATTAGTCTTTAAGTTTTAACGTTTTAAACTATAAAAATACAACAAAAATAGTTTCCAAACTTTAAGTTAGGTAAGTTATTAGTATAATATTATTATTTATCTTCAATATGGTAATCAACTTTGGCATTAGCATTAATTATCATCAGAAGTCTAGGGTTTTCAACTTTCTACATCTCATGCAATGGTTTTTGAATATTGTACAAGTTTCATGCATCCACATTCGACACATTGAATCCAGTCTGATTTCGATTTAGTAAAATTATAATTTTCGAAACATTCTGCGCAGCAATCATCAACTGAAACTTTTTTTATTCGTATTTTCTATTATTGAATTAGCGATTTTTCACTTTTAATATCTTTTCAGTGTCTCTTTTCGATTCTTTGTCGTTTTTCCTTTTGATTTGTAGTCCATCGGTGGTTTTTCCTTTAGACGGTTTTGAACTTATAATATTTTCTTCATTTTCACTGTCAGAACTGTAAATTTGTATTCTTCTATTCCTTAAAGCTCTTCCTGTGTTCAGTTCAATAAAATCTGTGTTATCGGATTCAGTTTCACTGCAGGTAATATGGATATATGTTTTGCTTCTTTTCTTTTTTCCGCAGGTGCCCTCTTTTCTTCACAATGCTTTTTTGCAATCAGGTAGTTTGTTTTTTACCGTCTTAAAATCTTCTTATTTGGCGTCCTAATTTTAGTATCCTTTATTTTGTTATTTGCAATTTTATCGTTGGAGTTTAAAATTTATGCAGATTGTTTAGCCCTTTTTGGCATGCTCAGCGGTATTTTTAGTATAAAAGTTGATTGATGTAAAAATAAGTTGGAAAATACACCAATAGAAAAAAATCTCTCTTTGCTCATTAAAGAATTTATAGTTGCGGATAGAGCGACTATCCGCAAAGGTAAATAGGGTTATTATTCTTTTTGATTGCCCTTTTTATTTGCGAAATAAATAAAAATTATTCAACAATAAAACATAATTAGCAGTGTAATTTAAACTCTAATGCATGCAAAGAAACAAATAGTTGACTGAAACCACAATCAGTAATAAAAATATTCAATAGAAATTACTTACCAATATAATTTCGACGCCTGTCAAAGTTTTACCGCGGAAGATTTTTGCTCACACGGATAAAACACATACGCCTACTCCAATGGCACTGAGGCCTGCAGGAGCGGCACTTCTAATTATAGTATTGCGTTAACGCCACCAACATCCCTAACAAAGTGTATTCAAAAAATCGGGGCATGTATCCAACTGAGGCAACTATCCGGCTTTTATCCTAGTTATAGACTACCTTAATGTCCAATTTTGTCAAAATCTTTTCTAGCAATCGTGTTAATTGGACATCAATGTATTACCATGAATTTGATTTTGCTCTATTACTTTTGACAAATCGAAGTCGAAGATTCTGTCAATAATTTTCAAAACTTATGTTTTCTAATTAATATACCTATAATAATTTTATTATAACAATATTATATATATATATATATATATATATATATATATATATATATATATATATATATATATATATATATATATATATATATATATATATGTGTGTGTGTGTATGTATTAGGGTGTTCACCACGTTCATGCACAGCAGAACTCAACAACATAGCGAACACTCTAAAACAAAACGGCTACTAAAAAAGACAATCAACCGTGCAATACAACAACACCAAACACAAAAAACGACAGAACAAGCCGAAGAGACATTCAACGTAATACTACCATACATCAAAGGAACAACGGACCGTATCGGAAGGCTTTTAAGAAAACACAATATAAGGACAGCATACAAACCTCACCGAACAATAGGCGCATCCTTGAGAAACCCGAAAGACAAGGTCAGGCTAGAAAATCAAGGAGTGTACCGCATCCCATGCTCAGGCTGTAACAAAATATACATCGGACAAACAAACCGAAAAATATCTGCCAGAATCGAGGAACATAAAATAAGCATACGGAACAAGCAAACAACATCGGCATTATTCCAATACCAACTAGAAACAGGCCACAAAATTAACTTTGTTGATTGCAACGAAATAGCCAACATAAACCATTTTCGGACACGCCTGGTCAGAGAAGCCATAGAGATCGAAAAGCATGGAAGCCTAAACAAGAGGGACGACGCTCTACACTTGCCGCCAGCGTGGAAAAGCGTTCTTAGACCAGCAGACCCAGACAGCACAACATCCAGAGCACGACTGGAAACAAAGACGTTGCAAACGCCTCAGGGGGCGGAGCTAGCGCCAGTGCCAGCCAATCGCTACCGACTAAGACTGAGGCCCGAAGACATAAATATTACACGGCGAACCAATCTCTCTCAGTTCGGAACGAGACTCTGAGGTGATCGGACGTGTCTTGTCTGGTCACCATGGGGACAGATAGCAGTGTCGGTTGGTAGTCTCGGTCGCCGACGTACAGATCTGGCCAAGGGAGCGGACAACCCCGAAGTGTCGTCTCCGCCAGTCGGCACTTCAAACCTAACCCAGAGAATAAGTCTTAGCCCCGAAGTTGGTGAAGAACGAAGCACCGGGACCGGCAGCAACACCAAATTCTTCTTGCCCGGACTCGCTAACAAGGAATAAACAGTGTAATACTGTAAGCAGAGGATGGACTCTGTGATGGTCGGACGCGTTGCGAGCGCGCTGGCCATCGTGGGGGCAGACGTCCATGGCTGTTGACCGTTCCAGCAGGGGGAGTCCGAACTGGATTAGGGAGCGGGCACCCCCGAGGTTCGTCACGCAGGACGCGCGGCGACCTCAAACCTAACCAAGAGAATAAGCCTTAGCCCCGAAGACGGTGAAGATGTAACGCACTGGGACCGACAACAACATCCAGTCCGTCCATTCTGTGCTACCAACAACATCAAAACAAAACCACTAACACCGGTATAACATCAAGAAAACAAAAAAGAGAACATCAAGAAAATAAAAAAGAGAATAATAAAACAAAATAGAACAGAATAACATCAAGAAAACAAAAAAGAATAGGCCAAAACACCACAGACACGAAGAAGAACCGAACAGTACACCAGTTCATTCAAAAAATCCAGCGTCAACGACCAGCGAACCAACCAATCGATCTACGAATAAACTTCCACTGGACTCGACCCTCGCGGGTCGTTTCCGGAGCAGTAATCACTATCACTTCGGTCGATTAATCTCGACCAGTACCGTATGGTATTAACCGCGCCAAAAGGACGGCGCATAAAACCCAGATTGCGACTGACGCGAAACAGTCGTAATCGATAATAAGAGAACAAAAGTAAGGGCCTCAGGGTCAACTTGACACACAGGATAAGCAGTAGTAGTAGCAATCTCTCTCAGACAGTCACGAAACTCGCGACAGTAAGCACCGAAGATGCCAAATGAGATTTTGGCGAAACGTCTGCAAGCTCCCGACAACCGGATGTACTCCCGGAAAAAACCCAATACATGTTTTCCCATCCGTGAAACAGTACGCACAAAAGATACTATACATATATATATATATATATATATATATATATATATATATATATATATATATATATATATATATATATATATAGGTGCGTATAGACCCGGTTGGATTACGCAAAGCATTCCGACTCATATTTGAGTATTCTTTCATCTTCCACACCTCCCTCATCCTCTCTCTGTGGATCCTCTTTCTCGCCTCCGTCCACCCTGCCCTCGATCTCCTTGAAACTTCTCTCTCTGATACGACGTTCCACATATGTATTTTGTTTCTGTACTTGCTTCTGTCCTCAATCTCAGTCGGATTTATTTGTGACCTACCCAGATCAGTTCTGACTTGTGCGATCCATGAAACTGTTGACTTGACTCCTTGTATGTATGTAAGAATTCTGTTGGTGAGTCTTGTCGGTGGAAGTCTACTAATATGTTCATAGAATTTCAACCTTCTTTCTCTGATGTCCGCCGCTACATTGGACATTCTTTCTATGGTCTTCCTGGAATTTAGTCTGTATCCTTCCTCTGTTAGTTTTGGGCCGATAATGTTCCTCATAATTTTGTGTTCTTTTAGTATGTTTTCTATGCCGCTTTTTCTGTGGAGTGTAAGTGTCTTGCTTGCGTATAGTACCTCTGGTTTGATTACTGTGTTGTGGTGTCTTATTTGTGTGTGTGTGGATATGCATTTCTTGTTGTAGATATTGTGTGTCTTGCCGTATGCCCTCTTCATCTTCTGTAATCGAGTCTTCTGTGTTATATTCTCTCTTCCTGTTTATTCGAGGATTTCGTCCAGGTATTTGAAATGTGTGACCCTTTTTATCTTACCGTATTTGGTGTTTAAATTTTGGACATCTAATTTTAAGCAAAAGAATTCGGTTTTTTGAAACATTCTCTGCACATTCCTTAAGGACTTCTATCTGTTTGGTTGCCCTTGTTTCATTGTCTGCAAGTATGGCTAGGTCGTCCGCAAACAGTAGGCATGAGATTTCTATATTGTTTTTGGTTCGTCCGAATCGTATTGGTTTCCAGTGTCCATAATTTCCTTTCCTTATGACTTTGTCCAGGACCAGGTTGAAGAGGAGTGGGGATAACCCATTTCCTTGGCGTACTCCAGTTTTAATCAGGAAGGGTTCGGAAATTTCTCCCATTAATTTCACTTTAGAGACTGTGTCGGTCAGGGTCTGCTTGATCAATCGTAGTGTTTTGGGGTCGAGTCCTTGTTTTTCTAGGATGTTAAACAGAGATTTTTGGTCGATGCAGCCGTATGCTTTCTTGAAGTCCACGAATGTACAGATGATTGGAAAAACTTTGTATTTTAGTATTGTTTTTAAGTTAAAGATTTGTTCAGTGCATGAGCGACCAGGGCGAAAGCCTGCCAGGTACTCGCCAATTTTGTGTTATAGTTGTTCCTGTGTATTCTGGAGAAGGCATCCTGAGAGGATTTTTTAAGTGACTGGTAGTAAGGAGATTTCCCAATAGTAGTTCACATCTGCACTGTCTCCTTTCTTGTGCAGCGGGTGTATAAGAGCACATTTCCATTCATCTGGTACTTTTTCTGTTTACCAGATGTTCGTGATAATTTGCGTGAGTTTCCGCAGTGAGTTTGGTCTGAGGTTTTTAATAGTTCCGCGGTGTTACCATCTTCACCGTATGTCCTATTATTTTTCAGGTTTTGTATGTGCCTGTGGATCTCCTGTGTTGGTGGTGGTGATTCAGAGTGGGTATAGATACAATTTTTCTTGGGGAATCTTGTGTCGCGTTCGGGGCAATTGAGAAAATCAGTGAAATAGTGTGCTAGCTCCTGACAATTCTCCTGATTGGTTAACGCTAATCTCCTATTCCGCTTTCTGAAGCAAAGACTTTGTGGTGTGTACCCACGGATTTGTTTTGCGAAAGTCCTATGTTATAACTGCGGAAATTCTCCTGTATGGAGTATAGTTGTTCCTTCATATACTTCCTCTTAGTTTGTGTGATAACTTTTGCGGTCTCTTTTCTAGTCTCGTTAAAAAGCTCTTGGCTTTCTTAGGATTTTTACTAGTACAACAGTAACAGCTGAAATGCTCATTCGCGTCGTTGCAATGCACTTTCGCATTCTGAATCCCACCAAGGGTGTTTTGTGTTCTTTTTCAATGGGATCAGTTCCTGTGCTTTTTGTGTAATTTTTTTGTCGAATTTTTCTCATGTATCTGCCTGTTTATTTTCCCATTCCTCTGTTATGTTGGATTCGTTGATCTTTTTCGTGTCGAATGTGTATAGGTGTGCCTTCTTCTGATGAATTCTACTTAGGGTGAACTTGACTTTGATTCATGATAGGTAGTGGTATGAGTCGATGTTTTCACCCTTGCGGACTTGAACATCATAGATCTCTCTTAGTTGTGGGTATGAGATCGCAACGTGGTCTATCTGGAATTCACCAATCTGTTGTATAGGCGATCTCCATGTCTTATGTTTTCGTGGAGATTTTCTGGGGGATGTTGACATGATCTTCAGGATATTCCGTTGGCATAGTTCGATGATTCTTATGCCGTTCTTGTTGGTGAATTTGTGACGGTGAATTTGCCTACGGTTTTCTGATGAATTTTTTCCCTACTGATTTGTGCGTTAAAATCGCCCAGTAAAATTATGATGTCATCCTTTGGGACCATTGCCATTATCTTTTCTAGTGTTGCCCAGAATTTCTCTGTAGACTTGGGGTTTTTCTTGTTGTTCCCGTTTGTGGAGGCATGTACGTTGATCATGGTGCATTTTTTATTGGCACACTGTATGCGCATTGTTATTAGTCTATTGTTTGTTGGGATGATTTCTTTAATAGAATAAACTATCCCTTTATGTACCACAAAGACCTTGCCCAGAAGCGGAGCACCCTTGGCGACTCGTTTGTCTGTCCTGCTTTTGAATATGCGATACTTCCCGTACTCCACCGTGTCCTCATCTTTGATGCGTGTTTCATGTAAGGCAAGCACAAGTATCTTTTGTCTGTTAAGTTCTGAGGTTAGGTTGTGAAGCTTTCCTGGTTGGATTAGAATGGTGATGTTGAAGGTGCCAATGTATGTAGGAGTTTTGTGTGGAAATTTGCCTGAAAGCTCCGTCTCTTTCTGAAATCGTGAAAGTTCAGGTTCCCCAGAACTGAGAATCTGAACACCCGGTTGCCGTCTGTCGACGGGTGGATCGGTTACCACCTGGGGTATTATTATTATAACTTGCACGAGTCAAGATTGCTCATAAGCTTACAGGTCCAGTGTTTCCACTGGGAGTTTAGAACCAGCGATTGTTAGGTCCTGAAGGGTGGTGTACAGCCGCACGCTCTGGGTGAACAGATGCCGACCAGGTTGACGGTCGTTGCTATTGCAGACGCGACCAGAGCCCTGTTAGCCATCTGTTTTCGAAATAAACGTTTGGGTTTAGCGGATCTGGAACTTACGCGATAGGTGGGACCGAATTACAACCGTGTAAGTTGAATTCGCGTGAATTGCATTTAAGAATTCGTGTTTAACTGGTGTCAAGCGCTAACGAAAACAATAATTTAGAAGAAATTTGCCTATTCAAATCTTAGATAAATAAACAAATTATAATATTATTTTAATGCAATAACATAAACCGAAATTATTTTCATGTAGACGCCAACAAAGTCGCCTGATGGGTCAAAGACTTTTTCTTCTCAAACAAAATTTCTTCACATCAGGTTAATAATATTTTTATACGCGCTCTTCAATGGAGTCTGTTAAAATTTGCTCATTATTAAGTAGACTAAGAACGGGAACAGAGGATTGCCCATTACCTTTCCTCCTTGTTGTTTGTAAAACCTATTTTTAAGCTGAAAACAATTTTTTTTATAAATAATCTCGTCAGGTGGATGCACTCTGAATCTTCAAACCCTTAGAACTTTGAAATACCTGAGACAATTACTAGAGTTTAACGAATTCAGTAATTATATTGTTTCGGAACTAGATTGTCCAGAAAGGAGCAAGTTCAAGAAAATTATTTGGTGTTTAGTGGTGAATCTCTTGGAGTTCACTCGGTAGATGAAGTAAGAATGTAAGAAAACAACAATAATTGACTGAAAGGTAACAGACGGTAACAACTTAATACAATAATGGAGACCAGGATAGGTGAGAAGAACACGGAGATAAGTGAAAGATCTTGAGACAACCATGTTCCAATTTCGATATAATGAAGAGCAGAAAAAGAATATATGAATTGATTGATTTACGATTGATTGGTGAATTCTAACTCTGTGGAATACATACAGGAAGACTTTGGAGAAGAAATTTGAAATCTTGCCGAGAAAGATGCGAACAAAATACCATATTAAAATAATAAAAATCTTATATAAGGGCTTATATTTCTTATTTTTGAGTAATTTATGACGATATGCTTAAAGGACATGTTACTAGAACTAGTTCTATAGAAGATCTGGTAGGAAAAAAATATGTTTTAGATCTATTTTTTTAAATATCCTCAAATGTAATAATTTAAATTCGGCTAAATAACTACACATTATGTATTTTATAGCTCTCCAGTGTACCCTAAGCTCAACCGAAAGACGCATCACCTGCTTTCAATTTAATCTCCAAAACCCAACATCTCCCGCTGATTCGTTTTATCTGGCGTGGCATATTCATTCCGGATTTTCAATTAAGCTGCAGTACCGAATGCGGGCTCGCGCTCATCGGTTTTGCTTTATGTCTACGGCTCGGAACACTCGTTAGCAATAAATACCGAGCGATGCGCGGCCAAATCCCGAAATGAAAACCCGTTAATTAAAACCGTGAACGCCATCTTCGTGATTTAGTCGACTTATTTACGTTTCGTGCATGGTTGTTTTGACGAAATTTTCGCCGTTTTCCGCGATTAATTAAGGTCCGGTTGGTATTTTTTGTGGTAGCGGTGATGTTTGTGGTAACGGTGTTTCAAACGCGTAATTTATTTATTTATTTTAACTTTATGGTCTGCATAGGACCACTCTAGTCAAGTTATGGTTCAGGTCCTTTTTTCTCTTCTCAGCCCAATACTTCTTCATCCACTCCGATCGCAATCTCCTTTCCTCCTCCGGAATCACTCTTCCCGTCCTCTGTCTGTTGATCCTTGCCTGTAGTGCTGTGTGTTTGTCCTGCAATATCTTAAGTGCATCTGACTTGCACCTTAAATCTTCCATTGTGATGTGCAACTCTCTCATGTCTTCCTTAAGTTCTGTGATCCATCTAATATTGCTCTTACTATTCCAAAATTTCTCTATTATTCTCCTACTGATTCTACTTTCCGGTGTCCTTACTAGATGCCCCAAGAAAGATATTCGCTTCTTTCTCATAGTGCTCGTCACTGGTTCTATTTCCTTATAGACGGTTTCATTGGAAGCCAGTCTCCAGACTCCATTTACTTGATAATTTTTATTCAAACAAGTTCTCACTATTCTCCTCTCTGTCTTTAGTATTCCATCTATTGCAACGGTGTTTGTTGTTTTGAATATTGTTTCACATGCATATGTAATTTGAGGTTGAGTGACCGTTTTGTAGTGTTTTAATTTGGTTGCTATTGAGAGACATCTTTTGTTGTATGTGTTCTTGGTCACATGCTGTGCTCTAACCAGTCTATCTATTCTACTTTGCCATGCTGGTTTTTCATTCAAATTGTATGTGATTATTTCACCTAAATATTTAAATATTTCCACAATTTTTATCTTTTGGCTACCCAGTTCAATTTTGTTTACTAATGGAAGTTGAGTTGACATGATTTCTGTTTTTTCAAATGAAATTTTCAAACCAATATTCTGAGCTATTTCCTGTAAAGATTTTATTTGTTGTTTTGTTTCCTGAATGTTATTGGCCAGAAGAGCTAGGTCATCAGCAAACCCTAGACAATTCAAATGTATGTTGTCCTTTTTGGTTCCAATTTTTATATTTTTTGGGTTGTTCTTGTACCATTCTCTCATTATATACTCCAGTGCACAGTTAAAAAGAAGAGGTGATAATCCGTCACCCTGTCTCAAACCAGTTTTTACCAAGAATGGTTCAGAAAGTTCTCCCCTGAACTTAATTTTAGAAATTGTATTAGTTAGAGTAAGTTCTATCAATTTGATCAGTTTTGGGTGAAGTCAAAAATGTCTTAAAATTTTTAATAATGATGGTCTGTGGATGGAGTCGTATGCTTTCCTGAAATCTATAAACGTTATCCAAAGGGGGTTGTTTCGTTTTCTATAATATGCCATGACTAGCTTCAAAGTAATTATTTGTTCTGTGCAGCTTCTCCAGGGTCTGAAGCCTCCTTGGTATTCACCTAGCTCTTGATCTAGTTGTTGTTTAATCCGATTATATAGTACCTTAGAGAAAATCTTATATGTGCCGTCTAGTAAGGAAATACCTCTGTAGTTGTCTGGATTACTTCTATCACCTTTCTTATGAAGTGGGTTGATTATAGCTGTTGTCCATTGTTTCGGGAACTTTTCTGATATCCAAACCTCATTTAATATCACATGGAGGGAGGTCTGGGTTGTACTTCCGGCGTATTTCCACGTCTCTGCAAAAACCTGATCTTCACCACATGCTTTGTAGTTTTTCATTTCCTTAAGTGCTGTTTCAACTTCTTTTGCTGTAGGTGGGTTTATATTTTCCGGTTTAGTTTTTATAGGGGTCTGTGTATCAATAGATAAAAGTTCCTCAGGTTTATCACAGTTCAAGAGCTTGTTAAATGCTTCTGCCATGATCTCTGCATTTTCCTTATTATTATGTGCTGTTTTTCCATCCATATTTTTCAACAATAATGTAGGGGGGTTGTATTTTTGCAATTGTTTATCAAAGGCCTTGTAATAATCTCTCGAATTTGTTTTATAATAATTTTCCTCTATTGAGTTTATTAAATCTTTTTGATACTGTCGCTTAATTTTTTTAATGATTTTGGTGAATTCTTTTCTGACATTCTTGAGGTTAGTGGCGTTTTCTTCTGTTTTGTGAGTTTGAAATTTCAACCAAGCTTGATGTCTCTCCTCATGCATTTTGTCACAATCAGAGTTCCACCAGGCATGTCTCTTCCGCGGATTTAATGGGGCTAGATCTTTTGCATTCTGTTTAAGAATTGGTATTAGTTCTTCTAAATTGTCTGTTAGTCTTGTGGCTCCTGTTCTTTTCTGGTATTGGTCATTCTGGATTAACTGATGAGGGTCGTATGTCCTTTTCTCTCCCTCTGTGTTTTGTCTCTTCCTTCTTAAAGGGGTAAATTTAATCTTGATTTTTATTAAGTAATGATCTGAGCCGGTGTCCGTTCCTCTTAGAACTTTGACATTGTGGATTTCCTTGTGAAAGAACTTGTCCATGCATACGTGGTCCAGCTGCCATTCCCCTTTTGTCCAGTCAGGATGTTTCCAAGTTTTGAGTTTATTTGGTTTTCTTTTAACGCGTAGTAATAATTGATGACGCACTGTTTTTATAACGAATGAAAAAAAAAGCGGTAAATATTGGGTTTTCCGGATAGTACCTACGTCGTGCAGAAATAGATTGACTTTAGTTTGAATGAATGCATTTAAAATAGATGCAGCTGATTGAAGCTGTATTGCCAGGTGTGGCTGTTAATGATTCTTAATTTTTTAAAAAGATGGCGCTGGAAAAAGGGTCGGTTAACAGTCAAATATCTTATGTAATTTTATTACTACGGCAGTACCTTTCAAAAGGTCATTGAGTTAAAACAATTTCGAGTCATCGTCATATTTTCTTCGTGTGGTAAACATGTCTAGTTTCGAGCCAAATAAAAAGTTGTTTTGTTTTGGTTGCGGTACGTACTGCTTTTCTTGTTCAGTTAAAAGGAAGACATGAGTGGAAACCGTCATATATTTGTGGACAGTTAGGGTGACAATGTTCCAATTCAAGAGGCTTGTAGGCGTTGATTTGCACAATTCGAAAGTGGTGATTTCGACTTGAAAGACAAAGAAAGCCCAGGTCAACAGAAAAAATTGAATATTGCCGAATTGCGAGCATAGTTGGAATAAGACGATATGCAAACTCAATCAAACAAATGGCAGAAAGGTTAAATGGTGTTCGCCGAATCATTTGTAATCGTCCGCATGACATGGCAAAGATTCAGACGGTAGGAAGATGGGTACCAATTGAACGAAGGACAGATGAAAAAGCGGAAAACGGGGGGTAAAGTTTTGCTTTCTCGGCATGAAAGACAGACTTTTTTTCGATCGGGTCGTAACTGGAGATGAAAAATGGATATATTTCGAGAACCCAAAACGCAAAAAAAACATGGATTGATCCACGACAACCATCAGCACCGCCTGCAAAACGAAATCGCTTGGGAAAGAAGATAACGGTGTGTATTTGATGGAATTAGAAGGGTACGTGTACTATGGGATTCTGAAACCAGGTGAAACAGTTAATACCGTTTACAACCGTCAACAAATAATCAATTTGAACTTTGCATTGATCGAAAAGCAACCAGAATGGGCTACAAGACAAGGAACATTGATTTTGCAGCACGACAACGCCCCATCACACACAGCGAAAACTAGAGACTCTATTTGTGTACTTGGCCCACCCGCCGTACTCACCAATTTTGACCCCGTCCGACTACCACTGGTTTCATCGATGTCTCAAGAGGTTGTTCTGGGAGTGCATTCACAAATTGCCAGAGAGATGGGGAAAATATGCAGCTATCGATAGCGTATACTTTAACTAACCTAAACAATTTTTGTCTTTTCAAATTAAACGTGTTTTTATTCTTAAGAAAAAAATAAGAATTATTAACTGCCACACCTTTGTTATGTTCTGAGCTTCACAAATTATGTTCTGAGTTTACCCAAAAAAAGCCGAAAAAAATGCAGTGCCTTAAATGTTAATTTTTGAACGACATTGCGTCTACAAGCAGATGTTTCAGGATATATTGACAGGAGGCCCGTATATTATGTCCCATATTGAAGTTGAAACATGGTTTTAAAAGTTTTGAGTAGATAATCATGGAAGAATCTTGAATGTCCTAACCTTGAGATTTCGTATAACTGAACCGTAACGAACCGATGAAGGAGAAGGGCAGGTTTCAAAAAGAATGATTTAACTTTCACCACATCGACCTCTAGCACCAACTTGGTCTCTAATATATCGCGCTTTCGTGCATGCGGAGATCATAGAATTAATTTTTAATTTTTGTATAAATATTTTTGTACCATACTTAGGTTAAGTTTAAATTATTGTTGTTATATCTACTTGTGTTTTGAATTGTCTTTTAATTGGGCAGTAGCGTGTTAGACAATAAAGCATCATTCATTCATTCATTCATTGATTAACTGTATATAGTTTAGATGTTACTTAGTAGATCTCAGTCCAATTGAACTAGGTCCCAAATGTACAAAGCAATACGGAGATTATGCAAAGGTTTGGTTAAAAGGGTTATATGAAGAGTATTTTTAGCCCTAATATCCACTCGTAAATTGTTCTGGATTTATGCATGACCCGGAATCCACATGAGTTTGATACTTGAACCATGATCGATGAATCGATGTGGAAAGAAGAGATCAGGGTGAAATTTTCAGGAATTTTGAGGTACTAAGCGAGTCAGAGCCAATAAGACGGTCAAGGGGGATGTTGAAGAAAAGTTACTACGAAATTTACAGTTTATTTTAATTCGTTTGTGATTCCCAATCCATTTATATTTCATATTCTATTTATTTAGGTAGTTCATTGAATATGATAGATGAGGAGGTAGTTCATTCATGATGGTCAATTTAACATAGGTGTCCGCTGCCTAATTTCTCTTAATTGCAGAATGACTGGGGGTTGGCAAATGAAACAAATAAACTTTTGAATTTTATTATTCCTCTGAATATTCTTGAACCACTGAATGTTTATTAAATATTTCTTTAATAATAGGTGTTTACTTTTGTTGGTATAGACTAATGATGTCTATGGCGTTTTTGAGGATAAATATACGCTATCAAAAGTCACTTCGATCTTTATTGTAACTGTGCAAAAAACATAGTTTTTCATAGTTTTGAATTTGTCGAATTATATACCAGAAAAAGACGTTTTGTGGGGAAGCTTAATAACCTTCTTTATTTTGAACAAAACGGCTGCTGAAAGTTATTTATTGTTGTTTGAAATTTGTGGTGAACATACTCTAACCAAAAAAAAAACTTATGAATGATGGTTTGAATGCTTTAAAACAGGTGATTTTTATATAAAAGACAAGGAGGGCCAGGGACAGCCGAAAAAAGTTTGAATATGCAGATTTGCAATCATTATTCGATGAAGACTCAACTCATCGACCAATCGACCATTTCCGAACGTCTACATGCCCCAAAACCACTTGTGAAATTTTGCTTGTCAGACAGAAAAGAAAAGGTTGTTTGCATTAAGTTGTGATAGGGGATGAAAAGTGGATCTATTTTGATAACCCTAAGCGCAAAAAATCATGGGTAAACCAAGGTCTGTCTTCAAGATCACATCCAGTGCGCAATATACATGGAAAGAAGGCTTTGCTGTATATTTGGTGAGATAAAACAGAAGCTATATACTACAAACTACTGAGACATGGTGAAACGATTACTGGTGATCGATACTGACAACAATTGATAAAATTGAACCCTACATTGAAGGAAAAAAGACCACAATACACAAGATATGATAAAATAATTTTTCAACATGACAATGATGCAAAAGGTTAAATAGGACATCCAACTACACCCTTTCGGACTACCATTTAGTATTGTCGACGCAGCACGGACTTTCAGAATAATACTAACATTGTTACGAAGAAAGGACAATTTGGCGTGACGAAGATTGGAAAAAGTAATAGCTAACGATGACCAATACTTTGATTATTAAGGTAATTTATTTTGTTATTAAAATAAACGGTCAAATTTTTCGAAAAAATCGACATTATTAGCCGAAATATCTATTAGATGTTTATAATATTTGTTTACATGATACACTTACAAAACTGAGGTGTAAGTCATAGAAGGTTCTTAGATTAAATATTCTCATTTAAATTTAAAAAAATATTTATCTTTATATATTAAAAGTTCGACATGGTTGCTTTTGGAAAAAGCTTGCCTTGTTTTCAATTATTTTTTTTAGAACGAGAAGAAAATAATCCGTGTTAAAATCTCTTTTTCAATTTATCGGATCAGTTTTGCTAAAAAAAAGATTATTTTTGTGAATGTCCTATTCAGAGTTGGTGGTATAGAAATTCCAGATTAATTATTAAAGATACGACAAGGATGTTGAAGGATTGCTGTTTTAATAAGAAATATCAGAAATGGTTTAGGAATTTATCGATCATTAAGCAGTTTTAACAAAAGAGTAGACATAATAAGCAAATATTATAATAATAATGTTAATATATAAACAATTAAAGAAGGCTAAAATTAATGATTATTTCTTGTAAGTTACCTTTTGTAAGATGTGTTTCGGTTAATAATTTTTTTTTCGCAAAATTAGACCGTTTATTTCCATAACCAAATAAATTATCTTAATAACTAAGGTATTGACGATCGTTAGCTATTACTTTTTTTTCTATCTTTCAATCAAAGAATGGATTCGGCGCCAAAAGAACTTTTGGTTTCGTGAGGCCAACCATTCATGAAGCCCATTTTTTACTTGTTCGTAAGAATGTAAGTGTTATACTGAAAATCCGTGCTGCATCGATCGCAATAAATGATTGTCTGAATGAGCTAAGTCCGGAAATATGACGGGTGGGGTAGGACGTCCCATTTAACGTTTTCCGAATAGTTTTGTACACATTTTGCATCATGGGGCCGAGTATTGTCATGTTGGAAAATGACTTTATCGTGCATTCTAGTGGTTTTTCCTTCAATGAATTGATAAAATTAAGATTTTTCAATATCCTTATGATACTGACATTGAAACCCTAGCCCCCGAACTTCAAATGGAAATTATTGATTTACAGTGCATTGATATAATCAGGAACAAATATCAAAACTCATCTTTGTTGCAATTTTGTAAGAGTCTTCCACTGGTACAAGGAAACATTCTCCAAAACAAAGTACACAAATAATATTTACAGATTTAAGGATCTCTTTTAACAATTGGTACCAGTAAAATTGGTTCACAGCTACAAACTATGGTCAGTGGAAAATCACAATTAAATAAATCTTATTATATTTAACTGAGGTAGCCGATACTTGATGGAAATTCATTTTAAATAAAAAACCAAGATTAATATCTAAATTTCCACTATATTTAAAACTTGTACGTATGACAATTGTTTCGACACACAGTGTCTTTTTCAAATACACACTAAATTTAACTAACAGTAAGAAAAGCAGTTACTACCTAAACTAATCTAATAAAACCATAAATGATGATAGTGGGAGTCCCGCGTCTCAATGTCTAGACTAATATAAGTTTAACAAGGGTGAACCATTCAAATCTACCTGATCATTAAGTAAAATACCCAAATTTTTTCTTTTATTAATTTCTAGGCTCTCTAAAAGATTTAGTTTTTTAGATTTATTTTCGTTTTGAAATTATCGTTGAAAGTGTGATTTTCTAACATTAAGTGATTGGCATAATGAGAATTATTCTGTTCTTTAATATAACTTCTTTTATGTTCATTAAGCCTGGTGGAAAAGGATCTTCCTGTTTGTCCAACATAGACTTTTGCACAAGAACCGCACTCAATTAAATAAACTCCTGATTTATGAAGTTTATTTGTTTGACTTTTATTGTTTTTTTATTAAGCGTCCAAGACTATGGTTTGTTCTGAATGCAATATTTAAATCGCTTGTTTTTGACAAATGTTTAGAAATTAATTTGGTGACTAATTTGACTTTGGTGACTTTGGTGATTAATTTGGTAATTGTTTTGTATGCGGTGTTCTTGACTTTATTGACAGGATATATTTAATTAATGGTATTATTATAACATTTTTTATTAATTATTTTATTTATAATGTTTGGGTCATAACCATTATTCACTGCGATCTGTTTGATGACATTCAATTCTTTGTTAAACTTAAAGTAAAAGTAAAGTGTTTGGGTTAGAGGCGCATCAGCAACTAGGCTATTTAGCGACTGGACCTACAGGTTAACGTGGGTTCCGAACCACGGTCATCAGCATCCGACAAACCCAGGCCAGCCCCCCCTCAGCCTATAAACCCTTGGTTATGTGCCTACCCATAAGTCTATCAGGAAACCTACCGACTGGCGAGTGACCAACGTAGAACACTTCTCAGAAGGCATCCGGCCTTACCCAGCCTCCTTTAACTGGCGTGACTAAGGGGTAATTCGTAGTCGGATTTTACACTCTTGCCTAGAAACAATTACAAACATTTAGGAAAGATAAACGGACAGAAGAAAGAAAAATAACCATCCGAGCGCTGGAATCGAACCAGCTATCGCTCCAGCGCGGATTCGGCAAAGCAGGCGCTCTTACCGCCGCACCAACGTAACCGGCTTGTTAAAGTTATCTATTGGCATTGGGGTATTTATTAATCTGTGTATGAATGAATTAAATGCTGCCATTTTTTGAGAATAACGATGACAAGACTTGTTATGTATAACTAAATCTCTGTGAGATGGCTTATGATAAATTTCAAAATCATGTTTATTCTCTTTTCTTGTAACTGTTAAATCTAAAAAGTTAATACTGTTGTTTTGATCTTCTTCAACTGTAAAATGAATATTCTTATGTAAAGAGTTTATATAAGTTAGCAATTGATTTAATTGTCTGTCAGTACCCGTAAAACAAATTATAATGTCATCAACATATCTATACCACTAAAGTGATGATTTGAATAGCTGATGTTGACATATCTTATCTTCTAAATGATCCATAAAAATTTCCACCAGTAAAGGACTTAAAGGGTTCCCCATTATCAAACCTTCTTCGAAAAATAAAATCTGTTATCAAACTCAAAATAATTTTGATCCAAAGTAATTGATAGTAAATCTAAAATTACTTGTTTTATGATTGAATTAACGTTATTTTTAATTAGTAATTTGTCCAATAATCTCATTACTTCGTATGGTGGTATACTAGGGAATAAATTTTGTACATCGAAAGAAATTAGTTTAGATTTTTTGGGTAAATTAATATCTTTAATTTTATTGATGACATCATAAGTATTTAGAATGGCATATTTTAGTTTAAAATTAGTGTATTGCAAAATGATTTTGATAAGCTTATTTGATAATTTAATTGAAGGAGCTGTAACAAAGAAAACTACAGGTCTGATTGGATAATTATCTTTGTGTAATTTTATTAACGAGTATAACTTTGGGGCTTGAGGATTCATAATTACTAATTGTTGTTTCTCATAATCGTTAAAAATTGACGAATCTTTTAATATTTGTTTAATTCTTTTTTGAAAGGTATTCGTTGAATCAGAATCCATTTTGTGAAATTTCCCTGATTTTAAAAAAATCATTAGTTTTTAATATGTAATTATCTCTAGACATCGCAACAATGGACTTACCATTGTCCGCTCTAGTCATGATAATATTGTTTTCTTTGATTTTCTTGTTAATCCTTTTTCCTGTATGGAATTCACTGATCTGATGTTTTCTTAATTTTTCAAATGGTAGATTCTGTGTGCCGCTAGGTGTTTTTGTGATGTGTTTGAATTGGAAAGAACGAGTTCACACTCCACTCCAAGGTGTTCTCTGTTATGTTCGTTGTCTTTGGGTTTTATGTTATATTGAAAGCTCATTTGAAGTAACTTAGATCCTTCAGTAGTAAAACTACAATTTGTAAGATTGACGAATTTATTGAAAAACTGGTGTTCGGAATAATTTGCGATGTATTTACTTTTATTAATTTCTTTCTTGGATACAAGGTTTGCCAATTTCTTCTTTTGAATTGTAAACTTTTTATTAATGATTCCGGAAATTTGTTGCCTTACTTGAGAGTCCAAAATATCAAACTCAATGTTGTTTATTCTATGAGTTAATGCACTATGTATCACTTTAAGATAAACATTATATATATACATACATATATATATATATATATATATATATATATATATATATATATATATATATATATATATATATATATATATACCTTTTATTATATTGAATTCTTCTATCTTCAAGCAATTGTCATATGTACAAGTTTTAAAGATAGTGAAAATTTATATATTAATCTTGGTTTTTTATTTAAATCTTTTTAGTATTTTTTACAAGTGAACACCCCTTTTACAATGAGCATCTTAAATCTCTTTTAACAATTGGTACCAGTAAAATATGTCCACAACTATAAACTATTGTCAGTGGAATCTGATTAGTATTTTTTACAAGTGGACACCCCGCGGCTTTATTCGAGTTCATTTAGCGTTCCTGGGGGATTTTCAGGACAAAAATCATATGTATGATTCAGGATATATACATTCTAAACATCGATGCATATATATATATATATATATATATATATATATATATATATATATGAGCTACAGCCACAATTCATCTTGATGATCTTGAAGTGGGAATTAATATAGAACGAGGTGTACGGCAGGGTGACGCAGTATCGCCTATTCTTTTCTCGGCTGGCCTTGAAGAAGTGTTCCGTAAACTGGATTGGGAACAGGATGGTGTGTAAAGATCAATGGTGCAAACTTAAACCATCTTAGATTTCCAGATGATATTATTCTCATTTCACAAGACCCCGAGGAGCTGCAAAGGGCTGGCGAACCATTTGGCTTGAAAATAAACCTGAAAAAGAGTCAGGTTATGTTCAATAACTTCGCTCAGGACAGAAGAATTTCAGTTTTAGGAAGGGATTTAGAGATTGTGGACAGCTTTGTATATCTTGGGCAAAGGATTTCATTGGAGGGGAATACCGCCCGGGAGGTGGAACGGCGTATTAAATGTGGCTGGCAGGCATTTGGTAGGCTCAACATAGTGTTTAAGAGCAGACTCCCACTTTGCCTGAAAAGAAAAGTATTCGATCAGTGCGTTCTACCCGTTATGACATACGGAAGTGAAACCTGGCCACTCACATCGCAATCAATTCAAAAACTTCACGTGGCACAGAAGGGAATGGAAAGATGTATGCTTGGCATTACAAGACGAGACAGAAAGTCCTGCGCATGGATCAGGGAACAAACAAAAGTCTGTGACATCATTGGAAGAGTAAAACAATTGAAATGGAGATGGGCAGGCCATATAGCGAGGCGATGGGACGACAGATGGACCAAGGCAATCCTGGAGTGGATACCGCTTGATCGCAAATGTCCGCGAAGAAGACCGAAAGCACGATGGATTGATGACATCGTTAAGTATATTGGACCTGAGTGGCAGAGGAAAGCCCAGGACCGTGAAGGTTGGAAGCATGCTGAAGAGGCCTTCATCCTGCAGTGGATCGATACGGGCTGATGATGATATATATATATATATATATATATATATATATATATATATATATATATATATATATATATATATATATATATATATATATATATATATATATATATATATATATATATAATATATAATACTCTTTACTCCAACAACTACCGAGGGTGTAATTGGAATGAATAAAATGAATAAATAAAATTATTCATTCATTTCAGAGATTTTTAATTTAAGAAATTATTACTGTATTTATGTAATTTAAGAATGTTTGTTTGGGGCGCAGTTTTTACCTTACGTATATTATTACATCGTTAAACATATCCGGCATTTCAAAATGATAAAATTTCCTTTATATTGTTACTCTTGGTTGTATATCCTTTTTAATTTTACAGCTTGTAATTAAAATACTGTAATAATGTTACGCTTTTTTCATTATTTTACTTACATCAATGTTGAGACTTAATATATTTTTACTTAAAAGAGTCTCCTTGCATGTCAATACAACATTTTACACTGTAAATTAAGTTGTCGAATGAATTTTTGAGCTCGGCCAAAGATATGTCCTTCAGGATGACCGTCGACGCCTTTTGAATGGCTTCAATGTCGGCATAACGCTGTCCTTTCATCGGCAAATGGAGTTTTCCGAAAAGAAAGAAGTTATGGGGAATCAAATCAGGCGAGTATGGAGAATGATTGATGATAAAAATATTATTTTTGGTAAAAAAATTAATGATGAGTTTGAGCGATAGGAAGACTCTTATAGTGCAACAAGCGCCAGCTACCTTGTTGACGGTATTGTGGCCGCACACGACGAATATGCGACAACAGACCCTTCAAAACACCAAGATAATACACAGCATTGATTGTTTGACCAAGTGAAATAAACTCTTTGTGCACAATCCTCTCCGAATCGTAGAAACAAATCAACATTGTTTTGATTTTTGACTTCTTAAGGCGGCTTTTTTTCGGATTTGACTCACTCATATATATATATATATATATATATATATATATATATATATATATATATATATATATATATATATATATATATATATATATATATATATATATATATATATATATATATATATATATATATATATATATATATATATATATATATATATATGTCCCCTTTGTGGATCAGACCTTGACGAGGTAAAGGGGTTTGAGTAGGGCAATGAAGCTTTGAGCTATGCCGTCTGGAGTCTATGCTCCTGGGAGGGTCACCCCTGGCAGACAGGTCAAAGCGGAGGCCTCAGACTAACATGATCCAAAATCTGCCAACCCGCATTGGACCAGCGTGGCAGATCTTCAACATGGTATTTCAGTATGTTGAAATATGACAGTACAACCTCAAACACGGCCCTCATTCCCCGGAGGCCAAGGGGCAACTACCTACGGCAGCGGGAAGACCTGCCCCAAGGCAGAGGGTGCTAAGAATCACCGGGTTAGATCAGGCTGCCATTGGACTTTTGACATTGCAACGTTAAATATACGGACTATGAAAACAGAGGCCCGATTGCAAGAACTGTTAATCGAACTTGACAACATATATTGGGATATTATTGGGCTCTGTGAAACACGAAGGAAGGGTGAAGAGTTAATCAAACTGGAACCAACTGGACACGTACTCTACACTCGAGGTACGGAAAATGGCCGATGTGGCGGAATAGGATTCCTCATCAATCGAAAGCTGAAGGACAGTGTGGTAAAATTTGAAAGTACATCCGACCGATTAGCCCAATGCGTCATTCAGCTGAATAAAAAGTTTAGGCTTCAAATCGTCCAAGCTTATGCACCAACTATAAGCCATAAAGATGAGGAAATTGAGGAATTTTATGATGATGTGGCCCAGCTTTTATACAAGGAGAAATGTAGGTACAAAATCCTGATGGGTGATTTTAATGCCAGAATTGGAACAACAAGAACAGACGAAAATGCAACTGGCCCATATGGAACTGGTGAGCGAGACAATAGAGGTGACAGATTAGTTGATTTTGCTGAAGGACAAGAACTATATATTATGAATTCATTCTATAAGAAAAATATCAGCAGAAAATGGACTTGGAAAAGTCCATCTGGGCTCACAAGCGAAATTGACTACATCATGACCAACGATAAAACAATATTTACCAATTGTACTGTCCTTAACAATTTTAATGTTGGAAGTGACCACCGAATGGTACGAGCAAGAGTTCGGATTGACTGTCGAAAAGAGCGCGAAAAAATGGTAAGATCAAAGAAGGGCAAGGTGGATTCTGGAAAACTGCTGGAGAGAGGAAGCGATTTTGAGATTGCTTTGTCAAACCGGTTTGCTGCGTTACAAGATCCAGAGAAGGTGGAAATATCAGTTCAATATGAAGAAATCGCCAACAATGTACTTCAAACGGCTGCTTCAATAGCACCAGAGGAAAAATGTCTCAAACAAACAAAAATCTCCAGTGAGACCATTGATTTAATGAAGAAACGGCGAGCAATGAGAAATGCAGGTAGTCCTTTTGGAAGGGTCGAGTATAGTGAGCTCTGCCAAATTATAAGAAAACGTATCAGAGAGGACACGCGCCGATTCAATATGCAGCTAGTGCAAAAAACCCTGGAAGAAAACAAAGGAATTAACAAAGCTAAACAGAAGCTGAGAAACAAAAGAACGCAAATATATGCTTTAAAGCGTGAGGATGGCACAGTGTGCAGGACGCGTACCCATATGCTTCCAACCCTCACGGTCCTGGGCTTTCCTCTGCCACTCGGGTCCAATATACTTAACGATGTCATCAATCCATCGTGCTTTCGGTCTTCTTCGCGGACGTTTGCGATCAAGCGGTATCCACTCCAGGATTGCCTTGGTCCATCTGTCGTCCCATCGCCTCGCTATATGGCCTGCCCATCTCCATTTCAATTGTTTTACTCTTCCAATGATGTCACAGACTTTTGTTTGTTCCCTGATCCATGCACAGGACTTTTTGTCTCGTCCTGTAATGCCAAGCATACATCTTTCCATTCCCCTCTGTGTCACCCGAAGTTTTTGAATTGATTGCGATGTGAGTGTCCAGGTTTCACTTCCGTATATTATAATGGGTAGAACGCACTGATCGAATACTTTTCTTTTCAGGCAAAGTGGGAGTCTGCTCTTAAACACTATGATGAGCCTACCAAATGCCTGCCAGCCACATTTAACACGCCGTTCCACCTCCCGGGCGGTATTCCCGTCCATTGAAATCCTCTGCCCAAGATATATAAAGCTGTCCACAATCTCTAAATCCCTTCCTAAAACTGAAATTCTTCTGTCCTGAGCGAAGTTATTGAACATAACCTGACTCTTTTCCAGGTTTATTTTCAAGCCAAATTGTTCGCCAGCCCTTTGCAGTTCTTGTATGCGTCTTTGCAACTCCTCTGGGTCTTGTGAAATGAGAATAATATCATCTGCAAATCTAAGATGGTTTAAGTTTGCACCATTGATCTTTACACCATCCTGTTCCCAATCCAGTTTACGGAATACTTGTTCAAGGCCAGCTGAGAAAAGAATAGGCGATATTGCGTCACCCTGCCGTACACCTCGTTCTATATTAATTCCCACTTCAAGATCATCAAGGTGAATTGTGGCTGTAGCTCCATCATATATCGATTCTAATAGGTTTACATAGGCTCGCTCGACACCTTGGCTAAGGATTGCATCCATTATCGCATGCTTTGAGATGGAATCAAATGCTTTTTCGTAGTCGATAAAAGCCAAGCACAGTGGCATGGTGTATTCGTTGTGCCTTTCTATGACCTGCTGTACAACCTGGATGTGATCCATTGTACTGAATCCACTTCTGATTCCTGCTTGTTCTCTTGGTTGTCCGTCATTCAGTTTTTTTAATATTCTTTTAGAAATTATCTTAGTGAAAACTTTGTACATCACTGATAGGAGGCTTATTGGACGGTAGTTCTTTAAATCTTCCTGTGCTCCTTTTTTATGTAAAAGGATCACTTCTGCATTTTTCCGTAAGTCAGGTACTTTTTGTTCTTTGAGACATTTTGAGTATAATTTTGCCAGTGTTTTATGTAACGTCCGACCACCAGCTTTTAGCATTTCGACAGTTACACTATCATTTCCTGGAGCCTTGACGTTCTTCATCAATTCTATAGCATTTGTTACTTCCTCCACTAGGATATCTGGCATTTTATATTGTTCTTCCGTGGGTATTGCTGTCCCTGACTGGCTCTGATCTTCATATAACTGGGAATAAAACCTTCTGACAATCTCTAACATTTCGGTACGCGCCCTGCACACTGTGCCATCCTCACGCTTTAAAGCATATATTTGCGTTCTTTTGTGTTTCAGCTTCTCTTTAGCTTTGTTAATTCCTTTGTTTTCTTCCAGGATTTTTTGCACTTGCTGCATATTGAATCGGCGCGTGTCCTCTCTGATACGTTTTCTTATATTTTTGCAGAGCTCAGTGTACTCGACCCTGCCAAAAGGACTACCGCATTTCTCATTGCTCGCCGTTTCTTCATTAAATCAATGGTCTCACTGGAGATTTGTGTTTGTTTGAGACATTTTTCTTCTGGTGCTATTGAAGCAGCCGTTTGAAGTACATTGTTGGCGATTTCTTCATATTGAACTGATATTTCCACCTCCTCTGGATCTTGTAACGCAGCAAACCGGTTTGACAAAGCAATCTCAAAATCGCTTCCTCTCTCCAGCAGTTTTCCAGAATCCACCTTGAAGAAGATATATATATATATATATATATATATATATATATATATATATATATATATATATATGTTGAGGTTTTTGACTTCTTTGGACTGCATCCAACAAGATAACAGTAGTCAAGAGTTATACACCCCCGACCGTGGGGTTCCACAATCTCATCTGCGTTTCCACCATCATGAGCAATGGTTAGTTGCTTGACCGGGAGGAAGCCACACCCATCCCTTACATCGGAGGGCACATGTTTCGTCTGTTGGTGATTAGACTCATCAGGGTACCGTCATATGCTCTCTCGCCAAGAATAGGGAGTCCCTCTCCACAATCAAACAACCCACATTTTCGTCGACTTCTCGTCAGATGGCTTATAAATTGAGTTTTTTGACTTCTTTGAACTGCATCCAACGAAGTCAAAATCACATTTTTGGTGATTTTTGCCAAAATTTGTGATTTTGCGAGATGTGATTTTTACCACAATCACATCTGGCATTTTCAAGTCTTTGCTGTCTTGGTAGACAGCTTCGAACTGTTGGAACAGAACAGAAAAAGAGCAAAGACTTGAAAATGCCAGATGTGATTCTGGTAAAACGTCGTCAAGTATGTGAAAATTCATTAAACGAACGGATTGACAAAAAGAAAAGGGAAGAAAAATTGTAACATTTATTCCATCCGTGAAAATTAACACACACACACACACACACACATACACACACACACATACTACAAATTTTATTCCTATTATTAAAATATTTACAATATCTGATGCGAAAATGTTTTACACTAGTGAAATAAAAGTTTATATAGGACAGCAAAAAGATGGCCCATATAAGTCAGAAACAAGTTCCAGGGCAGTCGTTGAAACACATTGGAACAAACCGGAATGCAACTACTAACAATTAGTTTTCTACTATTCCTCTTGTCTATTCCTCTTAAGGACAATGGACTCACCTTCACAGGAACAATGAGAAAAAATAAGCGGAAAATTTCTGATATATTTATACAGAGGAATGAACGTCCAATGTGCAGTTATTTTCTACAATGCACAGAGGGGATGATGTAAATGGTTTAACTGGGAAACCTGAAATAATTTACATATATAACAAAACAAACGGAGGAGTTAACTCAGTGAATAAATATTATATCGCTCGTCCAACAAGAAGGTTTGGTGATATTTTATAGTACTCTAAATTTGGCAGGGATTAATTCCTTTGTAATTTATAATGCAAAAAAATTACACACAACTCGTAATAATAAAACAACTACTCTGAGAAATTTATAACTTAAAGGCAAAAGAAATTCAAAATTTGCCCCCTCTAGGAACAGTGGGAACATATAACTATTGTGGCTGAAGAAAAAGTAGACAAACTAAATATTTTTGTAAAGTCTGCGGTAAATTTATGTGTCTAGAGCTCATAATCAGTGTATGTTCTCATAATAGTATGTTCTCATAATATGTTCTCAGTAATATTTTTACTTTACTTTATGACCAGCATGCTATGTTTGAAAATGAAACCAAAGATTTTTCTATACAAAAATAGGTTACTTTGTGTATAAGGTAAATGTATTTGTTTTGGTTAAGGTTTTATGAGCGTTTTTTATTTTTGTTATTCAAATATATAGATAGGGTGAGCCATTATTTTGTTTATTTTTTGTCAATGTGAAAATTATGATTTTTTTAACAATAATTTTGAATATACTTCAGATACATTAATTCTATATATAATTTTGAGCTACTCTCTAAATTATAACCAATTTTTAATTGTTGCATTTTTATACGTATTTTGTTTAACTGGTCTGTAAGACCGTGTGCGCCCACTGGTGTAATTAAATTTGATGTGACCACTAAAAGGTTAAAGACACGGGCATAGCCAAGGGTTAAACCCCCCCACCCCCCCCCCGATATAAGCCAAATATTACCTAATATTATACTAAAAATACGAGGAGTGAAGAGAGTCAAATTATTACATTTGACTTATTGAATTTATTTGAATTATTATAATTGAATTATTATTTTTGACAAGTATCTCGCCTACTCCGAAATCTAGTTTGGAATGCCTAGATATGTGCGATAAAAACCTTTATCCTAATATTTACACATTACTTCCATACTACACTATGTTCCATAGTTCCTTACTACACTACGGAACAAAAATTCATGCAGATGAAGTAGTGGATATATTTAAAAGAAAAAGCCGAAGATTTCTTCTTTAATGGTTTTAGATTTAGCGCAGAGGAACGAAATTAATTTAACCATTTCATTTAAACTTAAGAACTTTATAAATATGTCGTAATTTTTCCGATGAATATATAGATATTAAATTTCATGTAAGTATATTTTTGTTGTTATATTTACTTCAAACTAACCCCCCCCCCCCCCCCCCCCAAACTAAATCTTGGCTACGCCCGTGGTTAAAGATGTTTCAAAACTTTCCAAAGGCCGCTGATGTCAGTCCTATTCTACGAAAAAGTTCAAACATTTCATTGTCCCAATAATTTTTTCTTGTATCGTTGTTCCATCGACACAAACACCCTTACCAAGTACCAGATTTGATTAGAATTTTCGAAACGTTGATTTTTCAACCTACTTCTTGTGAAGCTATATACAAGTTTTCCAGAATAGAAGTTGCGTCGTCTGTACAATCAGCGATTAGAAGTATTTTACGCCCATTTTTCCCCTATTTATATTCTTACATTTTAGGTACTAAATATTGTTACTTTTTTCCAAGGTGCCATATATTTGATGAAGAAAAAAACTTGATTGATTTCAATTTCCAACATTATTTACTATAAATTGCGTAATTATGTTTTTCGTTAAACAAATTTCCCAAAAGTAAGTCTGTTTTCCTGTACAACTTCATAAAATCTTAAAGTCTTTCTGGTCGGGGGATAAAAATGCTCACGAAAACTTTTAATTCACTTTTAATTATTCATCGTCGTAAGTCTTATCGGAAAGTTTCATCACGTTATTATTATACAATGTGCCCTTGCCCTTAAAATTATGTGAAACTGCGACTTAAGCCGTAACAGTTATTAGACTATTTACATAGAAATGAGGAATTTTGCGCCGTTACGAGTCCCAGCCGGATGGACCATCGTATTTCGGCTTTAAGTTTCCATTCGAACAATTTAATATCAGTAATTTTTACGGGGAGTGGATTTTGGATATATGCAAAGTGAAATTTAGAAGCCGCAGTATACATAAACAAATTTTTTTGAATTTCAAATTTAAAAGCTAAGAAAAAGAAAATATTATTACTGGGGCGTTACAAAAATATATGCCTTTTTGAAATAAAATTAAATGAAATACACTTTATTTAGTATATGCAGCTATTAATAATAAGACAAAGGAAAATATAGGACAATATACAAAGATAAATAAAAGTAGGAAAAATTCTACGCATTCATAACAAAAAAACATTAAATGAAAAGCCAGTAATTAACACTCTTCGAAGAAGCATGTACGTTAGGAGCATTATTTATGTCGATGGGCACAGCATTGAAGAGGCTAACACCGTCTTAAAACAATGTCTTCTTAAGACCAGTAGTTCTCACAATTGGTGGGGAGAGTTGGATAATAGCGCGCCCCCACATAACTACAAATCTAGCTATAGTAAACCATATCTGTTTGCGTATACAATTATGCTCAATCTTTGAATATAAAATTAGGAAAAGAACATATGATTATCTAAGTGGGACCAGAATGGTAACTGCATATGGTCGACAACTGTTTCCGGTTTAGCAGTTGCGTAGGGTAATATAGATAAAAAAAAGAAACTGATAAAAGTTTACAGTTGTTTAAAAAAATAAATTATTGTATAATATATTATATATTATATATAATATATTATACAATATATATATTGTATTGCTGTTTATAGGTTGAAACTGGTTGGTACCATGGATATTGTGCATTCATATTACTATGCAGAGTTTTACAGTCGCGCTAGGTACGGTTTGATATTTTGGGGTGGGTCGCCTCATCTGATGCATGTTTGCAAAATACAAAAAAAGATAATTCGAGTGATGGGTGGGGTGTCACTACTGGCAACTTTTGATTTTTGACTCTACCATTAGTATATATTTTGGAGATTATCATGTTTGTTAGGCGAAATTTTGTAGTCAAAGTAGTTTGTAGTTTTTGTAGAAAGTCAAAGTTTTTATAGTTTAGAAGAATATATGTCGTATCAATAATTAGATTCAATACTTATTTATGTATACAATGTGTATTTGTGTAAGATTATCATTTCATGTATTATTTCTGAAGTCGTGTTACTGAACATTCTGTCAATTCTGTCAATCCGACTTAATCATGGATATTTTTATTGTTGTGGGGATTGAATAAATACTTTATTCAATTATTAAGTTATTAAATTATTTACCTTATCAAGAATAAAATATTTATATGTAGGTTTAAATGATATATATTCTTTGTATGCACAGAAGTGTGGCAATGTGCATGCTCTTGTTGTGACTTGATCCATGCATATTTGTATTGTCTTGAGGATTCAATAAATTATTATTATTATTATTATTATTATTAATTATAGTTACTGTATTAAATTAATGAAGACTTACTAGATACGGCAGAGAATATCAACTACTATTTAATTACCTATTTTAAATTTAAATTAAAGTAGTTTTAGAAGTGGAGTAATATAACCTGTTGATGGTATTGATTTCTGTCCTACGAAAATGTAATTTTTTTTTTAAATCTATTTTTTTCAAAGATAAAGTGTCTTTGGGGCCAATACGATAAAAAATTATTAAGAAATTGGAATCTCTTGTCATAAAATTATATCATTTCCAAAAATTGGTTAGATAATCAGTTACATTTTGCACCGAGTTGATGTTCATATTTAAATTAGGTATACAGATTCGTAAATGGAATAAAAGGGCGTAATATTCACAAAATTATTTATTATTAAGATTCATATATCCTTTCTGTATTCAGTTATTCGGTGTTTGTTGTTCCTTAAACCAAATTTGTAACTTTGCATACATATAACGAATTCTTTCATCTACTACAGCGTTTTTACAAATATAATTAATTCGTGTAGTGTAAATATTCAATAAATAAACTAAAGTGGGAAATATAAACTCATTTTCCTCAATCAGAAAAGCTAACTTTCAAAAGTATGAAAAATATTTATCAAAATGACAAAATAAAAAAAATACATATTTTAAATGGTCCACTTCAATAGTTGGAACAGCATTTGGTAGTAATCTCACTTTTATCTTAGATGTTCGATCAAAACAATCCTCAGCAAAATGATGGGAACATAAAAAACTTCTGCGGTTTGGAATAAAGTCTGGCTTTTTAATAAAATAAATCTATTGTGTTCTTCTATTTAGATCTTTGGGAAACCTTAAAAAAAGATAAACAAGTTTAATAACATGAAATCCAAATCAAAATGGAAGTGACGTTTACATTTATTAGTACAATAATTTCTGAAAAAAATAGAATTGTAAAAAAAGTTAACACTCTGTATTATTAGCTATATTTTATAGATTCGTTATTTGAATAAAGGAACATGTTTTATATGTATCAAACGAAAACTAAAAAATAATCTGAATTTTTAAGGCCCAGTACCTCAGAAAACTAAACATTTTAAGTTCTAAAAAAAGATAATCACTACCATGAAAATATTATAATAATATTATTTTACTTAATGTCAATTTAACTACGTCTATGTATATCAGACGATTTGTCAGCTTCTTAACCTTAAAATTTCATTCAAAAATATCTTTTTATTTCTAAATAAATGACAAATTTAGAATTAAAAGCAATTACCTATGTAATGTTACTCCTGAATTTGTATTATTTCGTGTCAGGGACAACCATAAGACGAACAACTAACCATATCTTGTATTTGCCTTACTGATATTATTGTTTTTATTGTCAATATAGTAAGTATTAATATGTATTTATACTAGAACAAACAAAAAGTATTCCAGTACAGTTATTCGGCACTAATTATTAATTAAAGCAAATTAAAATTCCACAAATCTACTATTAAATTTCTAACTACCAAAATTCCAAAACAACGAGTCATATTTGGTGTTTCAATATGGCCGTTAAAGTTTGTTCGTTCGTTCAAGATAGACAAGGCTCGTTTCTGTTAGTTTTACATTTAAAGTGCCCAATGCTACCGACAAACCGCCCCTTGAAGCGCATTTCTTATCATTTTTGTTTAACTAACGGATTCTAGGTAATTTATGTAAGCCAACTTTCGTTGTTTTAAATTTTTCAGTTCAAAAATAAAAGCGGTGGGGTGGAGGGACTTTAAATTGGCACTATTTATATCTTATTTATGAATTTTGAATCCACATGTGTATATATTATTAAATAATGTATTTTCATCTTATTTTCCACTCCCATATCATTTCTTATGATGGATATGGTTACAATATGTTAATATCAAAATAAATGATTGATGTATTCATTCGGATTTATTTAAAAAATGGAAAAATATTTCTTGTTATGTTTGGGACAGAAAAATATATTAGTTAACGTGAGATATTTTCAGTGTAGTAAATCTGCACTAATAAAACTACACAAACTCCACTAATCAAAAATCAACTCATTCAATTAACGAATCATTCTTTCACTATGAGCTTTTTTTCCTTTTGTCAGACCAAGCTGTTCCGGTCTTCCTACATTTTTTTCTCTGGCCAACCTCCCAAACGTTAACCTTGTGTCTGAAACAGTTTCTATCCAGATTTTCACTTTGTGTAATACTTGCAGATCTTAGTTTCTCTTTAATTGCAGCAATCCAACTCTTTCAATCAACAGAATCATTCTTTCACTAGGAGCTTTTTTCATTTCATCAGTCCAAGCTGTTCCGGTCTTCCAACATTTTTTCTTTGGCCAACCTCCCAAACGTTAACCTTGTGTCTGAAACAGTTTCTATCCAGATTTTCACTTTGTGTAATATTTGCAGATCTTAGGTCCTCTTTAATTGCAGCAATCCATTTAATTATTTCTATTTTAGCTCTACTCTTATTTTCATAAAATTAAAATATTTGTCTAGTTAGCCTACTCGGATTCATCCGTTTTATGTGTCCGTATAACTTAAGTCTTCTTTTTCTCATATCGCTATGTATATCTGTATATTATTTGATTTATTGGTTTTTTTCGAAGTCGGTATATTGGTATGACTACGGCTGTCTCATTAGACGCAGTCCAAAGAAGTCAAAAAAGTCCATGTATAAGCCATCCGATGAGAATTCGGCGAAAATGGGTTGTTTGATTGTGGAGTGGGACCCCTATTCTTGGCGAGAGAGAGAGCATATGTCGGAACCCTGATGAGTCTAACCACCAACAGACGAAACATGTGCCCTCCAATCTAAGGAATGCGTGAGGCGTCCTCCCGGTCAAGTAACTAATCAATGCCCATTATGACGGAGGCGCAGGTTGTTGTGCGTTCCACATAAGATTGTGGAACCCAATGGTCGGGGATGTATCATTCCTGACTACTGTTGTCTAATTGGACGCAGTCCAAAGAGGTCAAAAACTCCATGTATAAGCCATCCGACAAAAAGTCGGCGAAAATATGAGTTGTTTGATTGTGGAGAGGGACTCCCTATCCTCGGCGAGAGAACATATGTCGGTACCCTGATGAGTCTAACCAACAGACCAAACATGTGCCCTCCAATGTAGGGGATGGGTGGGACTTCCTTCCGGTCAAGCAACTAACCAATGCTCATATATATACTTGATAGTCATGATAGTCCTCTTTTCCCTGAAAGTTTTCTTGTGTTTGTTCCAGGATCTGCAATCGCAGCCGTTCTTCAAAAGTCGGCATCGATATACGATCTGATTTTCCACTTTTTTAAGACTCATATCTTACTCCCGCATCTTTTTTAAGCGGAGCTGGACGATATAAATTGATACAGGAACTTTCCTCTCTACATCATAAATATTACAAGTGGTTTTAATGGATTTGAAGCATTTTTTATAATACTGTCATAGAATTGCCCTAATTTCATGAATTTTGTGAAAAATGTTTATTTGTCGGCGCAAAAAGTTTAAATTACATTAAATCTCCGAGGAGTGAAGTTTGCTTGACAAAATATATCTTAGGAGTGTTTTTGGAATAGAAAGTTGCAAAAATTGCAATCACGTTAATATAATAACGTATGGTATCAAAACGATTTCGATATAAACGATAGATTTATTTCTAATATTAAAACCTGACGGCCATATATGTAAGAAACATATATATTTAAACCAGACACTGCTTTATCAAGGTCAATATCATCAATATTAAATAAGCTTTTTTAATAGCTACACCTCGTATATGGTAGGCCTATCTCTATTTATTTCAAAACTACAGGCTTACGAAATTATCAAGAGTAATCAGATTTGAATTTGTAAAGATTAATAAAGGTTAACAAACTAATAAACAACTATAAGCAATTGACATTTTATTCACTTGATTTAGGTTCATTTGAAGGAAAAAAAATATCATTGCCAAAACCAGTTTTCAGTTAAAGTTTGGAACAAAATAAAATGGAATTCAAAGATGGACATCAGTTTGACAGAACGTTGCAATAAAAAGTCATCAGGCTGATTTTCCAGCTTCACGCGGAACACGAAAACCATGTATATATTTACGAAATGTAGGCGTTTTTATCAATTTTAATTAAAAGAGACTCCGGTCAGCGGATCTCGTAGGAAAACAAATATTTATTCCAACTTGCTTGGGTCAATATGCGGACCGTGCTTTTTTTTCGTTACGAAATACGGTCAGCTTGACATCAATGGAAGTATATACCACATATTGCTTTACTTCTCCGGGATATAAATAGAAATCCCAATTATTTCAG